>CAWUFW010013928.1:0-443623 GCA_963921515.1 Calotriton arnoldi
ATGATGGGAGTCACAGTCACAGACATAGCTCACCCCCACAACTGTCCCATCAACACCACCCTGAACCATGCTCACATCACAGGGAGTGGAGAAGGACTCAAAAGATGGCTGACACTGGCTACTGCTGTGGGGAGCACAAGGCCCTGCTGGGAACTGTGCACCAACAAACAGCAGGACACCACTGACTGACATCCTGAGAGACAACTTCCACTCCCTGCAATGGAAGCACGTTCCATGGTGGGATATCTGGCTGGCTGGGTGGGAAGGAGGACTTGCAGCACTGACCATAATCACAAGCACCTCCCCTCACCCCCCCCCTCAACACAAACTCCACAGAACCCACCTGGGAGAATGCAATGCCTCACATCCTAACTCAAGATCCCACAAAGAACCACCACCCTGGGTTATGTTGTGTGAAGCACAGGGACACTCTTGGGACTTTTAGCCAAACAACTGCCAGGACAACACTCCCAGCCATCCTGTCAGCACAGGCAGCCCACCCCACAGGGAAGCAGAGTCAAAGGAAGGAAGCATGGGCATGCTGGGAAGGGGGGTGGAGGCAATAGCATGATGGGAGTAGTAGGCACAGATATTGCTCAGCCTCACAACTGGCCTATCAACACCACCCTGAACCATGCTCACATCACAGGGAGTGGATAAGGACACACAAGATGGCTGACACTGGCTACTGCTGTGGGGAGCACAAGGGCATGCTGGGAACTGCACACCAACCAACAGCAGGACACCACTGTCAGCCATCTTGCCATTGCCCTCACACCCACACACACTGAACTCCCCACAAAAGCAAGTAAGTATGGGAATGCTGGGAAGTGGGGTGGAGGCAATAGCATGATGGGAGTCACTGTCACAGACATAGCTCACCCCCACAACTGTCCCATCAACACCACCCTGAACCATGCTCACATCACAGGGAGTGGAGAAGGACTCACAAGATGGCTGACAATGGCTACTGCTGTGGGGAGCACAATGCCCTGCTGGGAACTGTGCACCAACAAACAGCAGGACACCACTGACTGACATCCTGAGAGACAACTTTCACTCCCTGCAATGGAAGCACGTTCCATGGTGGGATATCTGGCTGGCTGGGTGGGAAGGAGGACTTGCAGCACTGACCATAGTCACAAGCACCTCCCCTCACACCCCCCCTCAACACATACTCCACATAACCCACCTGGGAGAATGCAATGCCACACATCCTAACTCAAGATCCCACAAAGAACCTCCACCCTGGGTTATGTCGTGTGAAGCACAGGGACACTCTTTGGACTTTTAGCCAAACAACTGCCAGGACAACACTCCCAGCCATCCTGTCAGCACAGGCAGCCCACCCCACAGGGAAGCAGAGTCAAAAGGAAGGAAGCATGGGCATGCTGGGAAGGGGGTGGAGGCAATAGCATGATGGGAGTAGTAGGCACAGATATTGCTCAGCCTCACAACTGTCCCATCAACACCACCCTGAACCATGCTCACATCACAGGGAGTGGAGAAGGACTCACAAGATGGCTGACACTGGCTACTGCTGTGGAGAGCACAAGGCCCTGCTGGGAACTGTGCACCAACAAACAGCACAACACCACTGACTGACATCCTGAGAGACAACATCCACTCCCTGCAATGCAAGCACAGTCCATGGTGGGATAACTGACTGGCTGGGTGGGAAGGAGGGTCGGCTGTCAACCAAATACAACCAATGCAGACCATGTTCACACCCCAACAAATACATAGAAATGCCCAAATAATGCAGGACAATGTGCCACACCAATATCAACCCCTGACTGTGACGACTTAGGACAATGCAATGTACAGGCCCGCACCCAGAGGCACAGTCACAACTGTCAGGTGTGTCAACCATTGATGCCTGCAGAAACATAACATACATTGTGTGTGTCTCCCAAAAACAGGTGATGATGGGGACACAGCAGTAGACGCTGAGGAGTCCCAGTCCCAGGCTCAAGAGGATGCGGAGCTCACTGGTGTCGTACAGCCTCTGCCCTCCTCGGACGAAGAAGACCAACCTGGCACATCCGGTGCAAGTCAACATGCAGCACCAGCAGGACCACCAGCTGCAGCACCAGCAGGACCACCAGCTGCACCCCCTGCACACACCCCTCCAACGACTGTCACCACAAATACCATCCCTGCCGACATGGACAGAACAAGGAGCAACACCAGCACAGGGACCCTGGACCAACGTGGGGCCATGGACACCACCACCACCACCAACCCCCAAGGTGGACCAGGGTCATCTGTGCGTGCCACTGCACGCACTGCACATGTCGGCAGGGGTGGTGGGAGGGTGGGAGACAGAGGTCGCTGCTTGCAGAGGTTGCTGGTGTGCATGATGACCCACAACTGGTACGCATAGCTGATGCGTACCAGTCCAGCACCGGAGATCTCAACCAGGTAGTGGGGCTCCTCAGAGACATGAAACAGCAGCAGGCTGCCCATCATGCCCGCTTGGACTCACACATGTCCCGCGTGGAGTCCAAGTGGGACGCACTGCAAGAGATGACGGCGGTGCACAGGGACATTTTACAATGCCTCCGCCAGATGAACAGCAACCAGTCCACACCTCCCTGTGTGCCAACAACATCTGGTGCTGAACAAACTGCAACTGCCACAGGGAGGGAGGATGACTCTGGCGGAGAGTCCCCTGCACCGCAGCAGCCTGTACTTGAGGGGCCCCCCAAAGAAGAGGGGTCGTCCGAGGAGGGGCAAGTGAGAGGCCGATGGCCAAGCGCAACTCCCAGGAAGCCTGAACCTGTTCTGGATGTTCACCTTTGTGCACAGACTGTTCACCCTGTTGACGGCAACACAATTCCCACACATTGCATGGGGAGTACAAGTTGGACCAATGTCTCAGACAACTGTGGCCCCGATACTGGGGATTTTGTCTACCAGGACTTTCAATTCACCTAGGAACTTCTGATTGCAAGATATATGTACAGCACTACCCATCCTATGCACTATTCACACAAATGTATCACAATAAACACACTAATACACCATACTTGCCTCTGTTGTGATTCCAACGTGGGTGCTGTTATGGGGATGATGAACTGCAAAATTACACTGTGTATGCGAACTGCAACAGCAAGTACAACACAGGCATGTGAGTAAAGGCAACGTGACACATATGAGGGAGACACACCACCAGGGCTACACAACACATACACACCTAGGCCATCTGACTCATTGCCTACACTGATGTTGCCAGGGAAGACGGTGCAATGCACAGACACCACACCTATTCCCAGTTGTAGTCAAGTAGCCCACAGGTGCAGTAAGCAAATGGCAGTCAAATGTGTGACCACAGACAACGCACATCACAAAGTGAAGCACAGGTTTATTACACAGTTGCAACATGTCGTAACCACTACAGATGCAAGGTAATCCCACCTGGCAGTGGGCACACAGTCAACAACTGTAGAAGGAAGGAAGTCCATGGGTGTGGCGCACATCACCTGTAGGGACACAACAGCTACCACCCTGGAAGTACAATCACGTCGTCGGTGGACACAGTTGACCAAACGAATCTGAAAGTACCCTGTGAAGGACAGAAATGACACACAGTCAAAAGCAATGGAGAACAGGACAGAACAGCAAAACTCATGCACAATACATGTTACAAGATACCCACCCAGAACCAAGTTAGCATGTCAACACTGTTGGGGAGTACAGACCACCTGTAAGCACACATCGCTACACACATCCAGTCAAGTAGCCCATGGACACACTCCAACAGCACCAGAGCACCACCTACACATATCATGCCAACTCACATCATTGACATGACACCTCAGGATACTCACATTCAGCTAAAGAAGTTGGTGATGAGCTGTGTGCGGACATCACCCCCATCATCATCATCATCACTGGCATCGTGGTCCAGGCCAGGATCCTCCACAGGTGGCGGATGTTGGTCATTGTCATCCTGGATGAGAGGCAACTCCTTCCTCACTGCCAGGTTGTGGAGCATGCAGCAGACGATGATAATCTTGCACACTTTCGCAGGGGCATATGGGAGGGACCCTCCGGTCTTGTCCAGGCAGCGGAAGCGGCTCTTCAGGAGACCAAATGTCCGCTCAATCACTCTCCTGGTCCGACCATGTGCCTCATTGTAGCGCATCTGGGCTGGTGTCACAGGGTTCCTGAGGGGTGTCAGCAACCACGGCATGTTGGGGTATCCCGAGTCACCTACGGACAGACAAGTGCACATTAGCTGACTTGGAAAAGTGGGCGGAATACTACAGATCAGATCACACACAATGGCACAAAGTCAGTACACACCGACAAGCCAGGCACGCTGGTTCTGCATCTGTGCCATCATCCTGGGGATGCGACTACTCCTCATCACAAAGGCATTGTGTGCTGAACCAGGGAAACGGGCACACACGTGTGTGATGGTCATATCTGCAAGACACACCACCAGTGCATTGACCGAGTGGTAGTGCTTGCGGTTCCTGTAGGCCTGCTCCTGGGCCTGTGGTGGTACCAAAGCCACATGTGTCCCATCAATGGAGCCAATGACATGCGGCATCCTCCCCAGGGCATAGAAGTCACTCTTCACGTCAGTGAGTCGTTGCAGTCAAGGGAAATAGATGTACCGGTTCAGGAATAGCAACATTGCCACCAAAACATCACGGAGCACACGTCTCAACATGGTCTGTGACATCCCACCAGCAGTCGCCACAGTATGTTGGAAGGTACCTGTGGCAAAGAAGTGTAGGGCTGCAATCACCTTCACCTTGGGGGTCAGCGCTGTAGGATACGGCCGGCCAGGCTGCAAATGTGGGGCCAACTGCACTGCCAAATCCTCAATCAGCTGCCTGGTGAAGCGGTACCGTCGGATGCTGTCCCGTTCCACCATCGTTGCCAGGTCTGGGAATGGTCGATGGACAGCAGGAGCCCTGCAGTGCAGAGGAGAAGAAAGCAAGATTGTCAGTCAGCCCACATATGCGGCATTGAACACACTCAATATCCCAACATACATCATTATGAGGCACAACTACATGAAGTGTGCAGTTCCGTAAGGACATGTATGGTACATACATGGCCAACATCTGTAATCACGGTTCAACAAGTGGCATCAATAAGTCCCAGGTTGGCCCATTGGATATCATGAGGCCGTGTCACAGTTCCCATCTCCTGCTGTCGTGTCACAATTACCCCCCACAGTGACATGTGACGACAGATGTGCCCCAGGCATCACAGCTCAACGACAGGTACATTCCCAGGGACCCTGTATTGCCACATGGACACTGGCATTACATAGAGTATCATGTATACACCACAGCAAAACAACTATGACCCCCACAGGTAGTGGTCCCACTTGCCACTGCAGGACAGACATGGATGTCTGTGACACACACACGCACAACATCAAAGTCCATGCACACACAACGTGGATGTGGAGACTGTCTCCCATTGTGCACATGAAATCAGAGACATTGTAAACACTACATGCACACAGACTGTGGAGGACCATCACTATTGTGCCACTGGGACACCCTGGCTCAAACATACCGTCCCACATGGGACTCACGGGGTATGTGACATGACATACACATACACCACCGTGAAATGTGACCATGGCACATGCACAGATATGAACAGTTGCACATCACAGTGGTCATGTACACGTAACACCCAGGATCCTGTCCCCATGAACACATGCACAGCCTGGGGGTGGCTGCCCCCAGGTGACACCCACAGGACAACATGTACACCAACATACACACAATAGGAAATGCAGCCTTACATGCCTTATCATACAGTTTGGACAGGCTGTCGTGTTGTAGGTGTGCCCCTCACTCCCTGGGAGCTATCTGTGGCTGGCATATGTCCATCTGAGACAGGCATGGTGACATATGCCAGTCACTTGTACAGGGATGCGTTGAACAGCAATGGACCGATCGGTGCCCCCGGCCGGCCCATTGCATTCAATGTGTGAGGGTACGCGTTGTACCCCTGTACGCGTTGATCAGCAATGGACCGATCGGTGCCCCCGGCCGGCCCATTGCATTCAATGTGTGCGGGTACGCATTGTACCCCTGTACGCGTTGTACCGCAATGGACCGATCGGTGCCCCCGGCCGGCCCATTGCATTCAATGTGTGCGGGTACGCGTTGTACCCCTGTACGCGTTGATCAGCAATGGACCGATCGGTGCCCCCGGCCGGCCCATTGCATTCAATGTGTGCGGGTACGCGTTGTACCCCTTTAAGCGTTGTACCGCAATGGACCGATCGGTGCCCCCGGCCGGCCCATTGCATTCAATGTGTGCGGGTACGCATTGTACCCCTGTACGCGTTGATCAGCATTGGACCGATCGGTGCCCCCGGCCGGCTCATTGCATTCAATGTGTGCGGGTACGCGTTGTACCCCTGTACGCGTTGATCAGCAATGGACCGATCGGTGCCCCCGGCCGGCCCATTGCATTCAATGTGTGCGGGTACGTGTTGTACCCTTGTACGCGTTGTACCGCAAAGGACCGATCGGTGCCCCCGGCCGGCCCATTGCATTCAATGTGTGCGGGTACGCGTTGTACCCCTGTATGCGTTGTACTGCAATGGACCGATCGGTGCGCACCCATTGACAATGGCCTAGCCTGGCAACGGACGCGTTTTCGAAATTCGAACGAGTCGGTTGCTGGAAATTCAGTTGGTCACCCACAACAATGTTGCAAAATCATGTATGTCATGAAGTTGAAGATTTGAAGGATGCTGTGGGCGTGTATTGGTGCTGCTATTCCATGGATTGGACAGATTCAGAAGATGCAAACGACTTGGACCTATCACTTTGGACACAAGGGACAGTATCTGCCTCTCCAGCACATATATATTGCTGGCTGTTCCCCTGAGAGCTCACTTGCCTGCACTACATGCTCCAGGACGACATCTGCCACTGCACTGCTGCTGTCTCTGCCCCTCTGGACCCTGCAATGGCACGTACTGTGGAGAGAGCCCCAGCCTTCAGCCTTGAGGAGAACCAGGTCCTGCTGGACAGCCTACTTCCACAGTACAGCAAGCTGTATGGGACACCAGGGGAGCAGGTGAGTGTTCTGTGCACTGCCTTTCTGAATGTGCATTTTGTCTGACTAGCAAGGCTGAAAGTCTGCACGCCACTGGCTAGCAGGCTCACTGAGTAGTTGTCACCCCCCATAGTGTGTAGTGACATGCACTGGAAAGGTATGGTGCAGTGACAGTGCATTTGAACAAGGTTTTACTTCCCATGCAATGATACCATGTAGTGACGTCTGGCAAACTGTCCATGGGCAGCGTTGCACTGCCTGTGTACATCATGTGCCCCTGTGAATGAGACATGTATATACAACTGTGTCATGCACGGATATGTTGCATGTGTAGTAATGGCCTTTTCACTTTGTTATCCTGACAGGTTAATGCCCATCGGAAGCAGGAGATCTGGAAGGACATCGTCCGGGCTGTCCGGTCCGTGGGGGTCTACAAGCACCGGATCCGCAACTGCCAGAAGAGGTGGCAGGACCTTCGGGGCTGGACCCGGAGGATTGCACGGGTCCAGCTGAAGCTGTCGCCTCCTCGCAGGAGGGGCGGAACACGGACCCTGACCCCCCACATGCTCCAGATCCTGGCGGTGGTGTTTCCAGACCTGGATGGGCAGCTGAAGGCCAGACAGCAGCAAGGAGGGGGTGAGTCAAAGACTGCACTGTGAACTCTGTATTACATGCTATGTGCCCTCCTCTGGCCTGGTTAAACTGCCACAGTACAGCAGTCATGTTGTCCAGGAGCCATCTCCCTCTATTGTGCACTGCCCACTCCTCATCTGATACCCAGGTGTGGCCCTTACATTCAGGGAATTGTGTCACTTGGGACTGTGTCCTTGCAGTTTGCTTCACTAAAGGTGGGGGACAGCATCTGTTTCCCTAACTCTGTTGTGGGCATCATGGGTGGGTCCATTGTTCACACAACGCCTGTGTTCGGACATGTAATCTGCGTGTTGCTTTGATATGCGGTCCACTTGCTGAGCTGAGCCACCACATGTGCCTGGGGTATGTGGCACACACCCATGCAGCGGGTGGGAACAATGTTTGGGCCCCAGGAGTGTGCAGATTATGTGTGTCACACATACATAGCCAGCTATCCACTGTCCAGGGCTCATCCCTCATTCATGTGGGGCAGGACAGTCATGCCTACTCCAGGCCATTCAATGCACTCTGTACTCCCACTCCCGTGTATCAGCTGACACATTGTGCGCAGTGATTTGACCCCTCAGGTGTCTGCCTCTGTGTCAGTGTGCTGTGGATTTGTTGCCAGGATTGCTGGGGTGTTTCTCAGTAGGGGCTCAGCATGCCACTGGAGATGTGACCATAGGAGACGATACTTGTGTGTCACATAGGTGTTTGATCAGCTGCCCGTGCAGACTGGGGTATGCGAATGTGAAGTTCAGGCAGCTGTTCCCCATTCACAGCAGATTGTGAGGGGCTTAGGTTCAGAGGGTAGTGTCACAGGTCTCCCATATGTCCAATCGGTATGACCTGGACAGATGAGGGTTAAGATGATGTGTTGTGTGGGGGATGTACATGTGCACTTGTGCAGCTCCAGGACTTGCATTCCCCATGACCTACTATTGTGACACAGTGCAGAGTGTTGTTGTCTGGCTGCCAAGTCATACATCACTGAGACAGTGATGTATGACTTAGCAGTCATGCCTCTGCCATGGCATGTGTCTACTTATTGGTGATCCTGCAGGGGAGTGACATGTGCTACATGCACACCATTGTGGCGATGGCTATCAGGACATGGGTGCATCATGGTGTCTGTCACTGGTATGCATCACATGCATTTCCTATTTGACTCTGGGCGTCCCTTTCTATCCGGAAACCTGTACTGACTCAGTGGCAAGAGTTGTGATGTGTGCATGTCCACATGCTACACCGTGTCCTCTGCTCTGTCCAACTACTGTGTAGTTGGTGCATGTGTCCACACTGGGGTGTTGCTATCCAACAGACACCAGACAGATGGGTGCAAGGCCATGTGGGATGTGAGTGCCATGGTTGGCATCAGACTGACAATTGGCTTCTCCTGTTCAGTTAGGGCACTTTTAGCAATGTACAACTAATGATGCCAGGGCTTGCTCTGTAATGTGCTGTGCTCACAGTGGTGTGTGCGTTTGGTGCAGGTGACTGATGTCTGTCTGTTTCCCCATTGTTTGCAGATACATCCACGGCCACGGAAGGGGACAGCTCCACGGACCAGGAGGAGCCGGAGAGCCATACTGGGTCAGCAGCCGAGGAGTGGTCGGAGGGACCCAGTGGCACGGAGGGCGAGGGGAGCCACACCGAGGAGTCCTCAGCACCATCCACCTCAGCTGAGGACCAGAGCAACTCGGAGGATGACTCCCTTATGGAGGCGGGTGTCAGCAGCCACCACACCCCAGCTAGTGTTGCTGTCCCCGCCACCACCAGCACCACCACCGCCCTCCCATCGGCTCCCATTCCCCAGGTCCGTGGAGGCTCCCATGTTCGGGAGCGTGTCTCCTTTGGGCCAGGCACCGCACCCCTGCCCCTGTGTCCCCTGCTGCCCTGAGTGAGGAGTCTGTGTACCTCCTTCGCCAGCTCCATGTAGAGCAGACAGCCATGCTGAGTGTCCTCCATGTGCACACCGCTCTGTTGACTCAGCTGGTGTCGTTCATGGAGGGCATCTCATCGGGCATGTCTGACCTACAGAGGGGTAATAGGTCCATGGACTCCCCCCTGATGGCAGCAGTGTCCCTCCTCAGACAGTCCCTCACCCCTCCTGCCTCTGCTCCCATCCACACTCCCCAGCACCTTACCCGTCCCAAGCACACACACACCGGCACAGGCACACACCAGCACACACACATCCAGCAAACAGACACACACGCCACAAACAAAATGCACACGCACGCACAGTCAGGGGACTGAAACCAGACTCACAGGGGATGGGGCCCTGGAACACACACACGCATCCACGAGCACTGCGCAGTCCTCAGTTGCCTCTCCCTCCAAAACACCCTCCCTTGCCTCACCTGCAACCCCAAAGACCCAGCGGCTCTTCCTCAGTGACCTCGGCCTCTTCCCCTCCGATCCAGCTGATACAGCATTCAGGGGGAAGAGGAAGCCCACCCACACGGAGCAGAGTGCCCCTCGCCCCCGGACACCCTCCCCCAGGTGCAGACAGACTGAGGCCCCCACCTGCAAGTCCCCCGGAGTCGTAAGAGCAAGACCCCGCCGCCGCCCTGCAGCTCAGGCACCAGGTCTCCTTCCTCCATCCCTCAGGCCCCCACTCCACAGGTGCCCCCACCACACCCTGCCCCAGGTTCCCCCACCCACAGATATACCATCCCCAAGAGGATCCGGCCTTCTCCCCTGCCACTTGCTCTCCCGGCACCACACCCCCGCTGCGCTTGTCTGTGCCACTGATGTGGTGAGGGTGTCCTCCCCTTCTGTCCAGCCCACCTTGCCTGTTCCCCATTCTCCTCCCCTGGTGGTAGGCACTGCAGTGGAGTCCACTACCACCCTGTCTGACTTGGGCACTGCAGTGGCGGACCTGTCCACTCCATCTGCAGGGTCCACTGCAGTCGTGCCGGCACCCACAACATCTGAGTCATGCCCCCCAGTTGTGCTGGCACACACCATGTCAGACACCTCCACTGCAGTTGTCAGTGGCTCTCCAGCACCCACCACCCCTTCCCTGCTTCCTCCTGGTGAGCCCTGATCCTGTCCCTGCGGTGCCTGGCCTGCCCCCCCGGTTGCCCCTCCTAGTGGATTGTCCCTGGTTTTGTGCAGGCATGCGTAGGGTGACATCTGCCACTGTCACCCTGTTTGGATTTTGACAATGGACTGGCCATTGGCCTTTGTGTTTTTCTGGACTTTCAGTTTTCATTGCACGCATATGCTGAATAAAGCAACTTTCTGTTCTCTAGTGCTTATGCTTCTGATGTACATGTTGTTGATGATGCTAACCATGCCCTTGCTGCAGTGATGGTGATATTTGGTCTCATGATGATGAAGTGTTACTGTGCAGGAACCCATATGGTCCAGGGGGAATGTGTCCTATCCTGTGGTGTATCCATGTCATCCATAGCAGCATCTGAGGGTGTCATGTGTTCAGTATTTGGCAATGGGATTTCCTACTTAGATTGGCTATTTCACATCTGTGGCTTCCACCCCTGCACATCTGTTGTGCCTGCCATTGTTCAATTCGTCTACTTCCCTGACCGTGTGGCCATCTCCACTGGACATGCAGGTTTGGGCATCAATGGGGAAGGACTCATCTGTGTTGTCAGTGCAACATTGCTATACAAGTGTGTTGGATCTGTGCTGATGATTTCGTTGGCACTTCCATGACCAGGCTGATGTGACGGGAGCCCTTATATGGTGCTAATTGTTGATTGTGTGACCAAGTGCTCAGCTGACATGATGGGGCCCTACTGAGGCAACATATGGCACAGCTTTCCTCACACAGGAGTGGAGTCCCCTCATGGCAGTGTGTACTCCTGTGACATTGCCTGCGCCCAAGGTGTGTGTTGTATGTGCATGTCTGTGTGTTCACTTCCGTTTAGCTGTGCATGCTGTGATCCCTAGTGTTGTACCTGTTTGTGATGCTTGCTGAGTTGACCTATGTTCCCCCAAAGTCTTCTCCCTGGGTTCTCTGTGATGTGGGTGCATGGCACATTACTGGCCATCAGGGTGTCACCCATAGGTGTGTTTGCTGTCAGGGCTGAGTTTGTGTGCAGACGCAGATGGGTCACAGTCAGGTTTCCCCTTGGCACTTGTTGTTTGCCCCTGTCATGTGATTTCCAGTTTGTGTTATCTTTCAGTGATTGTGACACGTTGTGTGTGTGACTGCTGGCACTCCTCAGGGTCCGGGCTGCAATGTTGGTTGTTGTCTATGTGAGTTCTTTGTGGGTGACCTTGGCTTCTTCATTGGTGTGTGACTGTGGCTGGGATCCCATTGGTTGGTGTGGTATTGCCGTCATGTCCATGTACAGCGTAGTGTGCAGTGTGTCAGACATTCAGGAGTCTTGTTGAGTGGCCATGTGTGATGTGTTTCTGCACCTTGGTTCCCACCCACCACCCTGGAATAGTAATGGGTGCATGTGCAATGTCACCAGTGCATGTGTGCTTCACTGCTGCACATTGTTGGAGGTCGAGGGGTGTGGTGTTGAGTGTGTGCAGATGAGAGTTGTTGCCCGGCTAGGCCCCTGCCTCCATGTTGGCCTTGGCTTACTGGCCATGCTGATTGATTTGTGCTTGGGTAGGTGTGATGGTAGTTTGTTGCTCAGGACACATGACTGTGGTTCACAGTGTGAACGACATTTAGCTTTGTCATCACAGTGGGATTGTAATGCAGCCCAGGGTCACCACATTGTGGGGGCCCTGGGGGTAGTGCTGTGTTGTGTCTGTGTCTTGCTGTGTCAGTTGCTGTTCCTACGTGCCTGTGTGACATGTGTGATTTGTGCTCCCTCTGATCTGACAATGCCTGCTTGCCCACATAGGGGATTTGGATCCATGAGTTACCTTTGTGTGGCACTGTATGCACATCTGTATGATTGGTATTCAGGTCTCCTCATGTGTTGTGTGGTTGCCTGGGGACACTGGCACCCCCTCACCTGTTGTGTATGATGTGCAGTGTGGGTCTGCCTGTTTGTGTTTGTGCATCTGCACCACTGCATTGGCATATCTTGGGTGTGCCATTGGCTGTATGTAGTTTGGTGGCTTTCCCCTGCTGTCCCTGGGACTCCTAGGTCATCGGTCAGCACAATGATCATGGTTTGTGTGTCCCATTGCTGCCATGGTATGGTATCTGTTCACCTCACATCTACAGTCTCCACAGGGTATCTGCATTTGTGTGCCCATTGGTGCAAATATGTGGGTCTGCATTCTGATGGTCACTTCTGTCATTGTGTCATTGATGAATGTTGACAGTGTCAGCCCCCATGGGTGTTGTTTGTCTGCACATGGCCAAAGGTATGTCTTATTTGCACTGCAGTATTTGGCTCCCCCAATTTATGTTGCAATGGGATACATGCACTACTTTGCCACTGATGTGTTTTATGTTCTGTGACCAGGAATCATCCATGCAGTTTGGCAGTTGCAGCTCTTTCTTTGTCAACACTTACATTTTGGTCACTGTGATGATGGGGGTTTGGACCCCATTGCCACAATGTTCAAAATGTGCTTCAGCTATGGACCCCACACTTACATTTTGGTCACTGTGGTGATGGGGCGTTAGACCCCATTGCCACAATGTTCAAAATGTGCTTCAGCTATGGACCCCACACTTAGATTTTGGTCACTGTGGTGATGGGGGGTTAGACCCCATTGCCACAATGTTCAAAATGTGCTTCAGCTATGGACCCCACACTTACATTTTGGTCACTGTTGATGGGGGTTAGACCCCATTGCCACAATGTTCAAAATGTGCTTCAGCTATGGACCCCACACTTACCTTTTGGTCACTGTGATGATGGGGGTTTGGACCCCATTGCCACAATGGTCATGGCCTGCTTGCATTGTGGGGGCCACACACATATATGTGTGGCACATGTGATAGGGGGTCGCATTGTATGTTCAAAGTCATGTTCAGTGTTGTAGGCATTTGACACAGTCTACACACGCTTGTCATGGTGTTGGGGGATGTCTTTTTCTTGCATTCCCTAGGTTGTGGTGTGCTGGTTGTGTCATGCATTGTCCATCCTATGAGTGGGGGTGGTGTTGGTGGTAGGCATCCAGCCCCCCATGGGTAGAGGTGGTAGTAGTGACAGGCATCCAGCCCCCCTGGGTAAGGGTGGTAGTAGTGGTAGGCATCCAGCCCCCCTGGCTAAGGGTGGTAGTAGTGGTAGGCATCTGGCACCCCCATGGCTAAGGGTGGTAGTGGTGGTGGGCATCTGGCACCCCCCTGGCTAAGGGTGGTAGTAGTGGTAGGCATCCAGCCCCCCTGGCTAAGGGTGGTAGTAGTGGTAGGCATCTGGCACCCCCCTGGGTAAGGGTGGTAGTAGTGGTAGGCATCTGGCACCCCCCTGGGTAAGGGTGGTAGTAGTGGTAGGCATCCAGCCCCCCTGGGTAAGGGTGGTAGTAGTGGTAGGCATCCAGCCCCCCATGGGTAGAGGTGGTAGTAGTGACAGGCATCCAGCCCCCTGGGTAAGGGTGGTAGTAGTGGTAGGCATCCAGCCCCCTGGGTGAGGGTGGTAGTGGTGGTAGGCATCTGGCACACCCCTGGGTAAGGGTGGTAGTAGTGGTAGGCATCCAGCCCCCCCTGGGTAAGGGTGGTAGTGGTGGTGGGCATCTGGCACCCCCCTGGCTAAGGGTGGTAGTGGTGGTGGGCATCTGGCACCCCCCTGGCTAAGGGTGGTAGTGGTGGTGGGCATCTGGCACCCCCCTGGCTAAGGGTGGTAGTGATGGTTGGCATTCAGCCCCCTGGCTTAGGGTGGTAGTGGTGGTAGGCATCTGGCACCCCCTGGCTAAGGGTGGTAGTAGTGGTAGGCATCCAGCCCCCTGGGTAAGGGTGGTAGTGGCGGTGGGCATCTGGCACCCCCCTGGCTAAGGGTGGTAGTAGTGGTAGGCATCCAGCCCCCCCTGGGTAAGGGTGGTAGTGGTGGTAGGCATCTGGCACCCCCTGGGTAAGGGTGGTAGTAGTGGTAGGCATCCAGCCCCCCTGGGTAAGGGTGGTAGTGGTGGTAGGCATCTGGCACCCCCTGGCTAAGGGTGGTAGTGGTGGTGGGCATCTGGCACCCCCTGGCTAAGGGTGGTAGTAGTGGTAGGCATCCAGCCCCCTGGCTAAGGGTGGTAGTAGTGGTAGGCATCTGGCACCCCTGGGTAAGGGTGGTAGTAGTGGTAGGCATCTGGCACCCCTGGGTAAGGGTGGTAGTGGTGGTAGGCATCTGGCACCCCCTGGGTAAGGGTGGTAGTAGTGGTAGGCATCCAGCCCCCCAGGGTAAGGGTGGTAGTAGTGGTAGGCATCCAGCCCCCATGGGTAGAGGTGGTAGTAGTGACAGGCATCCAGCCCCCTGGGTAAGGGTGGTAGTAGTGGTAGGCATCCAGCCCCCCTGGGTGAGGTTGGTAGTGGTGGTAGGCATCTGGCACCCCCTGGGTAAGGGTGGTAGTAGTGGTAGGCATCCAGCCCCCCTGGGTAAGGGTGGTAGTGGTGGTAGGCATCTGGCACCCCCTGGCTAAGGGTGGTAGTGGTGGTGGGCATCTGGCACCCCCTGGCTAAGGGTGGTAGTGGTGGTGGGCATCTGGCACCCCCTGGCTAAGGGTGGTAGTGGTGGTTGGCATCCAGCCCCCTGGCTTAGGGTGGTAGTAGTGGTAGGCATCTGGCACCCCCTGGCTAAGGGTGGTAGTAGTGGTAGGCATCCAGCCCCCCTGGGTAAGGGTGGTAGTGGTGGTGGGAATCCAGCCCCCCCTGGGTAAGTGTGGTAGTGGTGGTAGGCATCTGGCACCCCTGGGTAAGGGTGGTAGTAGTGGTAGGCATCCAGCCCCCCTGGGTAAGGGTGGTAGTGGTGGTAGGCATCTGGCACCCCCTGGCTAAGAGTGGTAGTGGTGGTGGGCATCTGGCACCCCCTGGCTAAGGGTGGTAGTAGTGGTAGGCATCCAGCCCCCCTGGCTAAGGGTGGTAGTAGTGGTAGGCATCTGGCACCCCCTGGGTAAGGGTGGTAGTAGTGGTAGGCATCTGGCACCCCCTGGGTAAGGGTGGTAGTGGTGGTAGGCATCCAGCCCCCCTGGCTAAGGGTGGTAGTAGTGGTAGGCATCCAGCCCCCCTGGGTAAGGGTGGTAGTGGTGGTAGGCATCTGGCACCCCCCTGGCTAAGGGTGGTAGTGGTGGTTGGTATCCGGCCCCCCCTGGGTAGGGATGGTGGTGCGCATTCAGGCCCCTGTGTGCATATGTGGCATTGGTGATGGGCATCCCACCCCTATGGTGCTGCTGTTGCTGGTGTAAGTAAATTCTGCATCCCTCTGTGTGTGTGTGATGTGTCGTGTACGTGTTGTATGTGTTTTGTGGTTGGTGTCTGACTTACCTTCTGCGCCGTACGCGTCCGTGCCTGTTCCGGTAGTAAATGTAGAATATTGGTATGATCGGGACGAAGGGATTCATGGTTGGTTCGTGTCGTTCGTCTTTCTCGTTGCTTCGCGTCGTCCTCGTCGCTTCGCGTCGTCCTCGTCGCTGGCGTGTTCGCCTAGTAGCCGTGGATCGTGTTGTGGCACGAATCGGAGCTTATGTGCGCCTCTCCCGGATGCTTTGACGTGCCGTGCGTAGCGACGGGTTCGGCGCGTACGGAAAGCGCATCGTACTTGTTCGGCCGGACGGAGCTGCATTTTCCCTTCCGTGCGACTCGATTCAGCGTTTCCGGATTCACCTCGGTCGGAGAACAGGACCTGGATTGGGTGAGTACGACTCGGCCGGATTCTGTGCTGTTGTCCGCATCGTACTTACTCGTTCGGTCTGCTGTACGGATCGGTCGGGAAACAGGCATTCGCATGGCTTTTTTCCCGACCGAATGGTATTGGGTGCGCCTCCGACCGAGATCGGAATCGGCCCCTAAGTGTTTATGTGTTGTTTTATGTGGGTGGGAATGTATGTGCTTTTGTTTTGACACTTCTTATTTTCAGAAGTTCTTCGTATCGGAAGGAGTCGATTTTTTTTTTAAAGAAGTGTTTGTTAGTTTTATTGACTAATATATTTGTTACACTTCTTTAAATTTTTCGGTTTTCCTGGAGCGTTTTTTACTATTTTATACTTTTTCGGGTTTTTTATGGTTTTCCTATGGACATTTGCTACATGGATTATTAATTTTTGCTACAGTTGTATTTTTCCATTTTTTTTGGGAAACTGTTTTTTTTATATTTGGATTGTGTTAGCAGAAAATGGATTTTACAGCATTTGGAATAAACCTGGTAAGTTTATTTATTGTGGGTGGGTAATGTTTTTTAGTATAATTGTATTTTATTTTATTACAAATATTATTAATGTGTGTTAATATATTTTATTAAAAAAATAAAATATGTTACACACAGTAATTTTTTTTGTGATAAAATAAATCCATTTTACTTTTATGGTCTGTTTGAAAGATGAGTAATTTGTAATTTATTTGTATTAATGCTTTAAAGAAGAGTTTTGGATATTATGTTTAGGTATTCTAGGCCCTTTGTACTAGGATACAATTTTACTTGTTGTTCTAGATATTTATGCATTTGTTTAGTTTGTTTTGATATTTTTGGAGTTAATTGAGTTATGGATTGTTCCATTCGGAACTCCTGATAACTCTGTTCTTTTTGTAGGCATGATATAAATTTTTCTAGTGTTGGTTTTGTTCTGCCTGTTGATTGACGGAAGGCATTATGCCATCCTTCGACTGCATTATTAGTTTTGCATTCACCGTTTAATGTGCTTCTGTATACTTTCCGCCAGGGTATTAAGAATTTAGGGTTTCTTCTGTGGCCAGATCTGTGTGGTCTGCCGACCCATGTATCCTCAAAATAGTCTAATAGTGGACTTAGTTTTGCTTCATTTTGTTTGTAGAAGGTGCTGTCTATTAAGATGTTGTAATGTTCTGTGATGTCTGTGTCAGGTACATAAGCTAGGGCTGTTAATTTTTTTATTTGATACGCAAAAGAAGAATTAGTTGCATATTCAATGCTTAGTGCTGATTTTTGCATGTGTCTCCATAAGCACTGATTAAAATGATAGTAACAGCCTTGGATGCAGGTATGGGGGTGTGTTTTTAATATAGTATTAATCATTGATTGTTCAAAATCTAGGATTATTTTTTGTTTTGTTGTATTTAATAGTTCCATGTATGTGGAGTTCTGTTTGTTTGGTAATAATGCGTAAATTAATGGTATATTGCAATTCTGATGTAGCCCATGTATTGTGTACAGTTGGAAAAAGGGCTTGGGACATATAGTAAAAGTCCCATCCATCATCCAGTATTGACATTTTTGTAGTTTTAATAGATTAGTTGCAGTTGCAAAAATTATTAATCTTTTGTCATTGCTTTTATTATCAAAAATTACAAATGGTTCTTTGTTTAAAGTGATACTTTGTTCAGGACTTATAATAACTTCACTATATGTTCTAGGAATTGGGGTGGAAGTAGTAGTCATTTTTTTAGTATGTGGCATAGTTCTCTTTAGTGAAGCTACAGAAGGCATTTGTGTAGTAGCAGTTTTAGGAATTTTGGGAAGCTGTTCTTTTAAAATTACACTTGTAGCTTTTTGAGAACTTGTACTAGCTTCCTTTATTGTTTCTAATGCAGATCTGACTTCTATTTCTGTTACGTTTGGTGGGTGGTTATGTTCTCTAGTATACAGTACTGTTGTTTCCCTAGTTGTAGCACGCCCGTAACATTTATCAGAGTAGTATTTACAGCATTTCCAGTTAACTTTTAATCCAAATTGTTTTTCTTGTGTGTAAGTGTATCCCATATAGCATAGTAACATTTTCCCTTTCTGGCTTGTTATAAATTCGGCTCCTTCAGTCATTTTGATGTAGGTTAATCTATGAAAAATATATATTATTGTTATTAACTATGTTGTTCGATGTATTTTAATTTAAGCAATTAAACAGTTATTTACAATATACTTACAAAGTTGGTATTTATGTATTTCGGTTTGATGATGTTTATTCTTTAGTTGTGGAATGTTCTTTCTGTCTTTTGTTTGTCTGAAAAAAAAATACATTTGTTTTATTATTTGGTTACATATTTTTTATATGGGGTGGGTAGGGTATTGGGGATTGGTTTTTACTTTGCGTTGTTGTTTAATCTATTTGTTTAAGATTTGTTGCTAGATACTTAGGGGGTCATTACGATGGAGGGCGGATCGCCACCACCCGCATGGCGGTGGCGATCCGCCCTCCATTTCCCTCCGCCCGCCACCCATTTACCCCCCGCCATATTAGCATGGCTGGGGGGTCAGCGGTGGATGGAAATACCGCCCGCCGCGTTACCGCTTGTCGAACTGTCGACCGTGCGGTAAACGGCCTTAATATGGTGGCGGTGTCTGTGAGACATCGCCATCCATATTAGGATGTAGGCGGAGAGGTGCCTTTTCATGGCGGCATTACCGCCATGAAAAGGCAGGCGGTATTCGCATTTGGGGGCCCGTTGCGGGCCCCCAGGATGTTGGGGTGGTGGGGGGGTGCACATGGGGGGTACCTATGGTACCCCCCTGCATTTGCATGCACAAGGTGGCAGGCACCGCGCGGTGCCTGTCACGTTGTGCATGCAAAAGCACAACATGCATTTTGTACCTTGCGGCGGGTGCTGCTGACAGCACCGCCCGCCGCAATGTATAATATGTGGGATGTGCCCGCCAGTGTGGCGGGCGCATCATAATGTGCCTGGCGGGACCGCCGCGCCGTCAGCGGGCAGTCCCTGGCTCCGTTGCGGTGGCGGGCGGACATAGTCCGCCCGCCATCGTAATGGGCCCCTTACTTTGTTAGTTGTATCTTTTTTTGAGGCTTTTCTTTAGTTTGTTAGTTTCCTCTAGAGTTTCCTGTAGTGGTAAAATAATATAGAAAGAAGACATTTATTACTTTATAGGTTATGTATATTATTTATAAAAGTTTTTAATTTTAGTATTATTTCTTTTAATGTAGTTTACTTACTTTTGATAGAGTTAATTCTTTGGTATATGTTGATCTTCTTATATCTGAAGTTGAATTCTTGTAGAGTTTCTCCTTCTTTAGTTTTCTTTCTTTTGGGTGTGGAATAGGAATGAAGTTTAACTGTTTATATAGTGTGTTGGATGTTGTAATTTCGATTTTATTGGTTAGTTTGAATTTGCAGTTTTTCTATTGGTTTATTTGTATTTTTTTAAAAATGTTTTGGTAGTTAGTTTCCAAATAAGGAAAACGCTAATTAGTAGTAAGTTATGTATAATTTTGTATATATTTTTAAATAGCTTTTGTTATGTATTATATTATAAAATTGAATTGTAATAGTAATATTTAATATTTTTAATGTTTAATGTAGTAATGTTGTTAATAATATTTTAGTAATTTTATTGCTGTGTTAATTAATTTTTTTGTCTAGTAAAATAGTTATTGTCATTTATTAATTTAGTATTGTGTTTGTAGTAATTTAATTAATTTTATGTAGTTTTATTTTTATATTTATTATAGTTTTATATAGTCGATATATTTAATTTTACGATATTAGTGTTGTCGATATTTTTGTGTACGATATTTTTTACCTAGTTAATGTATTTTAATGAAGTTCGATATTTTAGAATTTCGATAAGTATGTTAGCTGATATTTGTGAAATAGATATTTATGTACTTCGATATTGTATCCTCGATATTTTTGTAATTATTTAAATAGGTATATGATGTCGATATTAATGTTATCGATAATTTTGTATCGATATAATTGTAGCTCGATAATATGTCTTTCGATATTTTGTCAGTGATTCGTTCACCACACCATGTCATGCATAGATTATATCTTGATCTCAAAAACCTTACTTCCCAGTCTCCAAACTTCTGAGATTGGCTCCATTTTCATTTCTGATCATGCCCCTGTTTCAGTTTCTTTCGATTTAACCCTTGTTACTCTCAAACATGCTAGATGGAGATTTAATAATTCCGTATTATCTGACCAAACTTATATTTCAGATGCTTCCCTTTTTATAAAAGAATTTTTTCAATTTAACAAACCAGGTGATACCTCTATTCATAATTGACTGGGATGCCTTTAAAGCCTCTTTTAGAACCTTTACATTGCCTATACTGCCAGAAAGAAAAAGAAATTAAACTCCCAATACCTTTCTACTTTAACACATATCAAAACCCTTGAACATGCCTATTATACTTCTAAATCCCCTGATCACCTTCGGGACCTCATCAAGGCTAAATCTGACTTAAACAAATTAGCTATGTCTGATGCATGTAATATTTTACTCAAAATAAAATCAAAATATCATGGGGGTCAGAACAAACCGGGTAGGCTGTTGGCCAACTATTTAAAAGTCAAATCGGAAAGGAAAACCATTGGACCTATTCTTAATGACTGCACTAACACTCTACTACATTCTGACTCAGATATTGTCAATGCATTCCAAACGTACTATCACGCACTATACACGGAAGACACCCATCCTTCCGAAAATAATATTCAAATGTTCTTTGATGGTCTCCCTCCCCCTCGCTCTATACCTGATGTTATGGCCCTCTTGGAAAGAGATATAACACTTCAGGAGATTTTAGATGCAATTAAATCTCTTAAAAAGCTAAGGCTCCTTGCCTTGATGGTTTTTCCATTGAACTTATCTCTTCCTTTTCTTCTGTTTTTGCTCCACACTTACATAAGCTATTTACCTCTTTTCTATTACACTCCAAACCTAAGGGTTCATTTCTTGATGCCCTCGTTGTAATTATCCCAAAACCCGATAAAGATCACTCCCTATGTCAAAATTATCGTCCGATCTCATTAATCAACTATGACTGCAAAATGTTTGCTAAAATCCTCTCTTCTAGATTAGAGGATCTTATACCCCTGCTGGTAAAAGCTGACCAATCTGGCTTTGTTAAGGGTAGGCTCACCTCTGACAATGCTAGAATGTTCTCTAATATCCTAATTATGGCACAACGATATCCTGATCCTTTAGCTGCATTATCCCTTGATGGTGAAAAAGCCTTTGACAGTATAAACTGGCTGTTTATGTTCAAATCTCTTCACTGGTTAGGTTTCGGCCCCAAATGTATCTCATTCATCAAATTACTGTATTCAGCTCCCCGTGCATGTGTTTCTGTCAACGTCTTTTTATCCCCTTATTTTAATCTACATAGGGGTATTAGGCAAGGATGTCCCCTTTCTCCCCTTTTATTCCTTTTATGCCTTGAACCTTTTCTTAAACACATTCGTTGTAATTCATTGGCTTTCAACATAACTCTCATGAAATTAAGTTATCCGCTTATGCTGACGATATTTTGATTTACCTTTTAAAACCCTTAATCTCCTTGCCTTCCTTTCTACATGAAATTGACTTATACTCAAAAATATATGGTAATAAATTAAACTTTTCTAAAACTGAGATTTTACCTTTAAATTCCTCGTGTTATCAATTCATGTTTTCTGATACTAATTTTAAATGGTGTCCTTCTAAAATTAAATACATGGGAGTCTGGTTCTCCTCTACCATCTCTCAAACTCTCTCTCATAATTTCAATACTTTAAAAATTAAGATTGAAAAACATATTTTCTTCCTGGTCCCCCCTCTATTTATCTATTGACCACAGTTCAGCGATTCCATCGCTGACTTCGACAGCACACACGCCATTGCCTCCACGGACTACATCCTCCTCGGGGACCTGAACTTCCACCTCGAGAACAACAAGGACACCAACTCCACCACCCTGATCGACAACCTCGCCACCCTCGGACTCAGACAGCTCGTGACAACACCCACCCACGCCGCCGGCCACACGCTAGACTCCATCTTTTCCGCAAGCCCACACGTCTCCTTCAACCACACCTCCGAACCCCACTGGACCGACCACCACTGCATCCACTTCACCTACAGGAAGCCCACCACGCACCACCGCACCCAACAAATGCCTCGCCGCTGCTGGAGCAGAGTCACCGAAGACCAGCTAACCACCACCCTCGCCCTGAGCCCACCCGCCGAACCATCCGACCCCGACACCGCCGCCCGCAACCTCAGACAGTGGATCGACGACTGCGCCAACACCCTCGCCCCGCTCAGGAATCCGCCCAACAGCCACACCATCAAGAAAGCCACCTGGTTCACCGAAGACCTCCAGGCCTCCAAACGAACATGCCGAAAACTGGAGAAGATCTGGCTCCACGAACGGACAGCGGACAGCTACGCCGCCCACAAGAGCACCACCCGCAGTCACCATCACCTCATCAGATACGCCAAAAGGGCCTCACTCAAAGACCGCCTAGACAACAACGCACACAACAGCAAAGAGCTCTTCAACATCGTGAAGGAACTCTCCAACCCCAGCTCCAACACCAACGACATCCCGCCTTCACGAGACCTGTGCGACTCACTGGCCACCTTCTTCCACCGCAAAATCGCCGACATCCACGACAGCTTCAACACCACGACCGCCCCGGCAACCACCGAGACCACTGCCCCCACGACCACCAACCGCCTGCTCTCCTGGACCAACATCAACGACGAGGACACCAGCGAAATCATGAACACCATCCACTCCGGTTCACCGCTAGACCCGTGCCCTCACCACGTCTTCAACAAAGCCAGTACAGCCATCGCGCCCCATCTCCGGAAAATAATCAACATCTCCTTCAAGACAGCAACCTTCCCGGAAAGCTGTAAGCACGCCGAGATCACCGCCTTACTCAAGAAACCCAAGGCAGACCCCAAGGACCTCAAGAACTTCCGACCCATCTCTCTGCTCCCGTACCCCGCGAAGGTCACTGAGAAAATCGTCAACAAACAACTGACCCGCTACCTCGAGGAGAACAACATCCTGGACCCTTCCCAGTCCGGCTTCCGCAGCAACCACAGCACCGAAACTGCCCTCATCGTCGCCACAGATGACATCAGGACCCTGCTAGACAACGGAGAAATAGCAGCCCTCATCCTCCTGGACCTATCAGCCGCCTTCGACACGGTCTGCCAGCACACACTACGAACACGCCTTCATGACGCCGGGATCCAAGAGAAGGCCCTGGACTGGACCACATCCTTCCTTTCCGGCAGAACTCAAAGCGTCCGCCTCGCCCCCTTCCGATCCAAGGCCACCAAGATCATCTGCGGCGTACCCCAAGGCTCCTCCCTCAGCCCGACGCTGTTCAACATCTACATGTTGAACAGCGCCCACGCCCCTCGCCCCTCGCCCACGTCGCCCGACAGCACAACCTCAACATCATCTCCTATGCCGACGACACCCAGCTGATCCTCTCCCTCACCAAAGACCCTCACACCGCCAAAGCCCACCTCCACGAAGGAATGAAGGCCGTCGCCGAATGGATGAGGTCCAGCCGCCTGAAGCTGAACTCGGACAAGACGGAGGTCCTCATCCTTGGTTCCAACCCTTCAGCCTGGGACGACTCCTGGTGGCCGACATCACTGGGAACAGCCCCGACACCCACCGACCACGTATGCAACCTAGGGGTCATCCTCGACCCCACCCTCTCCATGACTAAGCAGGTCAACGCCGTTTCCTCATCCTGCTTCAACACCCTCCGAATGCTCCGCAGGATCTTCAAGTGGATCCCCACCGAAACAAGGAAAACAGTCACCCAGGCCCTCGTCACCAGCAGGCTGGACTACGGAAACGCCCTCTACGCAGGAACGACGGCTAAGCTCCTGAGACGGCTGCAACGCATCCAGAACGCCTCTGCACGTCTTATCACCGACATCCCCCGCCGCAGCCACATCACACCCCACCTGAGAGACCTGCACTGGCTCCCTGTCAACAAGAGGATAACCTTCAAGCTCCTCACCCACGCACACAAAGCACTCCACAACTCCGGACCAGCCTTCCTCAACAGACGACTCAGCTTCTACACCCCCACCCGCCAGCTCTGCTCCGCCAGCCTCGCCCTCGCCACAGTCCCCCACATCCGGAAAACGACTGCCGGCGGCAGATCCTTCTCCCACCTCGCCGCCAAGACCTGGAACACCCTCCCCACCAACCTTCGGCAGACCCAAGACCTACTGGCCTTCAGAAGACTCCTCAAGACCTGGCTCTTCGATCAGTAGCAGCACCCCCCCCCCTCTTCCCCCAGCGCCTTGAGACCCTCGCGGGTATGTAGTGCGCTTTATAAGTGACCTGATTGATTGATTGATTGATTGATTGATCCTGGTGGGGTAGACTGGATACCATCAAAATGATGATTGTACCACTCATCTTATTCTTACTCTCTATGCTACCCTTTAAAATTCCCAATGACTTTTTTAATCAAATCAACTGACTCTGCACTAAATTTCTTTGGAACAACAAACCTGCTTGTATTGCTCTTTCTAAATTAATTAAACCAAAAAGCAAAGGGGGTGTATGATTTCCTAATTTTAAATTATATAATACTGCTTTTCTAATTAGACAAATCTATGCATTAAGCAGACAATATCATGATGAACCAATACCTAATTGGATCAATTTTAAACATTCTTTTATACACACATTTTCTTTCTATGATACTTGTTTTCTTTTATGTCTAATTGCACCTTTATTTCCAAACACCCTATTTTAAAACATTCCCAACACCTGATACACTCACTTTTCACAGATGGCTCCAATTTTCACCAAGCTTTTCTTGCCTCCTCTATTTGGTACAATAAATTTATCAAGTTTCATCACAAGTCTTTCTATTTCAAACACTGGAGGGAGAAGAATATTAGATATATCCACCAACTCATTTCACATAATTCTGTTATACCTTTTAATACACTACATGACCGCTATGATTTACCCACCGATTGTTTAGCCCAATACTCCCAATTATCACAGGAACTTCAATCATTTCTAATAACCAAAAATGTTCCCCCCAATGTTACTCCATTTATTCCCTTGACTCCATTATATAATATTCCTCCTGATTCTAATCCGAAAGCTTCTCTTATATATAAACTTTTATCTACCCCTAACTCTGAAAGATCAAAATCATCAGTCCAATTGGCCTGGGAATTAGATCTTTCGATGTCTCTTTCAATTAAAAAATGGGAAACATTTTGGCACAAAGTTCTTACTACCGCTAAAGCTGCTAATATTACTCAATCACTATTTTTCTTATATAATAGAGCAGTTCGGACACCCATATATATTCATAAAATCAACCCGTCTTCATCGCCTCTTTGTTGGTCATGTCTTTCCTCCACTGGTACATTACTTCATTTGTTATATTATTGCCCTAATGTTCTCAAATTCTGGAAATCCATATGGACTAAATGTTTTAAGATATTTCTTTTTTGTATTCCACTATCAATTCATAATGTTTTTTTGGGATCCATGTCTGCGGATTTCCATGACTCCTCGTTGAAGTTAAAATTATTCAACCTCTTTATTGCTCTTGCATTTAAAGTTATTCTTACTCATTGGAAAGATAATTCTAAAATTTGTATGTTAACATGGGGAAATTTTATTTGTAATGAACATAGAATCTCTAATGTCTCATCTTCATCACTGTCTCAAAAAATCAAATCTGATTTATTATGGTTACCTTTTACTACTTTTTTATCTGCACCCTCATCTCTATCCTAATAACGATTTCACTATCCCATTTCCCTTTCTGCTCTCCTCTCTTCTATTTCCCTCTCTCCTCCTCTCTTCTTCCTCTCTTTCCTAAATCCAAAAATGTATAAATAATTATTAACTAATCGGTACCCCATTCTTTTTTCTTTTAATCCTTAACATAAGGTTGTATCTTATCTGTTATATTCCTTAACATGTTATTTCTATTTCCTTATGTATTATGTACTCTTGGTACTTTGTCTTTTACTCAATAAAAATTATTAAAAAAAAAAAAAAAGGTGTTCCAAATCAAATTCAGATACGGATTTAGCAAGTATGCAGCCAGTCTAAGAATTTGAGGGGGGCAAGGGTCCTCCAGGGAACCCAATTTACATTTTAGCAGTTGGAGTGATTCACCTTCTGGTATGATGCAAAATTCAGAAAAACTGGGTGAGTGACTGGCAGGCGACACCACAAGGTCAATCGTGTCAGCAGAACCCTGGAAGGTGGAGTAGAGTTTTTTGATCTTTTCATCAAAAAAGACTGACAGCCTAGTGCAGAGATCATGAGAAGGGAGAATGGTGCTTTTTGTCGCATCAGGGGAAGTAAAAGACTTGATGATGTTAAAGACTTCTCTAGAGGGGTTGGTGGCAGTCGCAATCCGCACTGTGAAGTGCTCCCTTATAGTATTCCATGTGAGTTTACGGAAGTTCCTGGGAGGCAGACTTTCTCCAGATGCGTTCAAGCTTTTTGCAGCAACTTGAATGAAGTATGGAGGTTAGTTTAATGACCACATACATATACAAACATTTTGAGGCTATTTTGCTTTTGTTATGCCTCCATGGTACTTGTCCATTTTGGTGCCACATCTGTTTTACTAGTAACTGTGGATAACGGGTGGAATTCTTCTCTGCGGACTATTAAAAGAACATCAAAATGAAACTCGAATGAGACAGTTTGTCTGTCCAGGTGAGGAAGCCATGTCTGAAATAAAAGACATGGCCAACAGATGTGAGTGAGTAGTTGGTGGACAAAGAGAGGATGAATCAAGGACAGTCTGGTAGTCCTGGTGCAGGAATTGGAAAGCATTTTCAGACTATTAGGCAGACATTAAAGTTCTTGCTACCTGCTTGTAGACACTGCCACCGTGGTTATCCATCAACTGCTTCACAACATAATTTTCCAAATTATCTCTAAACAATCATTTGCATCATCAATTGCATCAATCAAAGGAGGATAAATCAAGGAGAAGACATCATGCTTCCACCATGCACAGCGCAACTCTAGAATCTTTTATAGGGTGTGGGTGGCCTGGATACTTTTCTGTATCATTGAGCAGACAATATTACTTCTTTGACATTGAAGTATAGGAGAAAAGAGGCAATCTATATTCTAACAATCTCTTCTAAGCCTACATAGCAAACATTACTCTTCAATCATTTTTTAAAATCTTACTGGATCTGATTTATATATTGATAAATGTTAAGAAAGCAAAGTCCTGAAAAGTGATGGA
Organism: Calotriton arnoldi; assembly: GCA_963921515.1. Taxonomy (NCBI): domain Eukaryota; kingdom Metazoa; phylum Chordata; class Amphibia; order Caudata; family Salamandridae; genus Calotriton; species Calotriton arnoldi. Next base: position 27,701 of record CAWUFW010013928.1, read on the forward strand.
TAATCAGAATCTTTTTAGAGTCAAATCTTTATCACAACCTCCAGACATAAAGAAGCTAAAGTCTGATAATCTGAAATCTGATAAGGGAATGCTCATTACACGGTCCATTACCTGACAAAGACTCATTAAGGGTCAACCATCTGTTCCCTCATTATGCTGCATTTTTATCTTTTACAAACTTCAGATGGTAACAAAAGCATGAAGGCGAGTGACTCCTTAATATTATGCAAATTTCTTTGCAACATGTATCTCATCCTAAAGAACTTCAGTGCACCACCATATAAGGTCTTTCTTTGTCACCTTTAATTGTGGAAACTAGTTAATATTCAATCAATTGTCCAGTTTATTAGCAATAATATCATAAATTAATAATACTGTTAGGTGCTCACCGTAAGTAAAAACGTACAATTTAAAGACCAGGGTGGAGAGTTTAAGAACTAGCCTAGGACGAATTTCAGCATTCAAAGATCTAAGTAGTTCAACAATTACCCATGGTTTTTTGCAGTTATTCCGTTGAATCAGCTACATAGATTAGCACATTCGCTCCATACAGTATGGTTTAATGTTGAATATCTCCCACCTGAACACTTTTGCACTGTGGATTTTTTCCAAAGCTCACTATGAAGGATTCCGGAGCTAACATATATAAGTGGAGGCAAGAGATCCCCATGTCATATTGCACCTTCTTAATGCAAAATCTGCAACTAACTGAGACAGCAGTTGTGAGGAACTGTATGGTGCTCAAATCCAATCTGAGAAATCTGTATCAGTACTTTAACAGATCTGGACATGCTCCTCAGCAAGTAGATTTCGCTGTATCCTGAGCAAATATTGGAGCAGAGTTTTGGCTTCTTTACTGCATGCACATCATATTTTGTTATTCAAAGTGTGTCCAATCCCTCTTTCCAATTAAGAAAACACACTTGGATTGGGTGCAGGGGGTAGCTAAAAGCAAGGATGTGCACCATGTTCCTGCTGTACAGAGCCACAGAAGATTTGAATTTCAGTTTGGGGCTACAGAGGCTGGGTGGAGGTCATGGCTGAATGCCATGACCTGCCCTTAAGGGCCAGAGCACAATTCATGAAGTGTGTGTGTAGCAGCCACTAGAGCCAGAGACTCTAGGCAAAGGGCGCCCAGTCAGTGGAGCTGCTTCGTGGGTTGTGGGGCCTTGGGGACTGAATCAAAGATGTGGCTCAAGATCCCACCCTACACTCAGAAAGTGTTGTGCAGGCCAAGTATCCTGACCTTTGCCATTGGATAGGTTTGGCCATCAGAAGGGTGTTGCAGATAAATTATAAGTGGAGTGACTATACCAAATTAATTTCATGCATTCTAAAATAAATACATATGTTCACTCCTGAATATATGTGCTGTTGTGGGCAATCAACTTCAAAGAACTAAACTACTCAACAAAAATGTTGCATTTCAAAAGCAACCTTTATTAAATTAAGGGTTCTGTAATGTCTACTCAAGAGAAACACTTTTACAGAAACAGGATTGCCCTTAAAAGTGGCTATGTCCATTGGCTATTCATTTTGGCACCTGGAAATATGAAAACACAGATTGACTGTTTCACTAGCTGAAACCACTTGAAGTAGCTCACAAGGGTGATATCTGAATAAATAGATAGTAGGGGTGGGCGGAACTCGTGGAGTTCCACTCCACGGAATTCAGCGGATTTACTTGATAACTCCGCAAGAGTTCCGCGAACGGACATAAGTTGGCACGTCGTGCTGCTCGTGCTGATTTTTAGTGCCGTAAGTTTGTTCCGTGCTGCAAAATCAGTGTGAACGCCACTACGTGGCACACCAGAGGGTGCTGCTTCTTTGCTGCCACTTGAGTAGATTTTATATTGGAGTGGCAGTTTTCTCACCGCAAACGGTAACAACCCCCAGCATTGAGAAAATCTTGCCAGGTGCCTTCTTAGTGCCCGAAAATCATGCTAAGAGATGCCAGTTCTCGCTCGTGTTTGCCAACTTACCGTTGGCAAGCCGCATGCAAGGAAAAACTCTGCCACTCGGCGATTGGCGGAGTTTGGCCACAACTCCGCGTTGCAAGCATAACGCTGAGAGGCCAAAACTCCACGAATTCCATGGGTGAGTGGAATTTATTGCCCACCCTTAATAGATAGCTTAGTGTTTCTGTAGTTATAATGACTTCAATAGACAGCCCTAAGCAAGCCCAAATATTGATTTTTAGAGTCAGCAGTGTTCATCTGAGTACAGTTTAATGTTACCTCTGTGCCAACATCTGTGCCTAGAGCATTGTTGAGACCAGAGATTTCTGAAATTCACAGAAGGAAGGAGCACTCCATACACTGCCCAACAACTCATTGTTGGGCGCTGCATGTCTTCTAACCTCAGAAATTGGTTTTGTGTTGGAATTACTTTTAGTTTTATTAAGGACTAGGAATACTTCCAAGGTCTGGTAAATTGTTCAACAAAGGAAGGGACAGTGGGATTTAAGGAATGACCGATACCTAGAAGCCTGGGAGCTAGGTTTTCTCAATCTGGTGAGTGATGGGTCAGACTAAATGAAGTTGTGGATCTCTCTACATGTGAATCCTGTGGAGTGCCTAGAACCATGACAAGCATTCTTCTCTGGGGGGAAAGTGTCTAGCACACACATTGGATTCTGCCTCTCTCAAAATATAGGAATTGGAATGCTGGCCAGCATTGAGTGAGAGCACACTGTTAATGATCATGTCTGAAGCCCCTGTAACCATGCACACTGAGGCTATAGCACATGCCTCCGTCCATCCAAAAAGTTGGATGAGTTCTACACTTGTCAAGAATACAAATGCAGAGAAAATTAAGTGCATAAATTGTTGTCCGATCTTGGGTAACACTCTGCAGCTAAGTATGCATCTAAATATAAATGGCTTGCCTGCAACATAAAATATGAAATAGGAAATGTTAATCTAAAGCCTAACTCTTCTGCTGGGTGCTGATATATGCATGCAGAACCTAAACACTCAGCTACCTTGAATAATACTGAGTGGTTCAAAGTCTTTAGAAGGAACGGGAGATTGTCACCCTGCAGACAAAAACATAACTTTAGTTCATTAGAATCAGTCATGAAACAATACCGTCTTTGAGGAAATATCCAAGTCCATACAAACACAGATGGTGGTACTCCAACTAAAATCAGATCTCCAGAAGAAATCCAGCTCATACCACGAAGAGGATTTTCCAGAGATGATTGTAGCACAATTCAGTCTTCAAACTGAGCAAAATATGAGAAGACAAAAAACAACCTTTGGAAAGAAAGGTTCCCCAGGGCAAATGCCTTGATATACTAGAATTCGAAGATAGCCTCCACATTCTAGGTAACGTTTGTTTTCCTATTGAATGACTCTCACTACATGGACACCATCTTAATTTAGGAAGGATACACCAGACACTCACCATTTCGGCTCCCATCTTAGGAGTACAGAACAATACATAGATCTGCATTCAATAATAAATAGGTGAAATTAATTTTCAAGATATAAATGTTCTAAATGACAAAATGTAAGGACCCGCAAGTGTACCTAATGCCTATATCTATTTGCCTAGATTGGTGCCTGTGACAAATCCTCACCCACTCTGACCACAAGTAATGAATACTGTGTTGATGTTCCTGACAGGCAGGCTGCGGCGCAACACTCACTCTCATTGGTTGTTTCTGTGCTGCTATTGTGCAGCATATATTAAAGTTGATGATGTTCCTTCACTTTGGGTACTTTCCTATGCCTATATTCAATGTGGTGAAACTGCATGGGGCAAATCAGATTGCAGATATCTGCATGTGCAACAACATCTATTCTGACACTTTTTTCCTACTTTGATGCCCGGATGCAGCAACACGTGTGCTGTGACACAGCTTAAATACTCTCGGTCATATGGACATGGCACCAAAACAGTTCCCATATAGGCTACATATGCTCATACTTTCTAAACATCTACACACTAGCACCTAATTCTTAAACATCCTATCTCTCAATCCAGTTTGCTTCAAATTCATGCATATTTACAGTGAGAAAACACAATAGAAACACAACGCAGGTCTTCATGCCTCACTCAAACGCTACCTATATAACCCACATGACTGACACATTATTGCATTCACAGCACTCTCCAGGAGTAGCATGCAAATGCACTTCTGCATTTCTTTCGGAGTTTGATGTACTATATAAATGTGACTAGAACACAATACGAGAACCGCAAGCACCAACTGAGACCTTCTAATGGGCTTTGTGCTAGCATACCAGACAGGGGTAGCTCCTCCGCTAAGGTGGAGGAGCGTCGCCCCACTGCTCATTGAGCAGGAAAAATAAAATGATAATAATGTAGTTATCATTTTATTTTTTGCAGGTTCAGGGCTGGGTTAGTGTGGGGCGGTGCTGGAGGCACAGGGGGAGGAGTGGTTTGCACACTCTAAGTGCCCATGAAGGCTTGGCTGGCCGTCTTGGTCTGGCCAAACAGTCATGCACACTTTACATGTTCCCCACCAGGCTGCATTACTCAGCCTGGTGGGGAACATGCCCAGGCCCTCTGTCCCCATCTGAGCGCCAATCCACAGCGCTCAGACCAATCACAACGCTGCATTGCAGAGTTGTGATTGGCTATGGGGATCCTGGTTGCTTCCTGGTTCCGGGACTCAAGAAGGGGAGGAGAGACCCGGCAGGTGGAACAGGTAAGTGGTATTTTTTTTATATTGTTCCCTGCCACTCCCACCGCCCCTCCACCCTCATTCCCTGCCAGCCACTACTGATACCAGAACCTCCGATAAGTACCTTTATCATCCAGATAAGAGCTATTTCTGAGAGTGCTGCTCACCAAGAAAAGAATCAATGTGAAGGCAATTTACTGCCAGTGTATGAACATCTGCAAAAACAACGAGGTGATGTAAAGGGGAAATAAATGACAGGGTCTAAATACTAAATTTAGTAAGTTTAATGGAGCACACAACAAAGCATGATCCATGCATGCCAACTCACATGGTGCCAGCGTGTGACACACGATATCGGCTCACATCACACGGTCTCCCAGTGAGGAGCCGATATCACACAGTTGCAGGGAAAACGAGCTGAAAACTACTGTAAATAGTGGTTTTCCAGCTCGTTTTCTGAGGCTTTGAACTGTCGACATCCTGGACATAGGCACCAGCCTCAGCAAGCTTTTTATTTTTGGGGGAAGAGAGGGCTTGGGGGCGGGCTGGGGTGCCAAAAAGTGCCTTGTAGGTACTTCTCTGCATGAGGCCCCACCACCTTCAAGGCCCTGCCCCTCTTCACACAGTGAGATTGTTCTTCAGGTTGCCAGGTATGCGTAATCCTTCCTAGGCTGTCAGTACGCAACACTACTCGCAGAAACTCCCCTTCTGTCAGGACATGCAAATGCCACACTGTCACTGAGGTGAAGATGGCGAAGATTGGGTGAGCGTATCACCGCTCTTACAGGTCGTACTCTTTGTAAATCAAAACTGCCCATTTGGTAACAACGCCGATGCGCCTTCCTGTGATGACAATGCACCACACTGAAACCGCTCGAAAATACACCAGAAACGGCCCAACTCAAAATGGCCGGCTCAGCCCAGTGCCTGGACCATCTAAAGAATCACATTTGTACATTTTCTTGCACATTGCCCCAGTCAGAAAAACGTTTAGTTTAGGTCAGAGAGTAGTACTCATGGGTGATTACAATCCCTCAAGGCACCTTCAGGATTGAAAGTATTGAGGTGTAGGCCCCCATTGACAACCTCATATATTCTAGCACTTACAGTCTTTCACATCAAAAGATATGGGGCCAGATGTACGACCATTACATTTTGCGAGTCGCAATTTGCGAGTCGCAAAATTCAATATACAACAGTGTCTGAGACACTGTTTGCAATTCCCAATGGGGATCAAATTGCATGCCTCATGAATATTAATGAGGCTGTCGCAATTTGCGACCCCATTGGGAATGGCTGGCACTCCCAGGGATGGTGTCCTGCTGGGGTCAGCAGACCACCATGTATGGGTCTGCTTTTAAATAAAGGAAAACGCAATGCATTTAAACAATAAAAATGAAACTTTTACGTTTTATTTTTTAAAGGCAGGCAGTGGTCCCTGGGACCACTGCCTGCCCTTAAAAAATATTTGCGCATGCATTCACAAAGGGGAACTCCCGTTTGCGAGTGCTTTACCACCCTTCTGAGAAGGGTGGTAAACTGCAAGTGTTTTGCAACAGCAATTGCGGTCGCAAAACATTCATACATTGTTTTTGGAGTCGCTATGAGGAAGGGACGCCCTTGGAACGCCCCTTCCTAATAGTGAGTCGCTAACCCTATTTTGCGAGTTGCAAATGATTTGCGACTCGCAAAATGGGGTTTGTACATGGCCCACACGTTTTTTTGCGGTTGCAAACGGGCCTAAAACTCCTTTGCGACAGCAAAAAGCGGTCGTACATCTGGCCCTTGATGTTTTTTTGCATCTTAATGTGAGCATCACTTCGCATATGAGTCATTCACTTATCTAAGTTTCATGTTTTTTTGCAGGTTTTAGCAAGTGCTCTACCTCAAAATATTGTCATAATAAACATTTTGCATTATCGGGAACATGGTAACTTGCCAGTTGCCTAATGGATGTCACATTATGTGAGTGCTGTGTTTCCATTCTTTATAACGGTCAATGCATGTCTTTACATTTTGACCTGTGTTATTTATTTTACCTTGCCGCAGCCCCATGTTTTGTGAGGGAGAGCCGAGTGCCCGAGCAGCTACCATAACGCAGGCATTAATGACGTGGAGAAACCAAAATGTTCTCTTTGTGCAGAACTCGCAAAGACTAATTCTAGTTCTGTACCTACGCCAATACCATACTCCCTTTGAATGCACAGAAAAATAATCGAAATATCGGACCACACGACGAATGCATCATTCCTCACACTGAGATATTCTAACCTTACAAAATAAACATAATTGCTGCATTTAAAGTAGCGTGCCACAGTCTTTTTGCATGGGGGATGACGCTTTTACAGAGTTTAGTCTGTTATCTTCTCTTTTGTTATCTGAACGTTGCAAGGTATAATTCAGCTGATGACAGATAATGATACCTTTGAAAGACAAATTGTACATGTCAGCTGAGCAAACCCTTCAGAAATGTACAGACGATTATTCCCTTTTATCTCCCCCGGCATTTTCCCTGCCAATGCTTCCAGCCAAACGCTCAGAAGAATAAAGAAAATGGGACAAAAATATGATGGAAACACAAGAACTGTTAATTATTGTGGATCTCGGCTGTGTAGTACATGTTCTTTTGTAATATTAACGACCATGGAGCTTGATAAACCTTCCAATATAATTAATATATGGAGATTTTAAATTAAATGTCAGATCGCTCTGTGAAAGAACTTATTTTGCTTTAGATGCTACTTCATATTTCAGTCTTATCTGTCATGTTCAAATCTTTGCCGGGGTGAAGGCTTTGAATCGAAGTAGACAAGATGCGGTGGGACAGCACAGGACTGGGAGTGGGAGGCTGCCAGCAGTGGTACCCGACTGCCCATTCTACAATGGACACGAACAGCAACATCTACTGCTCCTCCACAGCTGTGGTCAGTACTTTATTTGTAAAATAATATGTATCGGTGTCCAAAGGCTTTTTTAGAAGCCCTCGGTCAAGATTGCTGAATACCAAAGATGCTTAGACCCGATTCTAGGTCATACCTCTTTCTCCCACCGCCATACACTCACTGCCCCTTCATTGCACTCTTGCAGGATCTTTTTCAACTCTGCCTTTTCCCTTTGACCCTTGCTATCTTTCTCTTATTCCTCCGTTTGTCTTTTTCTCTCCCTTGCCCTCCTTAGCCTGCTATTCAGTGAGCAAATATTTAGGAAATTCTACAACCAATTGCCCACACAGGCAGGTACATTCTTCTCTCGATCTCTTCATCCACCGCCTCCTCCCCCACTGCACCAAGTGGCAGCTGCCCTAGCCTGAATTTCAGATATCATTGACTCACCATGCCAGGAACAACTGTGTCTTAAATCCAGCCACTGCACATATTTTAGTTGGGCCATAGTTATTGGACTTCGCCTGCAGAGGTGACCATAGTTATATACATTGGTCCGCTCTTGTACGGTTTGCACTGCCTTTTTTTGCTAAAGGCTATGAAGCCACTCCACCTGCTAGCTTTGTCTTGCTTTTTAAAGCAGAGCTTAACCTGACCCTACCAGCCACAATTAATGCAATTATCAAACCTCTTTAGATCATAAAGTGCCTCTCGAAAGTGGGAAAAACACAGGATTTGTGTGGCGTGTCTTTAGATGGAATGCTATTGAGTAATGGAATGTGGTGATGTGAGGACTGCTGGGCATTCTACTAGATGGCAGTTTTCTCTCAGCCCCTGCTCTACGGATTCTATCTGATGTACTGAATAAATACTTCAAACATCTGAATGTTTTCTGTGAAATGGATCATGACAATTTGCCAAAAGCCTAACCCAACATTCAGTGCTAGAGAAGTTGTCTGGGCCAGTGGAAGGCCACCTGCCCTGGGTAGAATAGCTAGATACAGACTGTTCTTTACCAATCCAACAGGCCCTTTCATCCCAGACTTACTATATCTCTGTTCTTCATACAAGCCAGACTTGCCAACAGTCTTCTGATAATACCCTGGCACTTTATAGTTCTGTTCCAGAGTATACAAGCACTCAGAGATATGGCCTTGATGCTAACCAGACTCGGTGTATGGATCTAGATAATGCTTAGGCTTAGTCAGAGCTTTGTTCCTAGTAACTCATACTTATTCAGAGAGTCACTTCCAGCAGAAGTGAACTTTATACCATTATGCTCATGCTGCAGAGAGATCTAGTGGCAACTAAGCCGAGTTTTCTTCCCTTCGCCACCTATTGCTCCCAGACATAAACAAAGCAGGATGTGGGTATTTACCTCACTGAGTAAAGTCCATGCCTAAGAAAGACACAGTGGATAACTCCTATTCCAGGGTGTGTGCATGAATAGATACCGTCGTAGAAGATCTAAATGCAAGCTGTTCTTTTCCAAACATAGAGGTTCATCCGTCCCACCCCACTCACTGTACAAAATCCAATTTAATTGGGATGCAAGAATTGTAATTTGGCAAATGTATGTAACTTTGTGCTACATATCTCTTGTTGAGTTTGCTATCTATTATTTGTTTATAATAAATCTGGTGTCTTTTGGTCATGTTTTGTGACTAAGATTCTTTTTCAAAGAGAGTCCTTTCAAAGAGGTTCTTTTACTTTCCCTAGCCCAATTCAAGAGAGGCAATACTAATTTATTTTATTCTGTTACTCCTAAAATGGTGCTGAGTTTGTTAAGCTTAATATTCTTCTCCCATGCACAAAGAGCCACAGATACCACAGACATCAGGACCATAACTAAACAGGAGCTGCAACCAAATTTCCCTCAAAGGTGGTAGGCATGAATGTTTTCACATTTATCCTCCATTCTCGTTAACAACACTCCATTCTAAAGCACAGTTATAATACAAAATAAGCATTTGTAAAGACAGTGGCCTCGCATATTTTTGGTCATGTTGCACTGCAGTTTTTAAAAAGCACTATGCTGCGGCCAGCTCTAGCTGCATTATACCACTTTTTTGTTGCTAACAGGAAGACGAGATGAGTAGCATCTCGTAGGGAGGGAGATCGTAGGGAGGGAGATCGTGCGCCACGGAGGGTGTAGCTGCCTCTTGCCTTGCTCTCCTGCCAGCAATTAAAAAAAGCACAATAACACGGCCAGCGCTGGCCACATGATATCTCTTATTTTTTTTAAACATTCACCCATGCTGTGGAGCATCAATTGGTCAGGTATGATAGAACTATTGGCTTTGCCAGATTTTTTTTCCGGTGGGAGGGAAGGGTTGGAGGGTTCAAGCAACAATGTGGGATGAGGTGAGAGTGTGGCTGGGGGCTAGCAACAACAAGGGACAGGTTGAAGGGTGCAAGCAGTGAGACGGAGAGGGATGGATGGGGGCAAGCAACAGGATGAAGTGGTGTGGGAGGGGGTAACTAACAACATGGAGAGGGGCAGAAGAGTGGGCGGGGGCAAGCAGCAACATGGAGAGAGTGAACCAACAACACAGAGAGTGTTGGGAGGGCAAACAATAACACATGGCAGGACTGCAAGCAACGACACAGAGATGGATGGGAAGGCGGGAGGGTCAAGCAACAACCCGGGTAAGATATGAGGGTGGGAGGGGACATGCAACAATACAGAGAGGTTTGGGAAGAAGCATGCAACAACACAGAGAGGAATGGAACAAGGCAAGTAACAACACAGGGACAGGAGGCTGGGAGAAGGCAAACAACAACATGGAGTGGGATGGAAGGGTGGGAGGGGGTAAGCAACAACAAAGAGCTGGATGAGTGAGTGGGGGGCAAGCAAGAATATTAGGCGGAATGGGATGGTGAAAGAGGGAAAGCAGCAACACAGAGAGGGATGGGAGGGGGCAATCAACAACCCCAGATGGGGCAGGAAGGGACAATCAACAATGTGGGATGGGGTGGGAGTGGCAAGCAACAATGTAGGATGGAGTGGGAGGGGGCAAGTAACAACAGGGGGCAGGATTGAAGGGGTAAACAATGGGACAGAGTGGGAATCGATAGGGCAAGCAACAGGTAAGCAACAACACAGAGAGGGGTGGAAAGGTGGGAGGGGCAAGCTATAACAAGGAGAGGGTGGGAGTGGGCAAGCAACAACACTTAGAGGAACAGGAGGCTGGAAGTTCCAACAATGAAATGGGGTGAGGCGGTAGGGCGGCAAGGGCAAGTAACAACATGGAGAGGGTTTGTTTCAACTGAAAGAAAAAAGTAGCTTTGAATGACCAAGCAGTGGAAGGACACCCGTGCTTTGGCCATTTTTAGGGGAGGAATAAACACATGAAGTGGAAGTGAAGCCAGCATTCATTGACTGTAGAGAAGTGAGGAAATGAGAGTGAAGGTGAAACCAACAAATGGTTAGCAATGGGCAGGCTCTAAGCCCACTGTAAGTTAACAAAATGTTTCGCACACGACAGACAGTGCACTATTTCAGGCAAGATTTAACACTGGCCCAAATAGGCCACTCTGCATTCCCACACCCTACCAACTAATTGCAAGTGCCAATAAAATTAAACATTCTCTCAATTCTTTTTGCTTCACTACATGCTGAGGCATAATAAGAGCACATCATGTACAACACCACAAGCACTTCCATACAGGACACATTGCAAAGGTACGCCTTGCAAACCACTTCAGAGTGTCATCATAACAAAGATAAAAATCTACACGATTATAAAACATATTAAATTATAGAATAACACAGGATAATCTAAAAACACATACATTGGAAAATATGCTGACATTCCACCAAAGAACTATTGAAAATTATTGGCAAATTTAAATAAAACAGACTGCGCCCTAGATCATGCTAGTAGTTAGGGCTCGATTATGCACTCTCCCTTTGATGGAACAGAGTGCCGTATTCTGTATCCCAGCCTCATGTTTGCTATTGCCAATTTGTTATACTTTCATTGGTGTCCCATTCTTGATGAAGATCACTACTTCTGTCTTTGTGTTGAGCTTGAGACAGTTGTCTTTCATTCAGTGACTTCAGTCATGCAGGCAGTAAACCTGCTTCTTATATTGGGGATCTTGTCTGATAGAGAGTTAGATTTATGTTTCATCAGTGTATGAGAGGATGTTGACATTGTGTGTGAGGATGACATTTGCCAGAGGGATCATGTGTGCGTTGAAGAGGGTGAGGCTGAGCGATGAACCTTGAGCCACCCCTCAGATGAGTTTTCAGGCTCCTGAGGAGTAAAGTGCAAAGCTGACAACTTGTGTTCTATCCGTTAAGAAGGAGCAGATCCAGTGGAGAGCGGGTCCTTGGATGCCAATCTCATGTGGCGCCTGATGAGGACTGGGTTGTGAGACTGTGTCAAATTGTGCAGAGAGGATCAGGAGAATGACAGCTGCTGTTCCTCCTCTGTCAAGGATCATGCAGATGTTGTCTGCGGTGGTGATGAGTGCTGTTTCTGTACTGTGGTTTGGTTTGAATCTGAGCTGCATGGCATTGAGGAGCTGGTCAATCAATCAATCAATCATGTCACTTATAAAGCGCACTACATACCCGCGAGGGTCTCAAGGCGCTGGGAGAAGAGGGGGTGGTGCTGCTACTGATCGAAGAGCCAGGTCTTGAGGAGTCTTCTGAAGGCCAGTAGGTCTTGGGTCTGTCGGAGGTTGGTGGGGAGGGTGTTCCAGGTCTTGGCGGCGAGGTGGGAGAAGGATCTGCTGCCGGCGGTCGTTTTCCGGATGCGGGGGACTGTGGCGAGGGCGAGGCTGGTCGAGCGGAGCTGGCGGGTGGGGGTGTAGAAGCTGAGTCGTCTGTTGAGGTAGGCTGGTCCAGAGTTGTGGAGTGCTTTGTGTGCGTGGGTGAGGAGCTTGAAGGTTATCCTCTTGTTGACAGGGAGCCAGTGCAGGTCTCTCAGGTGGGGTGTGATGTGGCTGCGTCGGGGGATGTCGAGGATAAGACGTGCAGAGGCGTTCTGGATGCGTTGCAGCCGTCTCAGGAGCTTAGCCGTCGTTCCTGCGTAGAGGGCGTTTCCGTAGTCCAGCCTGCTGGTGACGAGGGCCTGGGTGACTGTTTTTCTTGTTTCGGTGGGGATCCACTTGAAGATCCTGCGGAGCATTCGGAGGATGTTGAAGCAGGATGAGGAAACGGCATTGACCTGCTTAGTCATGGAGAGGGTGGGGTCGCGGATGACCCCTAGGTTGCGTACGTGGTCGGTGGGTGGCGGGGCTGTTCCCAGTGATGTTGGCCACCAGGAGTCGTCCCAGGCTGAAGGGTTGGAACCAAGGATGAGGACCTCCGTCTTGTCCGAGTTCAGCTTCAGGCGGCTGGTCCTCATCCATTCGGCGACGGCCTTCATTCCTTCGTGGAGGTGGGCTTTGGCGGTGTGAGGGTCTTTGGTGAGGGAGAGGATCAGCTGGGTGTCATCGGCGTAGGAGATGATGTTGAGGTTGTGCTGTCGGGCGACGTGGGCGAGGGGTGCCATGTAGATGTTGAACAGCGTTGGGCTGAGGGAGGAGCCTTGGGGTACGCCGCAGATGATCTTGGTGGCCTTGGATCGGAAGGGGCGAGGCGGACGCTTTGTGTTCTGCCGGAAAGGAAGGATGTGGTCCAGTCCAGGGCCTTCTCTTGGATCCCGGCGTCGTGAAGGCGTGTTCGTAGTGTGTGGTGGCAGACCGTGTCGAAGGCGGCTGATAGGTCCAGGAGGATGAGGGCTGCTGTTTCTCCGTTGTCTAGCAGGGTCCTGATGTCATCGGTGGCGGCGATGAGGGCTGGTGGTTGATAAGGTGATAGATGAGGCGTGAGTTGATTAATTTCCCTGAGACCTTTTACTGGCTATGGTAGGAAAGAGATGGGTCTGTAGTTAGAAAGCATGGCCGGGTCAGCCAATGGCTTCTTGACCGGGGGCATAATGGTGGCATGTTTCCAGGTATGTGGGAATGTGACTGAGTTGATAGAAGCATTGAGGATGGGTGCTAGTGCTTCTCTGATCGGAAGGAATCCTTTGATGAAGACATGTTGGGGCAAGGGTTAGATGGGGCCCTGGAGTGGATGGTCTTATTGGTAGCAGCGATTTTGATGGTGGTGACGGTACACCACGAGGCCAGTGTTTGTTCTTCGGCCATGATGGGAAGTTAAGTTGCGACAGTGACAAGGTCCAGTGGAGGGTCGAAGTTGCTGTGTATGGAGGGGAAGAATTGTTGTTAAGGATTTGCAAGGGGGTGATGTTGCTGGAGGTGGCTGGAAGCGGGGTGAAATCTTTGATAATGGCGAAGATTTCCTTGCTGCTGTTAGTGCCGTCGTCAATGCGATCTGCAAGAGCTGTGCACCTGGTGTTCCCGTATCTGCTGGTGGTAGCGTTGTAGGGCTGATTTGAAGATCTCTCTATCTATGGTGTCTTGACTTGTTCTCCATTTGCAGTGGTGTTTCATCAGCCTGAATTCCTTGGTGTACAAACTGGCCTGTGTTTAGGCTCTTGCGGCTGGGTTGCACTTGAGGGGAGCCTAGGTGTCGGCACATGTGGTTGAGGTTCTTGATGGCTTTGAGCACAGTTGGTGGTGTGCTCTGCAGACGGTTCCAGTGGTGTTATGTCTATGGTAGTGCAGGATACGTATGCTAAAACTGTCAAGGGTGTGGTCTATCCAGGTCATGGTTGTCGGTCATAGGTGTCGACTATGTTTTTGCTGATTGAAGAGAAGATTGGGTACAATTGGTGTTCGGCAGTGTGGGTGGGTTTGGTAACATGCTGGTTGAGGTCAAGGGTTCCTAAATTTCCTAGAAGGGTCATAGAGTTTTGGTTGTGCGGTCTTCTAGGTGAAAGTTAAGGTCTCCGGGGAGGATGAAGGTGCTGGTATTGATGATGAAGGGTGCGACAAAGTCTGTGATGTCGCTAGCGAAATTAGTCCGCGATCCTGGTGATCTGTATACAAGGGTTTTGCCCAGGGAGAATTTGGCTGTGATGCGTATTTTGAACCATGTAGCTGATGGGGTTGTCCATGTAGGAGGTGCAGCTGATGGTAGCTTTGAATATGATGGTAATTCCCCCTATGGGCTTGTGCTGATGGTCTTGCCTGGTGATCTTGTAACCAGTGGGGATGACTGTAGTGCTGTCCACTGCCCATAAAGTGCCACTGCCTGGCGCATGTCTTTCCTAGGTCCATCAACCTGCACACAAACTTCACCTGCTCCAGGGTCTGTTGTTGTAGCCTCTACTTGCATTCTGTTTTACCTATCACTTCCTGCACCAGTTCTCTCTGATTTCTTAACTTGTCTAATGGAAGGCTGATTGCTATTACAATGGAATTCAATTCAGTCGTTAGGAATGACAGTGTCATAGTTGTTCCTTCCAAACTCTCAAAAACTCTTAATAACCTCCTACATTCTCTTTGTCCATCTACTCTGCCCACAAATAAGAAATTATCAAAGTAGTATAGTATTTGCTAAAACCCACCTGTCTTTTCATAGCCAATCCAGAAATATGCAACACTGCACACATTATGAAGCACCCGACAGGCATGATTTTGTTAATGTGAACCTGCCTTTTAAATTTTATACCAAGAAAATAGAATCTTCCTGGTGGATTGGTAGTAGTCAAAAGGCCTAACTGTTATATTTGATGTTATTGCACGACTATCCTCAAAAGGTCTTTAGTCTACAATCATAGATTTGTATGTTTGCTCAAACAGCTGAGTGTCTCTTATTTTCACTGATATAGAGACTGCATCAGTGCTACATGTTTATAATTATACTTGTGTCATACTATATATCCAATTGACACACAAGACATTTTTCTAACATGCAAAACCAATGAAAGAGTTAAAGATCAGTGCAGGATCTCAAAATGAGCACATGGGAAGTGCCGATTTATGGCTTTATCAAGGCAATGGATTTGGGCAAGTTAGTCTCTTAAATAGCTGACGAGTGTAAGCTGTCTTATGTTACCACCTTTGACAGTAGTAAATGCTTGCTTGCTTTGTACTTGAATTTAAAGCGATGTGCTGATTTAATCTGTAAACCTGGTAGTGTATATTCATGTCTTCAAAAGCAGACAAACGTGACATAACACAATAATAAAGCAATGAACCAACAAAACGAAAAATGATATCAAGGCAAAATATAATGAAATATAACTGAAAGGAGAACAGCCATAACAATACAACCCCAGTACTACATAATAGCGCATCAGAACCACACAGCACAATTGTTTGACACAAAAACAGCACAACAGAGTATAAACTAACTCCGTACATTAGTAGCACAACAAAATGGAATACAATTTCAACAATAACATAGAGCAACATCACACAAACAACACAAAAAATAAAACACAACAACAGATATTTTCAACACAAAGGTTGATCATTTTCAAAACATCCTGCCACCAGAATCTCAGAATGACACTTGGGCCCCACAAACATCATAATTATGGAAGCCGGATGGAAATTGTTATTGAGAAACAATGCAAGGAATAAATCAACCCAGTCGCTAAGAAATAGAGGAAGCAGCCCCAAAGCGGAAAAATGAAAGGGGTCCAGACACAAATCTCCTTCCAAATGAAGTAATCAATTCTTGCCAAACTGGTGAGCAAAAATCATACAGATACATTTCCACTGTTGCAGCTCAAGCGTGATAAAATATTATCATACTCTTACTCTCCTTACTACTCTAACCATACTGGGTCCTTTACGATTAGACAATCTTCAGCAGTTCCATTTACCACAGAGGCAATGATCCTCTGACGAATCTTTCTCCGCCGATAGGAGGGGTGGAAATTAGGGTGGGCAAAACGCCATGTTTGCTGTCCAATGAGAAGGAAACGGCTGGAACTACGCGAGCAGAGCCACGCATGCCAGAACAACGCAAGCGCAACCACGCTTGCTTGAACAACGCATCTGCCTTAACCACGCATATGCGTGGTTAAGCCAAATAGCGGTCTAATGTTCAGGATGGGCAGGGAGAAGAAGAGGAAGCGTCAGAACAGGAAGCTCTGGACGTGGACAGGTAAGTGGGGCTGGGGCCTGGTTTGGGGGTAGTTTTTAGGGGTGGGGGTGCTTTTAGGGCTCAGGGTGAGAGGGGGTCAGGGTACTTAAGGGCTGGGGCTGGGTTTGGGGGAGTTTTTAGGAGTGGGGCAGTTTAAAGGCTGAGGGCGGGGGTATCAGGGTTGTTTTTTTTAATTAGGGGCAGGGGTTTAGGCCTCAGGGCAGTGGAAGGGGTTAGTGTAGTTTTATGAACAGCACTGGGTAAGTAGGGTGGGGTAGTTTATGGTTGGGGCAGGGTTT
Organism: Calotriton arnoldi; assembly: GCA_963921515.1. Classification (NCBI taxonomy): domain Eukaryota; kingdom Metazoa; phylum Chordata; class Amphibia; order Caudata; family Salamandridae; genus Calotriton; species Calotriton arnoldi. Next base: position 44,537 of record CAWUFW010013928.1, read on the forward strand.
TAGGCCTCAAGGCAGGGGAGGGGAAGGGGTAGTTTTAAGGGCAGGGCTGGTTTTTGGCATCAGGGTGGGGGGGCGAGGTAGGGGGTTAGAATCAAAAGGCTTAGGGCAGGGGGTTGGGGCAGTGGTGAACTTAACCACGCAGACCCCCTTACCATTCGTACCTTTGCAATGAAATTGCTTGGTAAAGGCATGCATGGTAAAGGAATGCGTGGTTAAGGCGCATTCGTGGTTCAGGCTGCATGGTAGAGGCAACCGTGGTTTAGCCATCCATGCCTCTGTCATACAACCCCAATGAGGACTATTAATTGACAGCTACCTCACACATTTGAGATCAGATTTAGGTACACCACTCTTAAACCCATACTGAAGAAATAAAGAATAGCAATGGGAAGACCCAACCTCCTGAAGAAGTTAAGTCGGACTAGAATTATGCAGACCAAAAGCCCTGCAACAGCAACACAGAACAAGAGAAGTAATACTTGATGTTCTGAGAGAGACCACTAATTCTCCCTACAACACATTTAAATAAATTTTTTATGTAAAATAGCATAGTTTAAATGGAAGAACCAACAGGACTCAATAATAGACATAGGCAGGTATTAGATTGATTTGGGTATTGCATTAAAGATTCAACATTCATAGCAATAAGCAGTCTTTTGAGAATTTCAGTTAAGAATATCCAAGCTTGCATTAAGGCGCCAAACATGCTAGTCATGAGAAACGGAAGATTTGGAGGTCCTCATAGGCCTAACATCAGTGAAAAAGAAATACAAAGTATCTATCTATAGCAACAGCTGAAATCCTGTTCTCACAGGAATATTTTACTGTGAACATTGGAAAAACATTTAGGAATGTTGAAAATTATACATGTACTGAACAAATAAAGCAAAATTTAACTAATCGTAAATGGATCACTGCATTAGATCAGGGTAAAGGTCAGCATTAGTGAAAGAGCATTTTCAAAAGAACTTTTAAGTTGGCACTACACATTTTAAATGAAATAAATTTTAAACCAATATCAAATCTAATATAATAAATCATTTCAAATAGGGAATAAGTAGAAATTTCATCAGACATTATTACATGGAGATTGCTAATGGTAGAAATACCCTACTACCACAATTTTTCTCAACATTCGTATCAGTGTATAATTTTCTAAGTTCATCCTACAAAATTCGTTTTGTGCTTTTCATAAACAATAGAATCTCTAGTTATTATGCGAAATTTCAAGGGTCATACGTAGTTTCTGCACATTTTTGCACCGGCTTTCTAAATGGTGCATTCTAACAAAAAGGCAATTGAATCACTAGACCATTTTTTCAACAGTAAATACAAATAAACAACATGTTCATAAGAAATTCTCATTAGTGCCACTCGTTTATATGTAATAGTATTGCTTTGTATGTATGTTTACTTCATCGTACATTTTATAACATGCTTTTACGTTCCTTCCATTACACTAGTCTCAGTTTCATATGTCACTGTGCCTAACTTGTGCAAACTATACTTTCAGCTTTTTGTGTCTTCAATCAGTAAATGTGTTTTGTATTATGATTCTCAAAATCGTGCATCATCATTGAATAGAAACTTGCTCTTTCATGGGCTCATTGCTGAACTGCATCATCAACCCGATTTACAAGAAAGGCAAGGCGTTGGACCCAAAATCATGTAGGCTGATCAGTTTAATAGAGAGCGAAGCCAAGAACTTCACCAAAATAATTCTAAAAAAATAGAAAGAAGACAAAAGCATTGTTTCTATGTATCAAGGTGAAATCAGAGGTGGCCTCAATTCCACAGACCAGACATTCATGCTCCAAAACCCCAGGGTTCTGAAATATACAAAGCAAAAGAAGGGGTGTGTTTAAGCCGCTCGTCTGGACTTCTCTTTGACTTTTGCATGCAATGACAGAAATTCACTATGGATAAAGCTGACAAATACCTCCATAAACTTCTTCCTTAGTCTATTAATCAAGCAATTTTACACAGACACCGTCACAGAAGTGAGATATGGCTCAAACGGCTAGCTAACTCCAAAAACTTCCACACCAAATCTAGTATCAGACAATGCTGCCTACTGGTCCCTTTCTTGTCCAACTTGAAGTTGGTGGTAATTTGCGATTCCTTAAGGCAATATCGCAATTTGTGATGCCTTCTTGCATAGCATTTAGAGAATCACAAATTGCGATTCTCTAATGCTTGCGCAGAAATAAGGAATCGCAATTTTTGCGATTCCTTATTTTGCGAGTAGGTTTAAACTTACCTACATTGCTCACAGCCAAATTGCGATCGTAAACGCTGAAATTCTGCGAATTTCAGCGTTTGCGCTCGCAATTTGGCTTCCTACATCTGGCCCTATGTGTGATAACAATAAACATGGGCAACCCAGTAACCCCTTGAGAGCTTGGATAAATATGCATACTGTAACAAACAGCCAACAAGGGGATAATTTCATAACTGACTTACGGAATTACAAATAGAACTGATTGATATTAATTGCATCAAGAAAAATATATCTCTAGTGTTGAAAAAATGAGAAGGAAGATACTTCAACACTTGGGCGCATCTAATTAAAAAGTATTTTTTACTCATAGGTAATCAATACAACAGGAAAATAGATAAAATCATGAATAGAATAAGGGGTTACACAAATTCCAGCATTCAACAGCCAAAAGACATAACAATCCAAGATCCTAATGTCCGTCTACCGGGTTAAAGGTACTGTTGATCAGCTCTTTCAATGATGTAACTGATCGATGACAGACTTACTCGTGTGTTGACCAAAACAAAATTGACTTCGCAAAAAGCAAGTAGTGGAAAGACATTGGCGTTTCATTCTCTTATCTAGTTAATATGCGAGGCCATCCGCGGGAAAATGCTTAGAAACACAATACCCCATAGTTTCACTAATATAAAAGGAAAAAAAACAAGCTTAGACATATGCATTGAGAGACCAAACATATGACAATACACTCGTGCCATCTTACACGTGAACACACACAAAATCCACTCGTGGATCACAATGTGACATCTGATGCCATCAAGAATAATTCAAGAAAAAGAGTTATTCAGTGGTGAAAACTAAGGGCCCAATTATGATGTCGTACAGACCACCACCGACAAGCTGTTGGTGGCGGTCGACCCGACATCCAGGGCCGCGGTCCGACCGCCGGATTACGATGACGGCAGTCGGAGCGCTGCCTGCGTGGGAAAAGACAGCCGCCTCCGACAGGGTTGGAGATCTTATTGGGGCTGCAGTCATACAGGTAATCCCTGAATGGTGGCGGTGCCTGCGTAGGCACCTCTGTCGAGATTACAATGTCCCTTTCCCTCTGCCTTTTCATGGTGGTCCGACTGCCAAGAGAAGGCAGACAAAAAGGGAGTTTGGGGGCCCCTAGCAGGGCCCCCATGCCCCTGGGCCTCTGTATTGGGGCCTGGGGGACACCCATGGTGTTCCCAAAACATTCATACACCCTGTGCCAGGTACCACATTGCGCCTGGCACAAGGTGCACAGATGTTTCTAAATATGCCGTAATTCGGAGGTCGGGACCGCTACCTACTTGTTGGGTGGGTTTGATCCCAAAACGATGGCGGTCGGACGCTTGTCCGACTGCCATCGAAATAAGATGCTAAGTGTCACACAAGCCATGTTATAAGTGTTAAAGTGTCAAACAAACAAAAAATTTATGAAACGTTTGCTTACATGTTTCCAGACTTTTTAAACAAACTACAGGATGATTTTTGTTTTTAAGTATTTGTCTATGAAGAAAACATATTTTGGTGAGCAAGACAATCAAAATAAGCAATGTGCACCAATAGGTGTTTTTAGTTAGAACTCACCAAACTCCTTTTTGAGATATTTACATGAATTGCTGAAATGTTACAAAACAATGAGAGGAAAACTCAATGCACAGGGTTCAAGACACAATGCACTATAGGCATAGACAAAGCAACAGTCAAATTACTTACCTATGTTAAAATTGAGGTTCGTGGATTCAGAACTCTAATATACTGTCCCGTAGCTCTGATCCTGGGTACCAGCATAAATCAACAGAGCGCGGGCATGGGAATCACAACCACGACCACATAGAGTACCACCTATTTTAATTCTGACTGAGCCAGTATTGCACTTTGCAAGAACTATTTCATCTTTGAACAAGAATTTTTTTAACAGACAAAGGGAGTTACAATGGGAGTTGTATTTGCAATAGAAAGAGCTAATTTTTGTATAGCTGATTTTGAATCCAGCAACATTTTGAACTTATAAAATCCATTTAATATTAACTTTTTAAAAAGGATTTCGAAACATAGATGATGTCTTCTTGATTTAGCAAGGTGATACTGAGTCGCCACTCACACCTTATCGTGTGACCCAGGAACAGGCTGCAGGCATCAAATGGTTAGGGCAGAAAAATGCCAACTTTCTAAAAGTGGAACTTTCAAAATTGTTACTTAAATTCTGACTTTGCCAATAAAAAAGAGCTTAACTTACAATTCCTCAGATATCAAACATGAATTACCTACCTGCCCCAAATCAACAGTTATCACTTATTAAATGTAATATGGTAACTCAATGTTATCCTAAAGGAAAGGTATGCCTAACAGTAGTGAAAAACAAATGTGTGGGTTTTTCACTACCGGGACATGTAAAACTTAAAAGTACATGTCCAACCTTTTTAATTTCAATGCACCCTGCCCTATGGGCTGTTCAGGGCCTACCTTAGGGGTGACATATATATTACAAAGGAAGTTTTAGGCTTGGCAAACGGTTATTTTGCCAAGTTGAATTGGCAGTTTAAAACTGCTGGCAGGCTGCAATGGCAGGCCTGAGACATGTTTCAAAGGGCTACTTAAGTGGGTGGGAAAATGAATGCTGCAGGCCCACTAGTTGCATTTAACTTACAAGCCCTGGATATATACCAGTTTGCTGGGGGCTTATGAGTAAATTAAATATGCCAATCAGGTGTAAGTCAATTTTACCAGGTTTTAGGGAGTGAGCACAAGCACTTTAGCATTAGTTAGTAGTGGTAAATTACGGCCAACAAAACAAATTCAGAGAATTGGCAGATCTAACAGCGAAAGGGGAGTGACAAGTCTAACACTAATTTTTCCTTCATACCAAATTCCTCATCACATCTACGAACAAGTATTTCTTAGTGTTTGAATGCAAATGCTGGAATGACTTAATGCAGTCATAAATAAATAAAATAAACACTAGTCAATAACACACAACAAAAAACATGAACTCAACAACATAAAAAAGCACACACAAAAAACAATGCAATTTTATTAGTGTGTTATTGTGTTACGTGATGTTGTTTTGAAGTATTAAAATATTTCGTTGTGTTGGTACACTGCTGTGTTATTGTTGTTTTGCTATGTTTTAGTGTGTTTTTTTCAGTTATTGTTACACTTGTTTGTCTTTTCTTTTTCTGTCAGTATGTTTTATTGGTTTTTTTTTTGCATTGTGTTGATGTATTTTATTATCTTGTTGTGTGTGTGGGGAGTCTTCTGATTTTATTGTTGTCTCTTTTGTTGTTTTAGGTTGTTTCAATGTATTGCTGTTGTATTATTATTGGGTTGTGCTACTGCTGTAAGATGAGTTTGTTATTTAGTGCTGGTATGGGATGGTGTGTCTGTTGTGACTCAGCTGCAACGCATTTGCTTTAAAATCCAGTTACATAGCTCCACTTTTTCCAAACTGCTTTCACAATATATCGTCAAAAAGCATTGTCACTCTGCTCTGCACTATTTGCCATCAAGGACATTTAATTTCACTAACTAAAAATCTTTTCTGATAATGCTCCAAGCATGAAATAGAACAATTTAAAGAGCTATTCCTAATATTTTACCTTAAGGATTAAAAAGTAAAAGGGGAACGTCCATGCTCTATTGCAGCCTTAGAATCTACCTTAGTGTTGACAAAGATAGCTGCAAAACCTTTTAACTTGCTTATTTAATTGTTTTAGTGATTTTATTTAGTGTGTACTTGACTCAAAGGCATTGAGGCACTTCCCAGGAGAGCAAGAAGTACATTTTGTATAACAGACATAAAACAAATTATAAAAGCCAATGAATAAAAAGGAACAAACAATTAGTCACAGCAAAGACTGTCTAGGACTATGGCTACTTGAGTAGCAATCATAGTAGAACTGCCACAAAGTACCAAGAAAACAGAAGAACAAACAGATCATCTCCTGGTACACAGATCAAGTCAATGAAGGAGATTAAAGGGACATTTGCCCCTTTAATCAAAGTGCCTTTCAAATAAGAGGAATTTGAGTTCCCTTTTCAATGTGCTAAAATTCAGGGCTTTCAAACGGCATGTGAGAAAGAGTTTCAGAGGCTTGTTGCACAACTCGAGAATGGCTACTTCATATACCGTTTTTGCCTGAAAGTCTGGAGTTTGAGTAAGAGGGTCCCTTTGATCCTCATTGAGCACAAAGAGATTTTCAGCTTTCCACCCCCCACCCCCCCCATAGATGATAGTGGAGGACGTTATTTGTGATGCATGCCGTTGTGAATTGGGCTCTTGTCTAATCAGGAGCCATTGCAGGTAACAAAGAATATGGGAGGTGTGGTCACATTTCTTGTGTCCTGTTACAAAGAGGGCAGCTGGATAGAGTACTGTTCTGAGGGGTGCTATGTGCACTTCAGGAAGACTGGAGAGGAGTGAATTGCCATAATACAGTCTGGAAAGAACCAATGTCTAAATCACAGATTTCAAGTTCTGTTCTGGAATGAACTGTCTGATAACCCAGAGCAGTCTTGGTTGGCCATGAAGATCTGAAGATCCTGATGGTTGTCCAGAATAAAGCCCATGAATTTGACATTGTCAACAATAACCAGATTACAGTTCAGGGGAGAGAAGATTTACTGCCCCTCTTGAAATGGGAGGCTGGTTTTGGTGAGATTAGTAAAAAGTCAGTTTTTGTAGGATTGAGTTTCAAGTGATTATTAGCCATCCACTTTTTAACTTGTCAAAGGTATGAAAGAGAGGCTGATGCCTTTGGGAGATGAGACCTTTAGGCACATCTGGGTATCATCCACATATTGATGGTAAAGAATGCTAGATTTTCTTAGATTCTCACCAAGCAATTCAAGGTACAAATTAAACTGGGTTGTCAAAAGGCTTGAAGGCTGAGAGAACCCTTGTTCTAGATTGGTTTTATCTGAGTTAGACCATCCTATTTTCACCCTTTGAGAAGAGTTAGACAGGTAGGAAGTCAACTACTTTACGACTTCCCCTTCGACACCTATCTTATTCTTGAGGATGCTAATCAGAGAGCTTTGATTGACTATATCAAAGGCAGCAGTGAGGCCCAGAAGCACAAGTTGACAGAAGTTACTAGAGTCGAGGAGTCTGAGGGAATCATGCATATTTTGGAAAAGAGCTGCTTCTGTATAACAGCCCTGTCTAAATCCGGACTGGAAGAGGCTAAGGAGGTTATTTGCTTGAATATGGAGAGATAGTTGAGAGTTTATTCAACTTTCTAACACCTTCCCTAAGGAAGGAAGTGTTGAGATTGGGCAGAACTTGCTTATACCATTGGTGTCAGCATTGTTATTTGTTTTAGGATAGGGGAGACCTGGGCGATTTTCAAATGGTTAGGAAAACCCTTGCCTCAGGCAGGAAGTAGGTCCAGTGGGGCAGTAGCAGTTTGGTCATTTTCTTGCTCATGATGCTAGGCAATACATCAGACAAGTGGATGAATGGTTTGACCTTAATTACAGTTTCAAGCAACCCTGTCTTAGAGACCATGTCTAGGTGCAAACAAGTCCACTTTGCTTTGTGGTTCAGTGTGCAGTCTTCTGGGATATTGGAGCTTGATGAAAGAGTTTATTCAACAGCCTTTACTTTCTCTACAAAGAAGATCAAACATTATTTGCATTTCTTGCCAATGTAGACATCATAGAGGTGGAGGACTAGTAGTTCAATCGTTGAATGATATTGAAAAAAACCTATGGCAATTTCTAGCAGCGTCAAACATGGATTTCATGTGTCACAATTTTTCTTTGAAGATGTTCTGGCAGCCCTGAGAATAGAAAGACTAGAGATGGGAAGGTGCTTGTCTCCAGTGTTTCTCAAGGGGCCCCAGATGTTTTATTTCAATATATAGCTCCTTCAAGAACCAAGAGAGAGAATGTTTAGATAATTTCCCCTTAATTTTCAGTGGGGCATGTTCATTAATCAGGTTTTCCATGCATTTATTGCATTCCTCTGCTTTGGCATTAATGTTGCACTGAGGTGAAGGGGTGGGAAAGCAATCCTGGGCCTTGATAGCAAGACAGTTGATGTCAGTATTTTTAGTGTCAAAGAATCATGATTTTTCCCTTTTAAATATCTTGAAAGGAATTTACAAGTGATGCCCTTGGAGATAATGAGGTCCAGACTAGAGCATTTGCAGCGAGTTGGCTTCTGATAGTACTCAAGGAGGGTATTTTCAAAGAGTAAAGAAGAAAACCTTCTGACTGTTTTAATTTTATCTTCACCCCAGTGAAGGTTGAAGTCTACAAGGAAAACAAATGCCTCCGAGAGTATCTGCTGTGACAAAATAAATTCAATGTATTCCTTGATGAATGTGTTGATTTCGCCTGAAGGATGATAAATGACTTCCAGGTTATGATTAGAGTCCTTGTGAGCATAGGCTACAAGGGATAGACATTGGAGGAATGGAAATTTTCATTTGGAAGATGTTTGCATCTAAGTGTGCATCTGTGAATTATAACTACTCCTCCAACTCGTCTATATTCCCAACCACAACGAAGAATGCAATAATGTGAGGGGAGAAGAAGGTCTGGGAAATTTGTTAGAAGTGTCATTGAGCCAGGATTCTGTGAGGACTAGAATATCAAGTTTGAGGTTCACGATCGTGTCTGAAAGCCCCAGGTAGTATTTACCTGCAGATCAGCCATTACAGAGCAGACATTGCAGAGTTGAGGGAGATTAGGGGCAGGGCAATAAGGATGCTTTGTGAGGACCTGAATGAGGTTAGCAGACATCTTAATCGTGGGCGGAGGTTGTGGATGGTAAGGTCTGTGGTTGTTGATGTGAGGATGGAGAATATACTACTAATTAACTCAGTAATGGGGGAATTTGTTTACTACATTTAAATTACCAAAACATTTGATGACTTTGCTAAGCTTATTATCCTTTGTGCAGGATTAGTTCTGTTGGATATTGAAAGAAATTGGATTACTGGTTGAGGGGGGTGGGGTGAAACCTTTCTCAAGCCGCAACCACATTTCTTCTCAGGGTGAAGCCACAAGCAAACCCTGAATTAACCTGTGCTGAACCCTCAGGTAGCTTGGCACAGAGCAGTCAGGCTTAAGTCAGGGGCAATGTGTAAAGTACAAGTTTAAAACTCAAATAGTAACACAGTGAAAACACAATTGGACTCCACACCAGTTTAGAAAAAAAGAGTAATTTTTAATATTAACTGTAGGAGAGTAGGATCTGCCTCTTATGTTGCCCCCACTTTTTTCTGATGTTTACACTGGTTTCTGGCTATAGTCTGGCTGGGTCCCTGCTAATCAGGGCCCCAGCCTCTCTGTTCTCTCTAAACGACTTGGAGTGCACTCTAGGTGCACTAGTGATTGGATACTGTGGTACCTTATGAGTCCCTAGTATATGGTACCTTAGGTACCAAGGGCATAGGTACTTCACAGGCCTACCAGGGGCTGCAGCATGTATTATGCCACCCCTGGGAAGCAGACTAAATCTGACACCACAGGCCTGCTACTGCAGCCTGGGTGAGGAAGTGCTAGCACCCCTCACTGAGATATAGGTTCCCTATATCTCTCCTGCACACACATATAAACCTATCAGTCACCCCTAAGGCAGGCCCTATCAATCCTGAGGGCAGGGTGCTTGGCTTCTATGTGAGGGGGTGCCTCTGCCTGAGCAGGGCCCCTCTGCAGCTCTCAGAGTCCATTCTCTGGTGCTGTTTGTGGATGCGGTTAAACCATATACTTTTAAGTGATTATACCCTCGCGGTAAAATGCTAACTTTGGAATGGCTGCATCGAAACATGTCGTGTTTGGTGTCAAACATCTTGGAATACTACCCCCCGCCAGTCCTGGCGGCGGGGGTAGCATTCCCCCCTTCTAGAGGGATAGACATGTACCTGCTGTGGAAACGCGGTAGAATCCTGCAGAGCCCTGGCATCACAAAATGGATGCCACCAGTCACAGACACTGGGCTGCCCTCCTGCTGATGACCAACACTCGCAGTGGAGGAAGCCCAACAATAGATATCCTGTCCCAAGGGGGTGTGACCACCTTCCAGACAGGGTTTAGTGTATTGGGGCTGGGTGGGTGCACTCTTAGAGTGCTTTGAAGTCCTGCACTGGGGGAGCAGAAGGCTCCTCTGTGCATATGCCAGTTCAAACCGGCTCAGGGGCTTCCTGTCCCTGCTCTGGCGAAACTGGACAAAGGGAAGTGGGTGTAGCCGCCCACTCCCCTGACCCTCCCATAGGTAGGGTCATAGAGCTAGTCCCTCCCCTTCTTTTAGTATAAGAGGGGGAACCTGTGCATTGCACCCTAGATTTCCCTGGATGACGCTCTGAAGACGAATCCCGGACCTTCGACGTTCCACTACCTTTGGAAGACTGAAGAATCTCCCTTGGAGTCAAGGAGTGACTCCCCTGCTTGGCAGGCACCAAAAACTACAAACGACGGTCACAAACTACGCCGCTCCCGCCGGAGTCTGAAGTCCCTGCAGCCCAAGAAGTGAATTTCCTGACTTCTCAAAGGCCATTGTGAGTCCCCAGCGAAGCTGAGGCCAGTGGACCCCAAGAGTAATGAGGAACCACGACCCCTGGGTACTGTGCACTATTGTCGAGTGCAACCCCTACACAACGTTCCACAAACTTGTGCTTTGGACTACGTGTGGTCCCAACCTCCAGCAGGAATCCCTCCTAAGATCAGAGGCCTACTATGTCCCGAGTGACCGTGGGCCCCTGTGAGTGAATCCTCCCAAGGCGTCTTCGCGATCCCATGCCAGCCAGCTTGTGGGTCCCCAGAAGACTTTCTAAAGAAACCAAAGGGCTCCCCTGGTTGCTCCAGGCCTGCCCTGACTTATCCTTGCTGGGTGAGTCCCACAGACCTTGCTGGTCTGCGCCATTGCCTCTTCACACTTTCCCCAAGACTTGCTGTTACCAAGGATTGTTGGCTCCAATCGAGTCGGCGACACCGCAGTAAGCTGCAAACATTGTGGGACACGCCGAATCCAGCTCCTGGTTGTCGTCGACGCCTCCTGGACCTCGTTGCTGAAGAGTCAAGGCAACCACGGACGACCTGAATCTTGCGACGACGGTGGGCATCCATCTTCCTTGCCCCGAGTCACTGCCAAGTGACTTTGAACACTGTCCCCTCTGCTTTCAGGTCTTCCATCTTCCGAATCCCGGCTTGGATTCCTCCGGACACTTCTCCTGTCGCCGCAAGCAGCAAGTCTTTACTGGCTCCCATTGAAAACGACGCCGCGACCCGACACCAAAGAACACCTATGCACCCGGCTCCCCTGGGTGAGGTAACTTTAGCACTACGGTGCTCCTGTGGGTGTGGGCCCTAGAACTACTTACCCTGTAAGTGACTTGCTTGTAGCTTCCCTAGAAGTGTCCTAAAACTCTAACTTTCCAAGTGCGACAATTGCGCTGACTCGTACAGGGTTCGCGTCTGTGTTAGACACACCGCGTCCATCTCCTTTGTAACACTATCTAAAACTGTATCCTTCGACTCGTACTGAGTCCGATCGGTGTTCGCCTCGAACACACAAAGGGCCTGTAACACTGAGATCTCCATTGCACTGACTCGCACAAGGTTCGCGTCTGTGTTAGACACAGCGCGTCCAACTCCCTTGCAACTCTATCTGTGACCGCGTCCTTCGACTCGTACAAGGACCGATCGGTGTGTTCGTCTCGAACACGCAAGGGACCTTTAACATTGAAATCTCAATCGCGTCTGTTCGCATAGACTCGTACAGGACTCGCACCGGTGCCAGGTCACCGCGTCCGTCCCCTGTGGGTCTCCTACAACTACCTGGGGTGGTTCTTGGGGGTCCCTCGATTCTAGATGCCCTAGACCTAGGTCTAGCAAACTAAGATTGTGATATTCGATTGTGCTTAACTTATTTTGATAACATTTGACTTGTACATATAGTTCCTGACCTCTAATCTCATAAAGAGATTAGTAGAGAGTGTTTATTAATAAATACATATATATTTGATATATATACCTATGTGGTGTCTTTTCATTTGGTGATTCAAGAGATTGTGTGGTAAAACAAGCTGCTTTACATTCCTTCAAGACTTAGCCTGAAGGCTGCTCTCCACAGCTACCACTAGGATAGCTTTCTATAAAGGTTGTCTTAAACCTATCTACCATAAGAGTCGAATTGTTCTGGTGCAAGGTGTCCACTTTAATTAGTGAACAGCATATACCAGGCCAACTTCTCACATTAACACAATAACAAATTGACAAAAATCCAATCATTAGAACAGGAGACATTCAATTTGAAAGATTTTAGCAACAATAGTGCCTCTGTCCCTGAGGCTCAAGTCAGGAGGCCAGTGAACTTGCTCCTGGAGTCACTTTGAGGTCCTGGGTTCAACAGTTGCAGGTCCAGTCCTTCTCACCCAGGCAAGAGGCAGCAGGTGAGCACAGCTAAGGCAGGAAAATGCCAACTTTCTAAAAATTGCGGGGCATATTATCAAGAACGGCGTTAAAATTATCGCCGCTTTAGCGGCAGAAAACTGCCGCTAAATTTAACGGCAGTTTTCTGCCGCTAAAGCGGCGATAATTTTAACGCCGTTTCTTGATAATATGCCCCTGCATTTTTAAAGTTGTAATATAAAATCTGACATAAGAAAGGATGTTTCCTTACAATTCCAAAGACGCCAAACATGATCTGGTTACATGCTCCTATTTAGAACTTACAGTTCATTTAATGTAATACGGTAACTATAATGTTATTCTGTGAGAGAGGTAGACCTTGCAGTAGTGAAAATAGAATTTAAGAGTTTTTCACTACCAGGACATGCAAAACTTGAAAGTATATGTCCTACTTTTTAAATACACTTCACCTTGCCCTCCGGGCTGTCCAGGACCTACTGTAGGGGTGACTTATAGGTGTTAAAAAGGAAGGTTTGGGCCTGGCAAATGGTTTATTTTGCCTTGTCGAACTGGCAGTTTAAAAACTGCACACAGAGGCTGCAAGGGCAGGCTTGAGACATGTTTACAGGGGCTGCTTACGTGGGTGGCATAATCAGTGTTGCATGCCCACTAGCAGCATTTAATATACAGGCCCTGGTTACATGTAGTACCACTTAACTAGGGACTTATGAGTAAATTAAATATGCCAATAGGGGGTAAGCCATGTTAGCATGAATATATGACGTTACAACGCAAACAATTACAACGCATGCTTTTACAATGCGGTTTTTACATCGCAACTACCATTCCATTACAACGCATACCATTACAACGCATACCATTACAACGCATACCATTACAACGCATAACATAATACTTTTAGGGCAACAGAAGGGTAAGTGTTGGATAGTGTAGGGTAAAAATTACTATTCCCACTCCAGTGAGTGCAACAGTAGGGTAAGTGTTGGATAGTGTGGGGGTAAAAATTACTATTCCCACTCCAGTTAGTGCAACAGTAGGGAAAGTGTTGGATAGTGTAGGGGTAAAAATTACTATTCCCATCTACCCCAAAACACATACCCACCCTAAAACTAAAAAATCTCCATTACTTACCTTATAATGCGTTGTAATGGCATGCATTGTAATGGAATGCGTTGTAATGGCATGCGTTGTAGTGGCATGCGTTGTAATGGCATGCGCTGTAATGGCATGCGATGTAAAGGCAGTTGTGTTGTAGCAGTTGCATTGTAAAAGCAGTGCGATGTAATGACTGCATTGTAATGGATGTTTCCCTGTTAGCATGTTTTCAGAAGTGAGCAAATGCACTTTAGCATTGGTCAGCAGTGGTAAAGTGCTCAGAGGCCAGCAAAATTGAGATCAGCAAAACTGGAGGAGGAAGGCAAAAATTTGGGGGGAAGCCCACCCTAAGGCTGACAGGTCTAACAGATATACGTTTACGGTTCCTCCTATGAAGATTTACACCCAGGGATTTTTTTTTCGTAGAGTGAAGACTAATTGGAGGATTATGAAGTTAGTGACAGTTGATTGTGGACAAAGAAGGAGAGAGTTGAAAAATTGCTTGAGCGAGGATGTCATTTTTCTTAGGTAGAGGAGTCACCGAGGATAAGAGATCAGGAAAGGGGTGGGACAGGGATGGGAGGACGGGGGAGATTAGGAGGCGAGCCCAAGAGGAGGGAGGAATGAGGTGAGGCAGCATAGGTAGTTGTTGCAACTAAACTAGGGTGGAGGAGAATGAGATTAGCAGTTGAATGGTGGGGGCTGAGATTGGGTGGAGAGGAGAAAGTTTATGGGAGTGAATGTACTGATAGCGGTCAGGATGGGAGTGGATAGGTGTCATATATGCCAGAATGTTTGTGAGAGGGTTGCGTAGATTGAGAGCAAGGGGCTCAGGGGGGTGGCAGTGGAAGCTTGTTAGGAGGGGTAGGGTGAAGAGGTGATCCTTGGGGTGGTAGATAGCCTACTGAGGTCATGTGAGTATTGGATAAATTAGGAGAATGGAGTTCAGGTGGTGTTGGTGGTGGTAGTAGAGGGATGTTGGGAGGGGTAGGAGAATTAGGGGATGGTAGATAGCCTATTGAGGTCATGCCAGGACTGGGTAGATTGGGTGCGTGGAATGCAGTGGGTGGCAGTAGAGGGAAGGTAGAGGTTGGGTTTACAGTTTGGAAATGGCTGTGTAGCAAGGTGGGATCTGTATCATTGGATTGAAACATAATCCTACTGTTGTTGAAAATGGAAATTGAAGGGTTGCCATCAACGAGTGTAGAGGATGAGACCATAACTTTTTACCCACAGGGGAAGAAAGCTGATGAAGAGATAAATAGGGTTCTGTTTAGAAAGTTAAACAAACCCTCTGTGTTGTGAGTAAAAGAGTAGAATATCAGTTTTATGGAATCCTCTCCAAGCACAGTGTTACTGGTCAGCAATTAAAGTTTCCAGAAATTCCTTCAGAATCTTATCTTTGAAGCTCTTCTTTGAGTATTTTGATAAAATTGGATGATAGGTGATTTTAAAGGAATTAATTCCTGTTTTGGAAAGGTGTTTAGAGACAGAGGAGGAATCAACAAGGACCTTATTGATGTCTACCTTGATAGTTCGACAGATCAGAAATGATTTTGAGAAAACCTCAGAGCTTTTTAGAGTACAGAAGAAGGGGGATAAATGAGTAATGTGACTTCTAATCATTCCTGGATCGGGAAGAACAATAAGTGATCACATCTTCTAGAGCAGAATCCAAAGCACCAGAGAAGCAGGTTAAAACAAATTCAAGTGTTGGTCAATTTATGAAAAGTTATAGGTACCAAAGATGAAAAGTGTCTGTATGCCTCCCTTGCTGTGTTAATAGCTGTAGAAGCAGGGGGCCAAGTGACCTTTGGAGGGTGTCGGCCTCTCTAGCAGCGTTGATGGGAGAAGAACAAGAAGTAATAACTGAATGAAAGGAGTTGTTTTCAGACTGAATTATTGGCTTACTTCAATGGAACCCTGTATGTCTGCCCCATAAGCAATGGATATCATAGTTTTCTATTGATGAAATCAAGCAACTCACAAACATTTAAAAAATTTCCCACAAAGGTACATTTTGCACTTAAAGAGTGTATAACTTTTGACACATGAGGGGACAAGTATGATGGAGCATAGATGTTATCATGCATCCATCTTCACCAATTCCTACCTGAGAAAGCGATTTACAACACTTTTTAAATGGATGAGACAGAACAATGATATGTTTACCTACATGAGAGAAATTTCATCTGCACAGTCTTGTTTTAGATACTGCATCGTAAAAGCATGCAGAATGTTAGAATAATGATTATATGGTAATGGGAAACTATGCTAAAAAACGACAAAGTTATGCCGAAGCATTTATGTGTTTATGAGAAAAAGATGAAAAACAAATTGTAAAATATAGAATGTGTGCTATTTAAAAATATGAATATTCTCGTAATTCAGCTGTTCACTGTTTAGGCCTCAAAGGTTTTCTTTCCTTAGTCAACGTTAAATCATGTAAAAGCTGTCACCCAAGCCTTATGAGAATTTTCTGTAAAGTTTCCATTTGTGTTCTAGTTTTCAATGGACTCACTTCTCACTTGTAGCACACTTGATTGAATCTGTAACAAACTTTGTTACACCCCAGAGAAAAGCGCCTGGAACGGACTAACAACAGATGACTAAAGGTACCGCGTACTTCCGAGGATGTTACTAGACACTAACTAAATGGAATATAATGATCCTAAAGAAAACGTGAGTAAAGGATTACTTACTTCTTCCGGATTTGTATATTTTACCGATCACCACATAACAGCCCATCGTTAACAACCAATGAAGCCAAATGGACTGATGGAATCGATACTTTAAGGGGTGTGAGCCTGGATGTATTGGAATATAAATGCCCAAATTAAGGAGGAGTCAAGGGATGTCTGTCTGACTTTCTTGCATTCCCTGACTAGCATGCTGTTGATTTCTTCCTTGATCCACGCATGCTTGCTTATCGTGAGTTTTCTTTCTTGCCCCTTTCCACCCCTTTTGGGTGGTATAGACTTTAACAAACTGAACCCTAACCGATCTGAGACCTTATCCTGTGCTATTGCCGGCTAGCAAGAGTGTGCAGGAAAATAACCATTCCGCTGAGAGGTTATCTGACTCCTGTTGTGGCAATTGGTGCTACATATCGGACACAAACTGATTTACTTGTGGACCGAATCTGAAAGACAACATTGATTGGTTTGTATGAGCATCACTGAACCTGCAATTTAATGTACTGTGTGGTTTTCTTTGCATTTACTTTGTTATTAAACCTGATCTCCAAATGTATTTTCTGCCCTTACTTCATTCTTGCGGCATTAGATAAATGTTTTTTACTAAATTTATCTTTAGCGATTCTGTCTCGTTCTTTTGGTGGTACTCTTTGTCTCAAGGAATCTATATTCATGGCTGATAAAAGTGATGCTACGTTGAATCATTAGTCTGAGTTAACAATTATCTATTCCAGGTCCTCATAGGATAATTGTTCATTCCCCTAATATTCTAGTCCCTTATAGCTCAACGCAAGATCCATCGGAGGTCCTAAGAAGTGGTAATGGTAGCAGTTTTGGAGGATTCTAGTGATTCATTAAAAGGAGAAATGATGCTTGTAAAATGAAAAATGGGCCAGATGATTTGAGTTTATGATACTGAAGTAAAGGGAAATTTGTTTTATCACGTATCACGTGGGTGTCACATTCTCGAACACTCTTTTTAGCTGTGCAACGCCTCTGAAATAAATTTATGAAAAAGGTGGCGAGCACAAGAGTAGCCCAGTTAAGTGTCTTTTTGTTATTAGAGTGACAAGATTGACAACAGATGGCATCGAACACATTTTATCAAAAAGGGAAGCTTTAAGAGTCCGTACGAGGGAATATGAACTCTTTCCATAAATTGTAAAATTAAAAATCTCTTGAACCAATTCATGACTGGTACCTGTCTTTGAGGTCCCTCCTGATCTTTGACACTTATGTCACGTTGCAGTCTTTATGAGAGGGCCCCTGATCTCCGTTCTCCTGCTTGCTTATTTAAAGATAGTACAATAGGGATACAACCAACTTATAAAGCATCCGGTCTTACTCATATATTCAAATAATGCATGGTTTAATGAGTTCCAATGATGACCTACGTTGATGTTTTATAATGCTATGCACTTATTTATGTCATTACAGTCAAATGGACTGTTTTGTTCATCCGCCTATTTAAAATTGCATTTAATTTATTTAAATCCCTATATACATTTTCAATTATTTATAACGCTAAAGATATCCTTTTCAGAGGGTATTCTCTACACAGCAGTATATATTGTTTGCACACATAGATCACTATTGCTCATTGTATTTGCAAAAATAAGCTGTGTAAATATTTGCTTACCGCAGAAAATACTGTTAATCTCGCAATTATGGACGTTCCTGCACCTCTTGAAAATTAAATAGCATCTTTCACTTTCGCTTTAATCTGCCCCCTACTCTGGCACATCTACCCAAATGACATTCAAGCTGGCTCTGCGAGTGCAAAGCATCCCTGTTCTTTTCAGAGCTCAGTGAAAGAGATGCATCGCCTTTGATGTTTTTTTTTCAAAGGAATGAAATAGCAATTTGATTTTCCATCAGCCAAACACAGGCACTAGTCTGTCTGCTAGATGCAAAAATATATTTATCAGAAAGACTGGCTGTAAATGGGCTGCTCTTATCGAACATATCAGCATCCCGTCTCCCTTGGAGACAGCTAAACCCCACATCTATCTAAATTATCTTGGTAATATGACAGAGTGATTGCTCACTAATGGTCAGTAACAGTTTTCTTTGTCATTTTCCTAGTCATTAACTTCTCAGAATGAACTCCAGTATAAACGGCTTGTGCGGTATGCCTGGAATATTAAGTGCACTGGTACAGCCGGCTCAATTTCTATTACAGTCATGCACAAGACACAAATCATTTTTTCTGACATTTTCATCTTTGGAAATGAATACCCTTCTATCAAAAAGCCTGATGAACTGCAAGATAGTTTACTACCAAATAACAAGGAAGTCATCTTTCCATTCTTTCACTGGCCTTAATTTATTAACTGTTCGATACATTGATTTCCACACATCATCTCTTCTTGTTTTAGCTCCTTTTTTCTGACTTGGACATTTTGGGAGGTATTTTCACCCGGGAAATACCGTTACTGAACAGCCATGGTGTTCTGCCAGGCGGTTTTGCTTCCTGATTTCCTGTTTTTAAGGTCAGAATGGAGAGTAACGTGCAGATTTGGGTACGAACAGCAAGGCCGGACTGGGAACCCAAAGCAGCCCTGGCAAATTTGGTCAGACCAGCCCCTATACAGTGCATAGCGATGGAGCGCAGTGAGCGAGCCTGACCACCACTAGAGAGCTGGTGGTGGGGGGGTCTCCACCCAAGACAATTTGGGGAAAAATGACAAAAATGGTGCATTCTACAACATATTTTCCATTATATATTCAATTGTATTCGTTTTTAAATAAAGCATAGTAAATGATGACCTTACAGTGCACCAGGATGCGGCAATCTTTATTAGGGCTCTTCAATGATTTCATCACTATCACCCACCAACAATGCCTCTCATCTCTCCATAGCCCCTCTCACATGTATTTCATTTGTTTTATAGCGCCTCTCATACAAGTGTAGTGTGTTGGAGCCTTTTACATCGCAAACACATATTTAGACAATGAATCATACGCATGTAAATCAGTGTATAGAAAATGTTACATAAGACAAAGGGGACTATAAGGTGTAGGATTTACGTCATCCATTCTTCATTTTATGAGTGCTTGATCTGGGGAAGCACAAACTCAGGATTCAGAGCGTAACACAGTGGCTAGAGTTGACTTCACTAATAAGAATTTATTTCCAAACAAACCGTTTTTAGCAAAACTGGGATAATAAAAGACTGGAACAAAAAAACGTAACTTTCTAACCTAGATTACGATTGTAACTTATGACCTGCACAGTAACAAAAGTATTGTGACCTGGTGCAGAGGGCACTAGGACCCTGCACACCAGCCATGGGAGGGGTCAGCTACCGGACACCACTTCCGGTCAGGGAGTGGGGAGGGGGCATTGTGGGGACACGAGGGGAAGGAAGAGGACGTGCCTGTGAGTACAAAGGAATTGCATAGAATAAAGAATAAGAGAAACCTACCAGTCTCTGCGTGTTCCTGGGGCAAGGGAGATCTGGTACACGACAACTGGTGATGAGGATGGGATCTGCAATCGCCACCAGACGCGCTTGCCTATGACGTTTCAACGGAGCCAGGAGTCCACCCTGGTCCGCTGGCCACAAGAGGAAGAAACGCAACATCGGGAGCCCACCTCAATTGCAAGAAAGAACGGAGCCAGGAGCCCACCCTGGTCCGCATACCAAAGACTGCAGCGACATCGGGAGCCCACCCCAGCTGCATCGATTAAAAAAAGGTGAGGAGGAAAGTGCCTGCGACCGCCCAGCAACGAGCGGTGCACCTGACCGTGACTGCTGCCACCCGCTGAGTGAGGAGTTAGCCCCGAGCCTCCCGCGTGGATTTCAAGTCGAAATCTCGCAAGAACTCGACGGCCATCTTTAAGTCAGGCGAGGGAGCCAATGAGAGGCTGAAGAAGGGCCGGCTGCCATTTTGAAGTCAGGCATTGCAAAATATAGGAAATCTCGCCCTGAAGAGATCTCGGCAGCCATCTTGAAGTCAGGCGAGGGAGCCAATGAGCAGTGAAGAAGGCCTGGTGGCCATTTTGAAGTCAGGCAAGCCCATAGGAAAAGTGGAAAAAGGTGGAAATAAAGGGAAATAAAAGCAAACAAAGTGGAAACAAAAGGAAACAACGTACAGAAAAGGAGGAAACTGTGCAAAATAAGTAAATAAATAAATAAAAGGAGAAAGGCATACAGAGTCAGGAGAAGCAAGTCTGCACCACGACAACAATGACAGAGGAAGGCAATGACAACAACAGCGCAAATGCAATTTTCCGCAGACCACTACCGTTTAGCTTGTCAGACCCACAGATGAAAGGCATTCGCTGGGAAAGATGGATAAGGCAATTCAAACGCTACTTGCGTGCCACATGCAAGGACTACACAGACCAGCAAAGCATAGACGTTTTCCTAAACTTCGTCGGTGATGAGGTTGAAGACCTACTGATAACATTTCCCCCAGAACAGACCTCGACGTACAAGGGACTAATGAAGTGCCTCACGGACAAATTCGACCCGCAAAGAAATGTCGATTTTGAGAGATACACATTCAACACCACGTGCCAACTGGCAGAGGAGTCCCTCAACAACTTCGTGACCAGACTACGCAAACTGGTTACATATTGCGAATTCGACAAGTTTGACAATGAGCAGGGCATACGACTACGCATCATCGAAGGCTGTCAGTCAGTGGAGTTCCGCTCCCGAATACTGAAAGAACCGTACACATTAGAAAAAATACTAACAATGGCCCGAGCAGAGGCCAGAGCAACAGCAGATGCCAGGCAAATGGATAATGGGAAGGCGAGAACAGTGGAACAAGCCAACTGCGTAGCTGGAAACGTCAGAAAATGAGACAAAACACTGCCGCCCCGGAAGCAGAAACAAGAAAGAACATGCTATCGCTGTGGACTTGAATTCCCACACGCTGGCGCCTGCCCAGCGATGGGTCACAAATGCCGGAAATGTAACAGGGAAAACCACTTCGCGAGCGCCTGCATGAGTGGACAATTCAAAAACGAGCGAGGGAGACCAGCAAGACCACGGACAATGACAAGCAGATACGCACAGCACATGGACACACAAAACCGCAGTCCCTCAGATGAATCGGATGGAGTAAACACGCCAGAGGCAGCAGAACGGCTGTATCTGATGTCAGATGTACCAACGGAAGGCCGCACACCAGAACACATCCATCTAGTAGACAAACAACAGATAACTAAAACAGCGACGGTGAAGATTGAGGTAGGGAATCACAACACAAGCTTTGTACTGGACAGTGGAGCTACATGCAACATCATGTGCATCTCAGAATATGAAAAGATGAGACAGAAACCGCTGCTATCACTGTCCACTGTTTATGTGTTCATCTGGGGCTCAAGAAAACCAGTGGTGAACATGGGGAAGTTCATAGAGACACTGACATACAAAGAAAGGTCAGTAACGGAGGAAGTACATGTGCTACGAGGAGACATTCCAGCACCATGTCTACTAAGCAATGTCACAGCGCAGGTGATGGGTCTCTTAGCAATGGTGTATCACAGGTCAGAACGACAGAATATTCTGAGGGAACACCCGGCCATACTACAAGGACTGGGCAAACTAAGAGACAAGCAAATAACACTGCACATCAACGAAGCAGTCAAGCCGGTGGCTCAGCATCACCGAAGAGTGCCCATACATCTGCAACCACAGGTGGAAGAAGAAATACAAAGCTTACTGGCGCAAGACATCATAGAGCCAGCCGATGGACCGACCCCATGGGTATCTCCGATAGTCGCAGTACCAAAGAAGAACACATCAAAGATTTTCATCTGTGTTGACATGAGAATACCAAACACGGCAATTGAGAGGGAAAAATACCCCGGGCCTCACCTAAATGACATGATCAGCTGTCTTACTGGTGCATGCAGATTTTCAAAGCTATACCTGTGCAAAGGATACCATCAACTGGAGCTTGACCCACAATCGCGATACATCACAACGTTCTCCACTCACATGGGTCTTTTTCGCTACAAGTGACTATGCTTTGGAATATCATCAGCAGCAGAAATATTTCAAGAGATCGTAAGACAAGTGATCAGGCCTGTAAAGAACAGTTTGAATTACAGCGATGACATCCTGGTATTCGGACGCTCAGATGAGGAGCACGACAAGGCCCTCCGTGAGGTCTGCATCCAATTGGAACAAGCAGGCCTGACCTTAAATGAAGACAAGTGTGAGCTGGGGAAGGGAGAACTAGTATTCTTTGGACACATCTTTTCAAAAAAAGGAATGAGGCCAGATCCCATCAAAGTGGAAACACTGGAAAAAGCAAGGCCTCCAACAGAAGCAGCAGAAGTGAGGTCATTTCTCTGTTTAGCAAGCTACTGTGCTCGATACATAAAGGACTTCACCACAGTGAGCACACCCCTTCGGGAGCTAACGAAGCAGGGCCAGAAATTTCTCTGGACACATGAATGCGACAGGACGTTTGAGGCCATCAGACACACAGTAACGGCTGTAGATCATCTTGCTTACTTCAACCCAGCTCTATGCACTGAGCTCACTGTGAACGCCAGCCTGGTGGGGTTAGGGGAAATTCTAGCGCACACACCTGCAAGAGACTCGCCCAGGCAAATTGCCGCATATGCGAGCAAGAGCCTATCGTACATTGAAAGGGCATATTCGCAACCAGAGAAGGAAAGTCTAGCAGTAGTATGGGCATGTGAACACTACCACATGTGCATCTACGGAATACAATTCACCGTTGTAACGGACCACCAAGCCCTAGTGACAATATATGGGAACCCAAACGCAAAGATACCCCCATGCATTGAAAGGTGGGGAATAAGACTGATGGACTATGACTTCAAGATAGTGCACAAACCGGGAAAGGAACACAACCCGGCTGACTACATGTCACGGCATCCTCTACCGCATGTACCAGAAAACGTATCCATGGCAGAAGAGTATCTAAATTTTGTGCTAAGGCAGAACACTCCTGTGCCAATAACAATTGAAGAGACAACAAGGGATGCCACAATGCAAGCGGTCAAATCAACAATACGACAGCAAAGATGGAGACACGTAAACAACAGCCCCATGGGAGAAGGAGTAAGAAGGGAAGAAATGCTGGCGTTCAAAAACATAAAAGAGGAACTCTCAGAAAGAGGAGTTGTGCTAAGAGGAACGAGGATAGTAATGCTAAAAGCACTATGGCGGCAGACTGTGAACTTAGCACATGAGTCCCACAGAGGCATAGTAGCAACAAAAAAGATGCTACGGGAAAGAGTATGGTTCCCAGGGCTGGATCGACTGGTGGAAGACACCATTCTGAACTGTCACCTATGCCAAATAACGGAAAAGCCCGCAAAGCCAGAACAGATACAGATGTCGGAGCTTCCAAGGGCAGTGTGGACAACATTGGCCGCTGATTTCTATGGGCCACTGGACACTGGCAACTACTTGCTAGTGGTCATTGATGAGTACTCCAGGTTCCCCATAGTACAACACATCTCGTCAACATCAGCCACTGCAACATTGCCAATACTGGATGACATATTTGCAGCTTGGGGCTCCCCACAAACGATGAAGACAGACAATGGGCCACCCTTCTCGGGAGAGGAGTTTCGCAGATTCATGGCCTACTTAGGCATCCACCACTGGAAGGTAATGCCTCTGTGGCCACAAGCAAATGGCATGGTGGAAAGATTCATGGGAAACATCAAGAAAGCAGACCAACGCGCCAAACTGGCACAAATCTCTGTGGGCCAGGCACTCTGTCAAATATTAAGAGACTACCGAAACACCCCTCACAGCTCCATGGGGCTATGCCCAGCAGAACTGGTGCTGGGAAGAACAAGCAGGACAAGATTGCCCCAGCTGGAAGCAAAAGCGCCACCAGAACACGACAGCATCGCAACAAGAGATCAAGAAGCGAAAAACAAAATGAAACTATATGCGGACGCCCGGAGACATGCTACACCATCGAAGCTGAAGCAAGGGGATTCAGTTCTGGTGCGTCAACGATGAACCGCTAACAATAATAAATGTCAAAGGGCCAATGATAACAGCTGCATCGGGCCCCAACCGGATAACCGGAAACAGCTCACACTTCAAGGGACTAAAGACATCAGATGAGGACGGAGAAGATACAGCATCCAAGAACAATGCAACTCATGGCAAAGAGGAAGTAACAGACAGCATACAAATGATGTCACACAACGGCAAGAGACATGATGAGGTAGCAAACGGAAAGACTGAAGGGTCGTGCCCAAAGAGAGTGAGCAGAAGGCCAAAGAGACTTATTGAGGAGATGTAGTGGTGGCGTCAGCAAACACCACCAACAGCAAAGCAAATAAGGACAACAACTGTGTGCTCTCTCTCTTTCTCTCTCTCTCTCTCTCTCTCTCTCTCTCTCTCTCTCTCTCTCTCTCCTTTTCCACAAAGGGGGAGATATCGTGACCTTGTGCAGAGGGCACTAGGACCCTGCACACCAGCCATGGGAGGGGTCAGCTACCGGATACCACTTCCGGTCAGGGAGTGGGGACGGGGCATTATGGGGACACAAGGGGAAGGAAGAGGACATGCCTGTGAGCACAAAGGAACTGCATAGATTAAGGAATAAGAGAAACCTACCAGTGTGTGCGTGTTCCTGGGGCAAGGGAGATCTGGGACACGACAAAAAGGATCTCTGTGATCTCTGTGACAAAAGTAGTATCCCACTGAGCTATGCACATAAAATACTGTTCTGTGAGGTGCATAGTACGCACTCTTTGCAGCAGGCATATTAACCCTCTGCGCTACCTTAGATGAGTCAAACCTGCCACTAGACACAACTCCAATCTTTCTCCAGCAGATACATTAATCACCAGGGTTATCGTGGCACTTTTATTATTGCCTGAAAACTGCTTGTTAGAAATGGGGGTCTTTTAGTTGGCAATGGTTTGCACCTTTCACCAAGTAGGGGCCCTTCTTCCTAGTCAGGATAAGGGGGATACACTACTGAAATAACCCCTGCTCACCCCGTTGGTAGCTTGGCACGAGCAGTCAGGTTTATCTCAGAGGCAGTGTGTAAAGCATTTGCACATAACCAACAGTAACACAGTGAAAACACTACAAACGGACACCACATCAGTTTAGAAAATATCCAATACTTTATATATTTAAAACAAGACCAGAACGATAAAAATCCAACATACAGTATTTGAAAATATGCACTTTGCAAGAATAACTTTGAAATGCAGTTCCTTGGAGTCTGTATCTCCGTCCTGGGCTACCGCGGTACTGAAAACAACAGAATCCAACAGTTCCGTCCGACTACGTCAGTCGTGGGGTCGGCAGACTCGTAAACAGTACCTTTTCGTGGCGGCCAACATGTTGGTGCGAGCCCGTCATGGCAACCGTCGCGGTTGCGATGTGAAGCGTAGCAGTGCAGCGTGCGGTGCCCTCAAGGCGCAGTGCAGGCAGCGGCTCAGTGACGGTCGTCCAGCGGTGTCAATGAGACTAAGGCTGCAATGCGGAGTGAAGACGGTGCTCGATGCGGTGCTGACAGATCACAGTGCAGGTGAGAGAGCCAGGTGTGGGGAGCTGTCATTGGCCGGTCCGCACGGCGGTGTGGGATGGGGAGGTGCGTTGTGAGACTTACGAGCAGTGCCCCCAAGCCACGGTGCAGTCACGGGTGGAGAAGTCAGCAGGCAGCGACCGAGTCAGTGAGACCAGGGTGGCGAGGCGGTGCGGAATGTGGTGCCCACAGGTCACAGTGCAAGCAGCGGCTCGATGGCGGTGGTCATCATCGTCGGTGAAGTCAGGGTTGCAGTGCGAGATGCAGCGGTGGCCTTTGCAGTGCCTTCAGGACACAGAGCCAGCAGTGGAGTCGGTGACTCAGTCGGCTGCTTTCCCCCCTCTGTGGCAACTGAAACCACGGTTCCATAGGTGGTACCCAGAGGTCAGTGAAGTCTTTGCGGTCCCTGAGACTTCAGAACAGGAGGAATGCTTTACTTCAAGCCCTTGGAGATACTCAGCACAAGTTAAGTGACTTCATTCCAGTCCTTTCACTGCCCAAGGCAGAAGCAGCAACTGCAGGACAACTCAACACAGCAACAACAGAACAGCGGGGCAGTACTCCTCCTAGCAGTTCTTCCAGCTCTTCTTCTTGGCAGGTTTCTTGATTCCAGCGAGTTCTAAAATTCTGGGGTCCGGGCCCCAATATTTATACTCAGTTTCTCTTTGTACTTTTGGGCAGAGAGTGTCTGTGCCCAGTCTAAACCACTTCTGTCCTCTCTGGCCCGGCTTCCTGGCAGGAGGTGGAGACAGCATTTTCCAAGGCAGACCAGGCCCATTTAGGTGCAAGGAAATCTTCTCCCACTACTCTAAATTCAGCCCAGGTCTATTCAGCCCAGCCCTGACTCATCCAGGAAAGGCAGGACACACCTCGACCCCCCCAGTGGCTGTCTGAAGAGAATGCACATCCCCAGCCCCATTCACTCTAAAGCCAGACAGTCAATCCACAAACCCAGCAGAGGCACACAGAATGGTTAAGCAAGAAAATACCTACTTTCTAAAAGTGGTATTTTCAAACACAGAACACAAAAATCATCTTTACTAAAAGATGCATTTTTATATTCTGAGTTCAGGCATACTAAACCCCATTTCTCTGTCTTGTCCCAATGGGAAGATATGCTTATAAGATGTTATAAGTAAACTCCCATTCTATCCTATGGGACAGATAGCCTTTCCATAGTGAAAAACGAAATACACTGTAATTCACTACCAGGACATGTCACACACACCAGTACATGTTCTACCTTTAATATACAGGGCACCCTGCCCACAGGGGTACCTTGGGCCTACCTCAGGGGTGACTTATATGTAAGGAAAGGGAAGATTAGGGCCTGGCATGTGGGTGCACTTACCAGGTCGACATGGCAGTTACAAACTGCGCGCAGACACTGCAGTGGCAGGTCTGCGAACCCTTTACAGGGCTGCTTGTGTGGGTGGCACAACTAGTGCTGCAGGCCCACTAGTAGCATTTGATTTACAGGCCCTGGCACCCCCAGTGCACTTTCCTAACGACTTACTAGTAAATCAAATATGCCAATCATGGAAACACCAATCCATAACACAATTTACAACAGGAGCACTTGCACTTTAACACTAAACAGCAGTGAGAAAGTGCGCAGAGACACTAAACTAGCAAAAACAGAGTCAAAACCGGCAGATCAGAAAGCAAAAAGACAGGGGAAACATGCCAAAAGATGCCAGGTCTAACACTGCTGGATATACAAGGAACTCTGAAGTGCTTTTAAAACTGCTGCACTGCTACAACACCAGCCCCCAGTAGCAGAAGTGGCCGCCCACCCTTCCAACCTCCCGTGAAACACCCGATGCTCGGAACAGCCAGTCCAGAGTTGATGAACAGTCAAGGGAGTAGCCAGAAAATTCAAATACCCTGCACTTTGAACCAAATTTCTAAGTGGAAAAAAAGTGATGCAAAGCAAATGAGCATGACCCTTCCTAGAATAGTTTTCATCACCCTTAAGTCTACTCATCTATCCATTCATTCTGCTACCCTTCCCCCATCTGTAACCCTTTTTATCTTTCCATCCTACCATCAATTATTTTATTATTCTAACCATCCATTGAGATTCCGTCTGTCCATCTGTTCTCACATTAATCCATCCTTTCAGCTTTCCATATTTCATTCATTAGTTTGTCCATCCATCTATTCATTCAATGACCATTTTCTTACCACGCTTTTCAAACCATTCATTGTTTCACTTTTCTCCATTCTTCCATCTGTATTTCCATCCCTCCATCAATTATTTCCCCCTTCCTTCCATCCTTTAACCAACTGATCCTTTCAGCATTCCATCTATCCATTCTTTCAACCATCAGTCCTTGATTCATCCTTCCTTTTTTCTTTTCACCAACCCCTCCATGTCACCTTTCACCTTTCCTTCCTTCTTTTCATATTGCCTTCCTTCCACCTTTCTTTATGTTCAACCTTTGTTCCTTCTACTCTTTCCTCTTTTTAGTTTCTACCACAATTGTATCTTTTATGGCATTTTTTTTTCTTACCTGCCTTTCTCCTTCCCACTATTTGCTGCTCTCTCTCTCTCTCTCTCTTTGTTGTTCCCTCCTTTGCATAATTTCTTTCTCTTTCTGCTATACTGAACTTTGAGTACATGCCAATACTTGACCCTGACCTCTTAGCCCTGCCATTCCCTGAAATAGTTTTTGTCTGCAGCCATGCAGATTGAAGAGACAAATGTATAATTGAACAACTTTTAATGAGACTTTTAGGGGTTACCTCCCACACACTTAAGCTGCTAAAGCTGGGGTTCATGGCGCCACGTGAAACCACGTTTCCCTACTTTTATACCACATTTCCAATGTTGTTAATACCTAGAGTGATTATGATGCAAACACCCCAGATCAAAGTGTCATTTAAGCCAAACTCGGTAAACCAATGATTTCATAGGCAGGAGTGCGGGGTTGCTGCAGCAACCCCCAATATAACCATGCTGGAGTTTCTAAGGTGAAGGAGCAATAAATATGACTTTATATTTGTTTTTATCCTGTCACATGTGCTGTGGTTCAAAGACAGAAGCCAAATTGCTGTTAATTTTTTAACATACAGATTGGTGTCTAATTTATTTCTCTGCAAATTGTGAGAATTTTGTAAAGTGGAATATTTAACAATCTTGCTGTGAAACAGGAAGTGTGAAAGGAAAGGCTGTAGGATGCAATCTTCTCTTAACACAATAAAATGTAAATACCTATCAAATGAACTGAGCAAAGATTTAAAAATATATCAATAGATAGGGAAGTTCAAATGAAGCACCATTTTTGCATTTCTGAAGTGTGATGGAAACAAAGATTTTATTTATATCAAACCAAATCGAGATGCTTTATTTGATGATGCCCAAATGGCAATTATTTACCAACACCCAATTTCCAAACATTATGTTTTTTGCACTGTAGGTAGTTTTATCAGTAAAACTGTATGTCTGTGCAAATGTGGTGTTTGTTTCAATGGAAATGTGCAGTTTGTCAATGAAAGTGCGCAACCACACCATGCGTTAGTAATATATTTGTGACAGTGTGCTCCAAACTGCAACACCAGCTACACATTACATCCTTACCACTCTCTTGCTGAAAGGGCGTGGCTTGTTTATGACATTTGTTCTTTGTGTAATCAGTGATGCAACATTAATGGCAGCACCCCCACTTTGACAATAGTACCAGTAACACTAGATTGTGCTACACCCCAGCTTTTACGTGGGACACAATGCAGGCAGATTTCCACCTCACATTATCCCCACCCTAAGTTCTCAGGGGCAGGGATGAGAAAATCCAAGGGGTGGAACTACTCCTTAATATGAGAGTTTGGGCAATAAAATCTGTGAATCAGTGTTTTTGCACCAATCCCCATATGAAATTCCCAATCGTTTCAAATGGAGACTTCAACTGTTTCCAGCAGCCTGGACACAGAGGAGGGGGGAGGGGTTAGGGGGGGATCAGTTCAATCTACCAGTGATAACATGGTGGAGCCTTTCAATACATTTTGCCCTATTACAGTTGCTCAAACTGAAGAGCTTATTATCACCACTAACTCTGATTCTCCAGATGATCCGTGTCCACCCTCAGTTCTTAAACAGGTCCCTGATATCATCGCTTCAAATCTTACTGATGTTTTTAATAACATGTTCAGAACAGGCATTTTTCCTTCTTGCTGGAAAAAAGCTTCCATTCTGCCCTTACTGAAAAAATCTAATTTAGACCAAGAGGACCCTGCCAACTATCGACCTATCTCGAGACTCCCATTTCCCGCTAAATTAGCAGAAAAGATCATGACCTCTCAATTGAATCAATTTATCAAAGATAGTAATTGCTTGGATCCCACTCAGTTTGGATTCAGATCAAAGCATAGTACTGAGACCGCTCTGATCAAGGCCACAGATGAACTCAAGTTCACCCTGGATGGTGGTGGCTCAGCGGCTTTGATTCTTCTGGATCTATCCGCGACCTTCGATACGGTGGATCATTCCATCCTGATCCGCCGTTTGGAAGATATTGGCGTTAAAAATCTTGCCCTAAAACTACTCTCCTCTTTCCTCTAAAGCAGGCAGAACACGATCAATATCGATGCCTACACATCCAATTCTTTTAGTTTTCCCTGTGGAGTTCCTCAGGGATCTTCACTGAGCCCTACCCTTTTTAATGTTTATGTCGCGGGACTTGCCCCATTGGTTCAATCTTTTGGCTTTGCTTTGACCTCTTACGCAGACGACACACAAACTGTGTGCTCGATGCATAACACTTCCAATGAGACGAGTCATCCCATTCAGCAATTCATGAGACATATTAACATTTGGATGGATAAACACTGTCTCAAGCTTAATGCGGGGAAAACAGAGGTGATTTTTTTGTTGGGAATAATCCAAACTTCTGGTCAGCTTCTTGCTGGCCGGTCGAATTGGGTCCCCTCCCTATTCCAGCTAGCAAAGCAAAGAGCTTGGGAGTTATTTTAGATAATCATCTAAACGTAGGCAAACAAGTTAATGCAGTAATCTCGTTATCATACAATGTGCTGAGAATTCTAAAGAAAATAATTAATTTCCTCCCTATTGCAGTTAGGAAATCAGTTATTTCGACACTCGCTCTATCTAAAATTGATTATTGTAACGGTCTCTACAATGGCTTACAGGCCCAATATTTTAACAAACTGCAAGTTTTACAAAACTCTGCAGCTAGGTCATTATTGGGACTCCCAGATACCAATCTGTCTCCCAGGCACTGAAAGACCTTCACTGGTTGAAGGTCAAACACAGAATCACGTTTAAAGCTCTCTGTCTTACTTACAGAGCTCTTCATAACTCTGGACCTTTGTTTTTGAAAAAACACTAACCTGGTATACACCCACTAGAAATGTAAGATCATTAGGTGCTTTTAAAGTCAATTTTATCAGATTTAAAAAAGTAAAATGGAGAGGAAGCAGTTTTGTGGTGAGAGCGTCAAGAGCTTGGAACCTTCTTCCGCTACCCCTAAGGGCAGCCCCATCCCTTCTCCAATTCAGAAAAAGTTTAAAGACATGGCTTTTTAATCAGTAGGCTCTCGTTTTAAGTTGACTTACAGTTGTTTGCAGGAATAGCGCCAAGATACCTTCGGGTAAACGCTGCGCTCTATAAATTGGCTAACATAACATAACAATACCACAGTCTGTTATAGTTTACGAATGTATTGCATTAAAGTATTTTAGTAGAAGCAGAAGTGGAAATAGGCTATTTTCTATTACTTCTCTCTCCAGATTGTTCACTTTAAATGTAAAACAGAACCATCAATGTGTTGATGAAATATAGATGTGCAGTGATGCTGCCCATCCTGAATGAAGTAGATTGGGTACTCATGATGAGCTATTCTACATCTGACAAGGTAGTCACTTTCAAATTGCAATACTTGAAAATAAGATTTCATAGGAATTCAATTTTAGATAAGAACAGAAATGCCTAGCAAACATATGCCTCCTTTTGGCTACTGTGCATGAGTGCGTATTAGCTCATCAGATATACCCATTCAAATATAAGAGAGCTCACATGCAAATCCTTTGTTATAATGATCAAATGTTCTAATCTTTACTTCATTTGACACACAAGATGTTTAGTATCAAACTTAGAAGATCGGAAAAACTGAAAATGATTGTATCGAGATTGACAGAATACTGATCGAAACTAAAACTGACCTTTTGCACCTGCATAGCAAAAAGTGTCTTTTAGCCTTTAAGGTTGCAGCTGGTATGGACTCGCAGCTTTTGCACTTCTGTTCATAAGAGGCTTGTGGTTTGCTTATGCCAGTACTGCACCCCTGAAAAACAAGAGTGCCACAGCTCCTCTTTTATTGATATTGTCATGGACTGCATATACATATGCCTCATCCATTCTCCACTACACCGAGCTCACATTATCCTCTGCTCCTTCCCCAGACAGTGTGCACAGGGCACAAATGCACATGTAGTAGTATAAAGGCCCTCCAGGATCTGCCTGCTGTTGTAGATGGCAATTGTCAACTCTCAGCCCTGCCAAGTGTCACTCATTAAAGTATTCTAATACTTGTGATGGAGCAAGGAGTTCCTTTGTCACTTACTCGTCACCATCAACCCTGTGCACAAGGTAGATGGATCTTAGATGTCGACAGAGATGTAAGGAGCTGAAGTCAATCATAAACTTTGTCAATTATTATTATTTTAGTTCAGTCAATAAAGAGAGTTAGGTATGAGTTAAAAGGGTTTTATTTTCAAATCTTTTACTTGTTCGTTCTTGAATAAATGTTATTTTCCAAAATTCATCAGAAAGATTTAACAATTAGTCATTTAATTAATAGTAATAAGATGACATTAATAAAGTGAGAAGTAAAAGTGTATTCCATAAAGAAACTTCCCAAGTCTAAGCTAAATCAAATAGGCTAGAAAGGAATCAAGGTGTCAGTACAGAAACTCATGAAGACTTTCTGTAGATAGATTGAAGCATAAGCATAAGCTTCAGGCAATATAAGCTGGTAAGTATTTTCAATTCAATTAATAGCAAATCAAGAAATAAACTAAGACTTCTCATAAAGAGATGTCTAATAAACTCAGTATAGTCTCTTCTCAGAGAGTCAGGAAAGGGAATAGGATGAGAGAAGACTTAATCAGTCTGCTCTGCATCAAAGGGTGGAAGAATCTGCCTAACTAGTTTAAGAACACGCACTAATATAAACACGTTTTCTAATTTTGCAACATTGATGTGTTCTTCATCTTCGTGTTGACCAATGAGATTTCTGCTCACTCCTGGGAACAGGTTTACTCCCCATCTTCTCACCAGAGTAGAATCGCCTTCTAACCACGTGTCCTTGAATGTCACTGGCACGTTCTTTCTTGTGTTCCCCACACATCTTCCCATGAATCACCCTTCCTGTCATCTATATCGCTTGCGGTGAGAACCTCACAATCAGTCGTCTAATACAACTGTCTATTCATTAACTAATAAACAGTAGCTTCCTAAATTGCAACGTCTGCAATAAAGAGAAGAAAAACAACTTGCACAATTTGTTGGTTAAAGTGGAAAACAAGTGTTTCCGTATTAATGAGCTTTCATGTTATAGCATCATGTGTTCACATATGTCAACTTAAAGGGAAATCTAGGACTTATTACTAGATTATTTTCCCCACACATCTTCCCATGAATCACCCTCCCTGTTGTCTACATTTCTTGCGGTGAGAACATCACTAGCAGTCGTCTAATGCATCAAATGTCTATTCATTGACTAATAAAGAGTAGCTTCCAAAATTGCAACATCTGCAGTCAAAAGAAGAAAAACAACTTGCACAATTAGTCAGTTAAAGTGAAAAACAAGCGCTTCAGTATTGGAATGTATGCACAGCAATGCTGAGCTTTAAGCATCTTACAGTCTCTGCCTTTCTCTGCCAGCAAAATGTCTAAAGCTAATCGATTTAGTAAAACCATTGATCTATTAGCTACTAATTCTCTGTTAAGAGCAAGCAAAGCACCAGATATACTAGAGGTTCATTTATTCACTATTGTTGGCAGCTTTCTAACCTTTTTGTCATTTGAGACTACTCCTACTGGAGGTATGATTGCACCAAAAATATCTCCCACTAACTGTGTTCCATCATAAACACTCCGTTCATGTCTATGAGATGATGCCAGGGTTAAAGCATCTATACTATTTACATAATACATTTTGGTAAACAATAAGGCTAAATAGCAAATACCCTCCCAAAAAGCTGGCAACTGGAAATAACCATCTTGTCCACAAACAAAATAAACCCCTGGAATAACTGACACTTCCCCTGTAAGAATTTGAACAAGTCCTCCTAAAATTTCAAATGTGTGTTCACAACTACAAATCCCAATATGTCTTTTTCTAAATTGATTTCTTCTTTTGTAAACACATAATTTCCCTTTTGTTGTCTGTCTAATTTCAATTTTGGATATACCATTTTTTTTTGTATTCATCTTCTTCTTTCTTCAAAACATTCTTATAAATGTCATCTTTGTTTTTACTCTCCTTTCCTCTAATCACATAATGTATTTTTTCTCTAATGGTCTCATCATCCAGGTCAAATGATTTTTGTATGTATTAACAGTATCTATAACAGTGAGTGATCTAAAGAAATACCATGCTTATCAGATCATAATTGGAGAAATAATATTCAAAACATTCCTGTCTATAAAATAAGCTAAGCAATATGCTACATGTAATTGCATATGACAACAGGATGTGATGATAAGTCACCTCGCCTGCAGCTGTTGAAGGTAAATGTGCGCAAACATAACAGTCTCTGACATCCAAAGCTTGTGTGCATTCTTGAACTAATCTAGAATAAACATTAGTTGAAAATACATCTTTCGAATAATCTGCAAATTAAGCCTCTAATTGTGTTCCATCTACAGTGTGTGCAGATGTTGTAGTTTCAGGTATAGATACAGGCACCTCTATCACTGGTGTGTAATTTAATCCTACTAACAATATTATGATTACTATTAGTACAACTATTAGTGTAACGCCTAAAATAATACCACATCTAGCCTTGATAAGGGAACACACTTGTCTACAGTGAGACCTTTGAGTAGAATAAAGCAGCAAGCAGGTTCGATTCTCTGCCTTAACTTCAGCTTGTGCAAAAAAGCAAAGTTGACTTGCAGTTATTTCATTCAGCTTATATATAAGAATCTTTGTGGGGCGTGGCCAAGCAGGCTGCGATGGCAGACGTGTCCTGCTGAGGCTCCGCGATCGGGCCAGCACTTTGCCCTTTTCTATGCGTTGTGACGGACCACTGAGCCCGTATTCAGGTGTAGGAACGTCCACAACACCCTGTGGTGCCTCATTCCTCTAACAACTGAGCTTATTCCCGACGGAACACCAAAATATTGGGACCCCGAGCCTCGGAGGCAAGATGGCGCTCGCCCACTCCTGACGGCAGACCGGAGGAAATCGAACCGAAGTCACACACCGGAGACGAGTACCGCGAACCGGCCGGCCCGGGACAGGGGTGGCAGCGAGGGTACAGCCCAGCATCGGGGACTCTTGACGTCCACCCCGAGTGGGAACACAGAGACAAGCACAGGCGGCGACGACGGGAGACGGCCCACCATTTTGGACGCGGTGACCCTGTTCAGACGGACCCCCAGACCTGCGCCGCAGCCGAGCGGGACCGGAGGGTGCCAGCCCATGAGCCCCTGCCTCCAGCGACCCAGAGGAGGGGAGCAGATTGCCACCCATTGACCCCGCTACAACTCACGGGACGATCCTCAGCCGGTGCCGCCTGACTTCAAAATGGCGTCCAGAGACTGAGGCGGACAGCAGGACAGGTACCGAGCCGCGGAGTCACCTGAGCCACCAGAGCACAAGGCGCCAGCGAAACGGAGGTGAGTGGCGACTGATTGCCACCCCCCGACCCTACCGCAGCTCACGGAGCAATCCACGGCCGGTGCCGCCTGACCTTAAAATGGCGCCCAGAGACCGAGGCAGACACCGGGACTAATCTCGAGCCACCAGAGCACAAAGCGTCAATGAAACAGAGGTGAGAGGCGACTCCCCCTGAATCGGCAGGCAACGTTAAGGCGACCCCCCCCTCCCATTACTGCAGGAACTGAGCGCACCTGGGATGGATGATGCCTGACCTCAACATGGCGGTTCAATGATCCAGGGACCCACGTCCTGCCTGCATAGACCTACAGACTCAGTTCGGGGTGGGGGGCACCTGCGACCCCCACTAAGACCTCTGAAAAGAACCTGCACAAAGCACGCGGGTCTCATCCCTCCGGGCAGCATCCACCCTTTCCCAAAACTGCAGGGAGGCGGGCCTGCACGGGGAACGACTGGCACGCAAGTATCTTCCCGCCTAGACCCTTGCGGACCCGCTACACCCCTCACGCAGCACCTGGTGAGCGCAAGTTACCCGTGGGACTAACAAGCCTGGCACTGAGCCGCACCAACAGCGTGCTGCCACTGACGACGCTCGCAGCGTAGGGGACCCCCCCCTCAATCACCGCAATGGGGAAGTCGAAAGCATCACAACATACCACAGTACCCGAGACTGCTCCGGAGAACATGCCGAACACCAGGACATGGGCCAAGACTACCACATCTCAAGCTGACTCATCAATTTCGGACAAGCTGGATCAGGTATTGGCAGCCATCGAACTCTCCAGGGTGTCCATGGAGGAGAGACTTGGCACCCTGACGACGGATATCAGCCTTATCCGGGATGACCATCGAAAACTGGCCGACAAAGTGAAGGATGGGGAGAAGACACTAGCCGACCTCCATCCCGCCGTCAGGGCGCACCAAACGGCGCTCCAAGATGTCCTGCGCCGTCTGACCACCATGGAGGAGCGGGCGGACGATTTAGAAGGGCGTTCAAGGCGCTGTAACATCCGCGTGCTGGGTCTCCCAGAGGGAATTGAGGGTTCGAACCCACTGGAGTACGTAGAAACATAGGTGAAATCCTTCACTCCCGCAGCTGACCGGACAGCATTCTTCTCCATAGAACGTGCCCACAGGGTCCCAGCCCGCAAACCTCCACTAGGATCCGCCCCCAGACCGATGCTGGCGAAATTCTTACACTTCCGTGATCGCGATGCGGTACTTCGAGCCGCCAGACAAGCAGGCCCCTTGCATGTCGACAACAAACAGATAATGATATTCCCCGACTACGCACGTGCAGTGCAGCAACAAAGATCCTCGTTCCTGGAAGTCAAACGTCGCTTGCGGGTGAACACTATACAATATTCCCTGCTCTTTCCTGCCCGCCTCAAAATTATCCATAATGGCGCTACCATCTTCTTCACAAACGCCGAAGAGGCGCACGACTGGGCAGACCAACACTGTGCGCAACAATCCAGGGCAGACTTCACACGTGGCCCAGGCTTCAAACCACCACGCACCAGGAGACGCAACCCGAAACAGCAACGCAGCGGAACAAGTAAGACAACTGGGACGCACACCCAAGACTCCCCGGACCTGGAGCAAATCATGAAGGAACGGCGGGAGGTTCTGCGAGCAGTGACTGAGTTACAGAACTCCCCCCTCGCGGAGGAAACGGCTCAGGCCCCACACATTTTCTCGTCGGAGGGAGAGAACGACAGCGATGGGACACTATCTGGAACAGATTCAACTACGCCTCCCCTAGTCACCCCCCAGACAGAGGACGCCTTACTGGATGAGCAAACAAACACTCTCTCGGCATGAGACAATCCGACAAATAATTCGGCACAGACTTATGTAACCAAGACTGACTCACTGAACGCACGTGGTACGAACAAGAATAAGCACACTCCAGACGACGCCCAATGATCCTACAAAGGCCCGACCGGCGAATCGCCTCGCAAGCACGCACTGCCACCCCCACAACATGTTGTTATACTCTCAGAACTTATGAGAGCTGGTTTGGACGTATCGCAGCCAGCGATAGGTCCTTGGTATTGGGACTGTTTCCCGACCCCAGTTTATAGTTTACAACCCCTGTTCCAAAAAGTCCCACCCCCTCATGGAACTTCACACAAAAGGGTATCTGCAACGCGCGAATGGGCGACATCACGTATCATATGTGTTCTTCACGCTACCGGGGATCCACGGATCGCTAGGCTCCGGCTGACACAGGCCATCCTGACACATGCCAACAGCAACATATGGCCACGACTGCACAGAACACTGACATCAGCATTCTAACACTCAACACTAGAGGCCTCCGCACACCAAGCAAGCGTTACGCTATATACTCATATACAAAGCGCCAGAACGCTAGGATCGTGTTTTTACAGGAGACACATCTCACCACTACCGAGATAGGCAAACTACAGTCCAAATGGCGTGGAACCATATGTGCCACGTCATACTCCGCATACGCACGTGGGGCGCTGATCTGGGTGCGACCAGGGACCCCATTTCAGGAACTCCGACGGGTGGTGGACAAGGAGGGTAGATACGCCTTATTAGAGGGACTCCTAGATGGGCAATCAGTACTCTTGGGCAGTATCTACGCCCCGAACATAGAGCAGGACAGGTTCTGGGATCGCCTCACAGGGGTGTTGGCCCAATTTGCTTCCATACCATGGATCTTAGGGGGCGACTATAACTGCACACTAAACCTCACCTTAGATCGCTCTCATCCTCCACACACACACTCCTCAGCCCATAAACAAACAGAACGGTTCAAAGCCTGGGTTACACAATGGGCGCTCACAGACGCATGGAGGATGCGTCATCCCCAGACTCGACTATACTCGTTTCACTCCATACCACATAACCTACGAGTCAGACTAGACAGATGTTTATGCTCAACAGCAATATTACCCAAAATTCAACACACAGACTACCTAGGTAGGATCATCTCTGACCACAACGCTCATATTTTGCGATTAAACTGGAGACCCCCACACCCCCCGGTCCCGACCTGGCGACTACCAAGGGACTGCCTGACGGCCAAGTCTTTAAACACGAACAGGGACAAAGCATACAGGATTACTTCACTAACAACGCAGGGACAGCGTCCTCAACACTAGTGGAATGGGACACTTTCAAAGTAGTGGCACGGGGAGAATGTATCAAGCAAATAATAGGGGTAAAACGGACGTTAGAACAGGCACTCACAAAAGCCGAAACACAACTAGCCACCGCTACCAAACGAAATGACCTCACTGACGAAGGGGCGGCACAGGTGGCCAAAGCCAAAACAGAGTACCTGACTGCCTGCGTCGACCTCCGTCAGTACAATTTCAGGGCGTATACAACTCGGATGCACAAGGAACGAGATAAAACGGGTACATTATTAGCATGGCTAGCTAAACAAGACACCGAAGTAAAGCCCATAACTGAAGTGTTCGACCCCCTCAGTAATCTAGTACGATCCCAGGACGAGATTCTCGCGGCCTTCCATCAATACTACTCAGGGGTTTATCGTAGCCCAGAGCCGATCGGACAGGACATTCTAGATCAATTTCTAGACCCACTGACGATCCCCAGAATCACGAAGGCTGACAGAATAGCATTAGATACTGAGATACAATCTACCGACGTTATTCACGCCCTACACGCTCTAGCTCGTAACAAAGCACCGGGGCTCGATGGGTTCCC
Source organism: Calotriton arnoldi (assembly GCA_963921515.1). Lineage (NCBI taxonomy): Eukaryota > Metazoa > Chordata > Amphibia > Caudata > Salamandridae > Calotriton > Calotriton arnoldi. The sequence goes on from CAWUFW010013928.1 coordinate 84,040, forward strand.
CCTAGAATATTACACAACCTTCTCCCCCCTGCTGGTCCCCTGCCTGGTGACGATGTTGGCAACGGCGTTAGAGAAGGGAGAGTTGCCGAGATCCCTCCGGGAATCGGTTATTGTGACTTTCCTGAAGCCAAACCGCGATCCGCAACAAATGGCCTCCTACCGCCCCATTACGCTTTTATCCGCTGACTGTAAGATCCTAGGTAAGATTTTAGTGGACAGATACACACAAATCCTACGAACCCTGGTTCACCCGGACCAGTGCGGTTTCGTCCCGGGCAGAAACAAGTCCCAAAATATACGCAGACTATTCCATATCCAAGATCAAGTGGGCGACACAATCCCCAGAGCAGCCTGCATTATCCTTGACCTCGAGAAGGCCTTTGATACCCTCACATGGCAGTATCTTTTTTCGGTCCTACGTCGAACAGGACTCGGTCCTATCCTTTTAGCGTATACACAACTTCTATATAACAAACTCACCTCACGTATTCGCATAGGGAGATATATATCGCCAGAATTCCCGGTCCACAGAGGCACGAGGCAGGGCTGCCCGCTCTCGCCTCTCCTCTTTGGCCTCGCGGTAGAACCCCTAGCTATACGGCTGCGACGAGAAGGAGAACACTGGGGCATCCCCATAGCGGATACCGTGCACAGCGTCTCCATGTACGCCGACGATCTTCTGCTCTATGTTCGAGACATTACCAAGGACCTCACACCTATTTGGGCAACACTGACGGAATTTGCAGAAGCCTCCGGGCTAAAAGTAAACTGGGACAAATCCACAGTTTACCCGCTACACCCGAATCTCCCCCCTTGTGATATCTGGTTGGGCGACCAGAAAGTGACTTGGAGTGCGGAGGCCCCTCGATACCTCGGGATTCGTCTCTACCACTCTCCGTCCGAAATATTTGAAGGCAATCACCGCAAAGCACTGGCCGGCATCAGATCAGCAGTGGGATTCTGGAAGAACCTCCCGTTGGCCCCGATCGGCCGAGTGGCTATAGCCAAAATGATAATAGTCCCACGGTTGCTGTACTACTTCACAAATTTACCGATAATACTGCCCAAAGCATTCTTCCGAGACTTAGACTCTCTCCTTGGTTTGTTAATATGGGGATCCGGCAGACATAGGATAGCACTAACGAAGTTACAACTGCCCACCATGCAAGGGGGACTGGGCGCTCCGTCATTCGAATCCTATTTCCTAGCAGCACAATTACAGTGGCTGTCCTACTGGACGGCAGGCAGACATATAGGAGAAACATACACCACAACCGGCCGAGTGCCCACCCCAGAATTATGCCGCCTATTACTACCAGGCACCAAGCCGAGGCGCACATATCCCATACATGTCGCAGTGGCACGCAAATGCATGCAAAAGATACACCGTATGTCGCCAGGGAAACCTTCTTACTCTCCTCTGCTGCCGCTGGTCGGCTGGCCCAAACATGAACAATATTACACCCCTAACATGCTCCACATATGGACGGCCAGCGGCCTCACTGAAATGGAGTCCCTATTTGAGGACGGACAGCTCAAACCGTTCCAACGGCTTATGGACGACTACGATCTCCCCCCTGGCCAGTTCCTACTTCACCGCCAACTCCTCGAAAGCTATCGATCGCACCACGACCTATCGACGGGAGAGCCTGTCACCCACCCGGTCACCCACACAATCTTACATATGGGAGCGGGGCAACACTTGACCACATGGCTTTATAAAGCCATACGAGAACTTGCAAACAGACCCCTGGAGGCCCTACGAGCCACCTGGGAGGAAGAATTAGGACGCCCACTACATGAGAAAGAATGGGAGATGGCCCTTGAATACCCCAAAAAGGTGTCTAGAAATGCACGGTTTAAAAATATACAATTCTACATCTTACACAGGGCATACTTAACACCAGCACGTCTCCAAAGATTTTACCCCGACACCCAGTTCCTCTGTCCTAGATGTAACTCACCGGTAGCAGATTTTCATCACATGTTTTGGAGCTGCCCCACACTGCAACCATATTGGCACAATGTCCATAAGTCACTCGAAGATCTTACAGGGCTCACACAACTGAACACATGGGAGGCCTGTGCGCTAGGTATTTTCCGGAAACAAAAGCAACACAAAGTGCCAACCCGATTTGTCTCCCTAGCAATTTTGTTAGCCAATAGGAGTATAGCCATGCACTGGCGATCCCCCACAGGCCCACCGACTGCGGCATGGACGGGAGCAGTACACAAATGGGCAGAGGCAGAGGAAGACACACTAAGAGAGGAGGAGGTGAAGGGGACACGCAAACACCCCATTTCCATGGAGTGGGCCATGCTGCTGCACCAATTCAAACAGCTGCCTACTCAAGATGACCCAGATGACCCCTCGTACAACCCGACAGACACACACCCATAAGCCTAAACCGCAAGCACGCGCACTAGATCTCCTCCTGCAGCACACGCGTAGCGTCGCTCACGATTCATAGCACAGACCACATGACACTCGAGGACCAGATGCTGGAGCAAGGCCGACCAGATCTCCCCCCACCCCCAGAGACACATAGATGCACTACCTAGCGAGACATATATCGCCCCGATACCCCACGTAACATTAGTTCCCAGGATCCCATGAACACTCCCCCCAGTTCCGCATCCCAGTTCTCCGTAGGAATAGTTTGATGCTAGACCCTAATAATGGCAGGATACATGTCCATTTATTGTACAATAAACAAGGTATAATGCTATAAAACGCAAAGGATGCAAGTAACTCAAATGTATCATAACGCACCATGTTGTTGTATATTACAAATGCCAATAAAAACAAGTTTAAAAAAAAAATATATATATAAGAATCTTTGTAAGTCATTCCTAACCCTACTCTGTCTTCTTCTAAATGTGTTATCCCTACTTTCTACTGCAACCTTGGACCTTCTTTTAATTGTTTTTATGAGTTATTTATATTATTATTTCAGTTTCTTTCATTTCTTAACTTTAACACAGTGAATCACTTGTCGATAAGGCTGTTTTCAGTCTCAAGTTCAGATAAGGTTCGTCAAGTTATCAATTGTAGTGTTTATTTCAAATATTTTGTTTTAACCAATGCTGCTTGTCAGTGTGGCATATCATGGAGGCTTGAACAACTTGAAGCTCAACTCATCAGATCTTTGATTTGTATCATTTGGCACATTTCTCGAATAGTAAGTCCATTCAGGTGCTGCTCTTCCGGATCTCCTTAGTGTCTGCTGATCCTGTTCGGTGTCACTTGGTTTCAATTGTCTTTTTCCATTTGGCCATTCGAATCCTCAGATCAGTCTGTCTTTTCTCACACGCTTTCGTTCATCTGGGTCATTCAAATGCGCTTGTAATACTCCAACAGTTTCTTCAGAGGGTACTTCCACACCACTCTGCGATATTTCACAAACTTGTACTGGAGTGTAACCTGGATGTTCTTCACCCCTTTCTTGTCCTTCTGATTTTTCTATTACCAGTGCTCTCTGAACTGGTCAAAGAACACAATTTCTTCATGTGGACTCCTTGCTCTCTGAGTGTGTGACATGCACCCAGTTAGGTATCCCAGCACATTTGACAGCAGTGATCAGAATAACTTGGCAGGGGCCTTTCCACCTTGCCTCCAAACAGGACTTCTGCACATATGTCTTCCCTAAAACCCAGTCACCAGGCCAAAGGCCATGGCACTGCTCCTGATGTGGATTTGCAGTGACAACTCCAACCTGGTGAGAAACAGGGCACACAACGTCAGCCAGTTCTTTGCAGTTATTGAGTATCATGTCATCTGTGATGTTCACAAGTGCATAGGTAGGTACAGCAGGCAGTCTCACTTCATATCACATAAGGATTTCATGTGATGATAATACAGTTCTCCTGTCAGGAGTATTTCGAAGACTCATCAGAACCAATGGTACTACATCTAGCGATTTCAGAGAAGTGGAAGCACAAATTTTAGCCAAACAGGACTTCAATGTTTTGTTTACCTCCTCCACTATTCCTGAAACCTCAGGATGATAGCTACTGTATAATCTCTGCTCCAATTGAAGAGCCACACACTGCATTCTAAGGACCTCATTATTAAAATGAGTCCCTCGATCTGACTCTACAGATACCAGAAATCCGTACCTTGGTATGAGTTTATGCAATAGCAGCGTAGCCACAGTGAGACTGTCATTTTTTCATGTTCGGTAGGCTTCCACCCATCAAGAGAAAATGCACACTATAACTAGGACTTATCTCAGCCCGTTACATACAGGCATCTCGATAAAGTCCACCTGCATTCTATTGAATGGTCCACCTGATCTTCCTACATGGCTCATGGTTACTGTTGTTCTTCTTCCTACATTCATCTGCTAACATGTTACACATCGTGGCACAACTCCTCTGCTAAAGCTCTGAATCAGGGATTGAACCAATTTTGTCTGAACAATCTAACCATTGCATCCCTTCCTATGTGTGCAGGACCATGAAAATGTTGTGTCATGAGGTACAACAAACTGTCTTGCAATACAGGTTTTTCATCAGCTGAAATCCAAATATCACTTTCATCCTTAACACAACCTGCTCTGACCCAAACTATTTGTTCTGCTTCTGAAACCTCTTCTTCCAATCTTGTAATCTCTTCCAAGTGTCAGCTACCGACTGCAACACAGAGAAAGCAATGTCCTCATCAGATTCATTTGTGAAGTCTCCGTTAAAGGTATATCTCACAAGTACACAATATGGGACATCTTCATCAGTGTACTAATTGCCAATTGTAACGTAATGTTTTCCTGTTCTATGAGCTGTCCACTTCACCACTTCAACTTCTTGAGGCAACTGTAATGCATCTAGCAATTCTCTTACATATTCCCCATTTCTGATGGGGGAGCCTGAAGATGTCATAAACCCCCTTTGTGAACATAACGGTCCAAAATCATGGACCACATCAAAGCAATATTGACTACCTGTAAATATAGTCACTATCATTTGTTCTTAAAGGTTGCATTCTGCTGTTAGGTGACTTACTTGTTGAAACAGTAGGGGTTTTTTGATCCCAACGACCCTCAGCAGCCAAGGGGACTACATCCCCAACCAGTATTTTGCCAGGAGGCCCCTTTGCAGAGTGGTTGAGAAAGGGGGCTGGGCCTCTGACAACGTCTCAGCAATCCCACTGTGGGGGACTTACTTGGCAACAATAGGGGTTCTTGGCCCCCAACGACCCTCAGCAGCCAAGGGGACTTCATTAGGAGTGGCCGAGCAATACTCCGCCTGAGTCTTTCGGCAACTTCAAGGATTTCAGCAGAGTGAATCTCCGCGAGCTCCATCCAGGCCTAAACATTATTTGAAAATCTTTTTGTAATCAGTCATTCCTAGTGCCAGGGCACGACAGTGACTTTCTCCCAGCTTTAAGAAAGCTTTCAAGCAGTCATTGTTCCATGTAAGTGGATTAGGCACATCTTTGTGCGTCAGTCTCTGTAACAGCTTGGTCATTAGGGAAAAGTTTGGTATCAACTGTCTACAGTAGCCAACCATTCCCAGGAGCATTCTGACTTCTCTCTGAGTTCTTGGTGGGTTCATTGTCAAAATAGTTCGATTCTCTCTTGTGACACCTTTCTCGTTCCTTTCTCAGTTATGTGTCCCAAATACTGAACTTCTTTTTTACAATAATGCTACTTATTCAGAAACACTTTATGTCCATTTTCAGCTGGTTGATTTAATAAAGCAATTGTCTCTTTTCTGCAAGCTGCTCGTGTAAATGACGCCACAAGTAGGTCATCAATGTACTGCACGAGTACTGCATTGCAAGGCATCTGTAGATTTTCAAGATTCTTTATTAAGATCTGAATATAAATTGAGGGATTTTCTGTATACCTTTGTGGAAGTCGGCACCATGCCCAAAGTCTATCTCTAAACAGAAATGGGAGCAAGTATTGACTGTCCTCATTCAATGGAAAAGAGAAGAAGGCCTGACAGAGATCCACAACCATAAACCATTCTGCAGTGCAAGGAATCTGGAAGAGTATTGTTGCTGGATTCAGTACCATGGGACAACATGGAACAGCTATGTCATCAATCTTTTGAAGATCCTGTACAATTTGTTATTTCCCATTGGGGTTCTGCAAACCCATAATAGGCCAATTGCAAGCGGTTCCAACAAATTCTTTTAATATTCCCTGTTTTGGCATGTTACCAATCACGGGTGTTATTCCTGCAACTGTCTCTCACATCAAATTATAAGCTGCCATTCTGGGAAAAATTGCATTAGGTTTTACTGTTATTCGGTCAGGTTTTACACCTCTAATTAGTCTGATGTCCTTTCCTGTAAAATCCCATACCTCTGGGTTCCATTTATCTTTTGAATCAGAAGGTAAATCCTCAACTGTCCTCATTGGATACAATCCTACAGCTGTTTATTATCGAGCCATTTTAAATTCAACATCTTCATCATGATTTTGGAAATTAACTTGCACAAACAATCTATTCCTAACAGGTTTACAGGTCTAGAATCACATATTACAAACTGATGATTTTCTTCAAATGAACCTATTATTACAGGCACTTTCTCTGAAACCGGATTTGTTATTTGCTTGTTTGTAACTTCTACAACTCAGATCTTCCAGAGAGAGGTAGGTCTATGACTTCCACTGTTCTAACAGAGGATTGGGTAGCTCCGGTGACACTTAGTGGTCATTAACTTCTACTTCTGCAAATGGTCTACTTTCGCCTACCTCCAAGACTGCACCAAGTATGCAATCTTCCTCTCCCCTCCGACACCATCATTGGAAATCGTCATGGTCAAAATTCTTGCTTTCCAACATAGGGAATTGCTGGGGTGGGTTCTGGTTATGAAATAGGTTTGGATTTGCTCTTGGTACCTGATTCACATTAAAGCTAGGATTTCCCATGTTCTGTGGGGCCAGTGGAACTTGTGGAACCTGCCTCATAGGAACTTGTGATTGAACAGACATTTGTATTTGTTGGGTAGGCACCTGAACTGGAATATTCTGTATCTTTGCCTGGTTTGCTCCCTGCATTCTTCCAAGTAGCAATGTCTATCCCAGAATTTGGATCAATCAAATACCTCTGCCCTCTGAAACACCAACTGCTCCTTGATCAACCTGACCTCCAACTTGAAAACTAACACCTTGCATTCCACTTATGTTCCGTTCAAATGACGAATACAGAAACTCTTTATGTGCCAATTTTGTCTGTGCAAGCATGCATTTCTCCTTCAACCTTTTCTGCTTCATTTCTTGTTCATCACTACAGTATTTTGCATACCTCAGGATCTTATCCAATGGTTTTGTCTGTCAACAAATCACTGTTTGCTGTTTGTGCATACTTTTTCTGGTTGCAACCCAAGAACAAAATGTAACTGTCAGAGTCTTACTTGCAGTGTTTCCAGATTCTTCACGGGAGCAGAATGAAGCCTTGCCCAACGCCTCCCCAAAGGCCACTCCAAACACCCGAGATATTTCTATGAGGGCTTGAAGGAACCTCCGGGGGGGAAAGGGGAATGGGACAGAGAAGAGACAGTCTCGCCTTCTAGGTGCCTGTTGAGGAACTGCTGTTCTCAACCTTCCTTCACAGTCGTTGTAATGTGCACTGCAAGATAAAACAACAATTACTTGAGCCTAATCCCCACTAAACTACTATTAATAATTTCTTCACTTCCTTCCCTGCTCTCACATACCCTTTTCTGGCTAGACTCTTGCCTATCTTCTGTTTCGTTCTTAACGTAAGGTTTCTCAATCTGTTTTGTAGTATCTCTCTAGAAAAGCCTGTTTATTTTAAAACCTGGAAGACAATTGGGAAAAAGCCTTAATCAAAACTATTCTATTCTTTACTCTGCTTAACGTATTACTTCTATAGAAAAAACCTATACTCACTAACTTCTTTTCTTTTTCAGGAATTAAGGTTTCATAGAATTCTGAGAGCTTCTAGAGCTGGTAAGTATCCTTTTATATCTTTTCAACGATATATATATATATATTTACAAATATTTACAATTGAACTGTAGCCTAAAGCAAGTAACATTTAAACTGAATGTCTGTTATTTCTCTGGTACTTGCATGAACCGCTACTGTGAAGAGACCAGTGGTGTTTTTCTTTCCGGTTGCCACAACGTTGGTAAAACTGGCAAGAATTCCGCTGGAAGCAGCCTGGAGCCCACACGTAGACAAGAGACCCTAACTACCGTCGGGAAGAACACGAAGACGTTTCTAAACTACCCTGACTAAAACGCTCGACGAACACGGCTGGAAGCACAACCATGCGCGGTAGAAACTTCAGTGAAGTGCGTAGAGCGGAGGGCGCGCTTGAGCTTCATACAGCTCCTCGCGCTCTCCATGAAACAACTAGAACGCTGACTCTTATTAACCCGCCATCTTGGAAAACCGCGTTTGCACTAATGCGGTCCAAGATTGATTTTGTATCTTGCGTTGATAGACCGCAGGAATTACACTCCTTGTTTTCTTGACTATAGTGGTGGCTCCTGCAGTTAGATTAGTAAAGCGGTTTTCTGGATTTCGCTTCCTGACAGTGACACAAAACTCCCCATATCACTTTTCTCTGGGTTTTCTTGTCCACGTTGCTGTTTAAAAACCTGTAACAATTGTTCATAATAAGCATTCCTTTGCCTCCTGAGTAGTTCTATTGATTTTAAGCCAATCAATGTCTCTCGCTGGAACTTTCCCTTTCAAAAAGGTAATCACCTCATTATATTTAGTCATTATCACAGGTCTGGAGGTGCTGTTGATTGCTTACTATTTGTCTCTGCTGTCTCTGATGGTTTCTTTTTCTTTTCCTGCTTCTTTGCCAACTTGTTCTCTAATCTATCAAAATCACTCCATTTGCGGATGCATTTTACCAATTCCGCAAAGTGAAACCTCATTCCAGAAGATTGCATTGTGACAATAGCTTCATCATCTAATTGTGCCCTCAACCTTCTTTGCAATGAAACACTCTTTGAAAGATTCACTTAATGTTTTCCTGCCAATTCGGTTAATCTGTTATGAGTTGCAGCTACACATGTGATTTCTTTATTCAAATATATTAGTTCATTTTCCATGATAATGATCCAAATGTGAAATATCCAGACAACCTCTAATAATTTCTTCTAATTCTACCTTTAATTTCGGCAATTCTAAAGGTCTTGGCTTTTTTTGTCTAGCAGGGAGTCTCTCTGATTTATCCACTCTCTTAGGGGCACATGCATCAAGGTAGGCTTTTGCGATTCCTTAATTGCGATTATTAAGGAATCGCAATTAAGGAATCGCAAAAGCCTATGCATGTAGGAATCGCTATAAAAATAGCGATTCCTAAACATTCCTTAATTGCGACTCGCTAATTGCGAGTCGCAATTAAGGAATACCTCCCATTAATTCCTATGGGCCTAGAGGCCCATAGGAATGAATGGGAAGACATTCTCAATTAGCGATTCGCAATTAGAGAATCGCAAATTGAGAATGCATTTCAAGGGTGCCAGGGTGTCAAAATGACACCCTGTTGCACCCCTGAAATTGTGATGTGCACCCATAGTTGCGCACACACATGCCCCAAGGGCATGTGTGTGTGTAACCTAAAACTTAAAAAAATGCATTTTAGAGCATTTTTCGAAGGTTTTGCAAATTACAGACAAGTTTGATTTGTCTGTAATTTGCGGTCCCAAATAGCGAAATCGCTATTTGAAAGTGCTTCTAGCATTGCATTTAAGGAATCGCAAATTGCGATTCCTTAAATGCAATCATAATTTAGGAATTCGCAATTAATTGCGAATTCTTAAATTGCGCATAGGAAACACTTTCATGCATCTCCAAAGGCCAATTTGCGATCGCAAACGGCCGATTTTTGCGATTCGCACCGTTTGCGATCGCAAAAACCTTTGATGCATGTGCCCCTTAGTCTCTGAAGTCTCCTCAAACCGCGGGGGGAAAATCCAATCCTCAAACTGTCCTTTTTCTTCGTGGGCTATAGGTATCATAAGGACAATCCTCCTCCCTTCTCTCAATGATTGAATATTTTGTGGTGGTGTCCAGGCAACAATTTGTGAATTCTGCGATGTCGGGATGAACCCTGTCGCAGCTACTCCTCCTACAGCTCCTTGAGCTTCAAGATTCGGGACAATATTTATTGCGCCAGTCCCAACTGGACTTGCCAATGTCTGTGCTGTGACAACTTGTGGTACTGGTACTGGAACAGTCATAATCAAAACAGTAACAAATGGAGTTATCACAGTATGGACCACTTCAACAGATGCTGGTGCAAAAGGAGGTACAATGGATGGTGCTTGAAGTGCTCTCTCAAATTAAATTGTGTTTGGGTAAACAGGGGCAGTACCACTGTAGCACTGGAAGTTGTATCACTATCAGTATTTATTGTAGGGGCCACGTATGGTGGTGGATTTAAAGCCAATAAAGCATCAAGAATATAATCCTCTGAGTCACTATCAGAGTCTGTTTTCTTTGCAGCTTCAGTCTCATTTACCTGTTTCCGATTCTTTTTTGCCTTCTCTGTGGTTATAACTGGGTACATTCTAGCTCCCTCGAATATACATTTTCTTCACCATTGCTGTCCTTTCTCCCATTGTGCATCTGCATAATTTCGCACAGCTCTCTTTGCCCTACTCTGATATTTCTCCTTTTCTTTAGCATGTGCTGCTCTCTCCCAAGTATTTAATGCTTCATATTGTGTAGGTCTAGGAGGTGGTTTGATCTCAAATAATTTCTGCCTTAAATGTTCAATAACCTTTAAATTGAATCTACCATATTGTGGAAATTTCAATGGACCCTCATTTTCAGTAATCTTGTACCATTGAAGAAGCCCTAAACATGTATGTAAGCCTGCATTTGTGGTCATGTAATGAGCTGGTGTACTTTCCGGGGGCGCCTCTTCACCTTCCCTAACTGGAACTCTTACATCACCCCTCATCAAACCTCTAAGGGTATTTAAACATTTCATTTTTGCAATAATTCAACAGTAAAGGTGCAATTATTAATTTCAAATTTCAATGTTTTGATTATGTTTCAATTCTGTAAGTATCAAACTCCTTCTCCAATCCAGTCACAGCTCTAATGCTTGAAGACTTGTCAACCGATCTCAACAAGTTCTCTCACAATAACTGGCCTGTGCCAGAGTGGTACACTGTTTTTTCATCAACCAATAGCAGCGCAACAGTACACCAACCAATTAATCTCAGGGTGGCACGCTGTGACATATTTTCTCACTCTTCGCAGCAGTTCACCCTCCTCTAAGCAAAGCATAATAAACAAATAACTTTGTCTGCTCCATTAAAGAAATCCAAATACTCCAATCATACAAGAATCAATTGGAATTAAGGTTTTACCACCCTCCAACTTCCCTACACTTACACACTCACACACACACATACACACACAAACACAGACACACACGAAATCTCGAACAGTGGGAAATCACTCTAACTGATGCAGCTTCCCCTTTGTGCAATAGGCTCCAGTAACACCAATCAATATTAGTACAATCATAACCATGTTATAATCCCTATCTCAGTTGTGCAATTTGATGGTACCTCACGAATATGCACCACAAATCTTAGCAGACAAATAACAACACAACTTCAACTGTTTATTTTACTATCCCGGGATCTTAGACTACTTTGAGTCCGATAACCACTTCAACTGCTGAACATTTAGCGCTCGCACACCACTTATTCTAAAGTGCAACAATAAGACATATCTCAACAAAGACAATAGCGATGCATAACCCTATCAATACTCACACCTCCAGCACTGCAACCACCTTCGAAACTGCAACTCTGCCAATCTTCAAACTCACTTTTGGGCTGAAGGACATTGGCATTTCTAAACTAAGGCTTAATTATTTCAGCTCTTTTCTCATGGCAAAAACCGCCCCTCTGCTACCAACTGATGGAGCATTACGTTTCTTTGTCACTTACTCATCACCATGAACAATGTACAAGGTTGATGGATCTTTGATGCCAAAAAAGATGTAAGGAGCTGAAGTCAATCATAAACTTTATCAGTTAGTTCAGTCAATAAAGAGAGTTAGGTACGAGTTAAATGGGTTTTATTTTTAAATCTTTTTGTTGTTCATTCTTTCTTAAGTATTATTTTCCAAAATTCATTAGAAAGACTTAACAAATAATCAAGGAATTAATAGTAATAAGATGGCATTAATACAAATGGAAGTAAAAGCACTTCTCTATTCCAAGCTAAATCAAATTGGTGAGGAAGGAATCAAGGTGTCAGTACAGAAACCCATGAAGAGTTTCTGTTGAGAGATTCGAGCATGAGCATAAAGCTTCTAGCAGTGTAAGTTGGTCAGTATTTTCAGTACAATTAATAGCAAATCAAGAAATAAACTAAGACGTCTCATAAAGAGACGTCCAAAAATTTAGTACAGAGTCTCTTCTCATGGAGTCTGGCAAGGGAATAGGATGAGTGAAAAAGCAGTCTGCCCTGCATCACAGGATGGAAGGATCTGCTTAACTAGTCTAAGAACACGCACTAATATAAACACATGTTTTCTAAGTTTGCAACATTGATGTGTTCGTCATCTTTGTGTCGACCAACGTGATTTCAGCTGGCTCCTGGAAACAATTTTACTACCCATCCTCTCACCAGAGTTAAATCGACTTCTAACCATGAGCCCTTGAATGTTACCGGCACATCCTTTCTTGTTTTCCCCACACATCTTCCAATGAATCACCCTCCCTGTTGTCATTTCTTGCAGTGAGAATATCACTAGCAGTCGTCTAATGCAACAAATGTCTATTCATTGACTAATAAAAAGTAGCTTCCAAAATTGCAACATCTGCAGTCAAAAGAAGAAAAACAACTTGCACAATTAGTCAGTTAAAGTGAAAAACAAGCGCTTCAGTATTAATGGGCTTTGACATTACATCATGGTGTGTTCACATATGTCAATTTAAAGTGAAATCCAGGATTTATCACTAGATTACAGGCCCATAGATTTTAATTATGGTTGCCTACTACAGTTTTTGCATTAAACATTTCTCATTTTTAAACATTCATTCTACCCATTATGTTTTTCAATAAAATATTTTGTAAATGATCAAATTCGCTCTAGCACATGTTACTGCATCCCCTCACTGAAACCTAATGTCACATATTCTGCTCTTCTCTTAATCAGAGTCACTCATATTGCCCAGTCTGGTATACTTTTAATTTTCATTAACTGCACGTCATCATCTAGGGACTCTGATCACAGTTAATTGTGACCTACTTGTTGTGCTACTGGGTGCCTGGGGTTGGCCGGTTGTCATTGTTACGCGGGCCTCACCTGATCTTGGTACCTGGATAGACGGGCTCCTGTGCTGCAGTAGAAATGAGGCAGTCAGGCTGTCATGGCCCCAAAGTGAGCATGACATTGATCACCAGGTTGTCATATGTGACTTGAAAGTTCTTAGCTGCAGAGCACTCAGGTCTGATAGTGAGTGCGCTGTTGATGGTAGACTACAGAGCCATCATCCAGTCATCACTGACTCAGTGAACAGAAATGCACAGCAAAAACCCTAAGAAGATACTGTTTGCAGGTGAAAGGATTAGGCAAGACCAAAGATACTTTTTCAGATTACAGGTGTGTGGTGTATGTGAGAAAGAAGTGAATGTTTTTAGTTAGCACAGAGAAATGGCAAAATCAGATTTCAAAAAAAGCAGTGAGTCTGGCACTAGTAACAGAGAAGACAAAGGGGGGCACATTTACAAGCCCCTTGCGACATCTTTACGACACCGTTGCGTCACTTATGTGACGCAGCGGCATCGTAAACAATGCGCCACTATGCGACAGATTTACAACATGACGCATCTAGTGAGATGCGTCACATTGTAAAGCCCTGCGCTACATTATACCTGCGTCCAGTATAATGTATGCAGGGTGGGCGTTCCGTCGCAAGGAAGCCCCGTAAAAGTGACGCAGTGAAATCTACAAGATTTCACGGAGTCACTTTTACGTCCCCGCTGCGTCAAAACCTTACGCCTGCTTGTAGCAGGTGTAAGGAGTGACGCAGCATTGCAAGTATAGGATGCCCCTGAGCAGTGCTGGAGTTGCGTCGTGCTTGCGACACGACTCCAGCACTGCGTCACCTATACGCTGACAGATGCGTCACGCATCTGTCTCTCCTTGCACCACGGTGCGCCGCATTGTAATTGCGGCGCATCCATGGTGGCGCAAGGGGTTCCTAACGTCATGAAAGATAACTGGCGCATCCCTGCTGATCTGCAGGAATGCACCAGTTATTGTAAATCTGCCCCAGGTTGATCAAGGAGTGAGGCTGAAAAGGATGAGGTACATGAGGTTGGAATGTGGTGAGAATTTGGCCTAGGCATAATTTGCCTTATTCCGGCATAATCGTGTGTAATATCTGGAAAAGTGCACTACAGAAGTGGCACATAATACACAATATTATGCCATTATGCAGCTTTGTGTAAACAAGATATCAGTTTGTGGAAAAACCTTACTGTTGGAACACGAGAAAAACACTCTGCAACTTTACCAAACATGAGTGGATGTTATTTTTAATGCGGGGCTCTGATAATCAACTCAAAATTCATTTTGAGTTTTAATAATAAAGGGTGGCAAGCGGGAAGCCACCTGCCTCCCTTCACTCCAGGAGGTGTCTCCCCTCCTGCGGCTGCTGGCAAACGCTAGTGAGCGCCTGTCCCCCCTCCCACCACCAGACTTCGCACTACATTTCCCAGTGGCCCAAGAGGCGGGGACATCTGGTTTACTGATTTTCGCGCCTACTGGTACCACCCCTCTTTCGCCTGATCCCAGCTTAATGTACTGTGACCACCCCTGCGCTGTGCCTGCACTGCCTGCTGCCTCTAACCCTGTGCTGCCACTCCCCCTGCATTGCCTGCTGTCCCTCCCCCTGCGCTCCCCCTGCACTGCCTGCTGTCCCCAAACTTGCACTACTGTTTCCACTGTGCTGTCCCTGCGGTGCCTTTTGTCCCTTCCTCTGAGCTGCCGTTCTCCTTGTGCTGCCAGCTGTCCCTACCCCTGCACTGCTGCTTCCCCTGTCCTGCACTGCCTGCTGTCCCCACACCTGCGCTGCCGCTCCCCCTGTGCAGTCCCTGCACTGCCCGCTGTCCCTACCCATGCACTGCCGCTCCCCCTGCGCTATCCCTGCGCTGCCTGCTGCCCCTACCCCTGCACTGCCACTCTCCCTGCACTGCCTGCTGTCCCTGCTGTCCCTACTCCCTGCACTGCTGCTTCCCCTGCGCTGACCCTGTGCGGCCTGCTGTCCCCACTCCTTCGCTGCCGCTCCCCCTGTGCTGTCCCTGCGCTGCCTGCTGTCCCTACCCCTGAACTGCTTCTCTCTCTGCACTGCCTGCTGTCCCTGCTGTCCCTACCCCTGCACTGCTGCTTCCCCTGCGCTAGTCCTGCGCTGCCTGTTGTCCCAACACCTGCGCTGCCGCTCCCCCTGTGCTGTCCCTGCGCTGCCTGCTGTCCCTACCCCTGAACTGCCTCTCCCCCTGCGCTATCCCTGCACTGCCTGCTGTCACTACCCCTGCCCTGCCTCTCTCCCTGCGCTGCCTGCTGTCCCTACCCATGCGCTGCTGCTCCCCCTGCGCTGTCCCTGTGCTGCCTGCTGTCCCCAATCCTGCACTGACGCTCCCCCTGTTCTGTTCCTGCTCTGCCTGCTGACCCAACCCTGCACTGCCGTTCCTCTTGTGCTGTCCCTGCACTGCCTGCTCCCCCTGCACTGCTGCTCCCCCTGTGCTGTACCCGTGATGCTTGCTGTCCCTATCCCTGTGCTGCTGATCCCCTTGTACTGTCCCTGCACTGCCTGCTGTCCCCACCCCTGCACTGCCTCTTCCCCATTTGCTGTCCCTGCTCTGCCTGCTGTCCCTACCCCTGAACTGCCTCTCCCCCTGCGCTATCCCTGCACTGCCTGCTGTCACTACCCCTGCCCTGCCTCTCTCCCTGCGCTGCCTGCTGTCCCTACCCATGCGCTGCTGCTCCCCCTGCGCTGTCCCTGTGCTGCCTGCTGTCCCCAATCCTGCACTGACGCTCCCCCTGTTCTGTTCCTGCTCTGCCTGCTGACCCAACCCTGCACTGCCGTTCCTCTTGTGCTGTCCCTGCACTGCCTGCTCCCCTGCACTGCTGCTCCCCTGTGCTGTACCCGTGATGCTTGCTGTCCCTATCCCTGTGCTGCTGATCCCCTTGTACTGTCCCTGCACTGCCTGCTGTCCCCACCCCTGCACTGCCTCTTCCCCATTTGCTGTCCCTGCTCTGCCTGCTGTCCCTACCCCTGCACTGCCACTCCCCTGCGCTGTCCCTGCGTTGCCTGCTTTCGCTATCTCTGCATTGACACTCTCCCTGTGCTGCCTGCTGTCCCTTCCCCTGCACTGCTGCTACCTCTGCGCTGCTGCACCCCTGTGCTGCCTGCTGCCCCTAACCCTGCACTGTCATTCCCCCTGCACTGCCTACTGTCCCTACCCCTGCGCTGCCACTCTCCCTGCGCTGCCTGCTGTCCCTGCTGTCCCTGCTGTCCCTAACCCTACCCCTGCACTGCTGCTCCCCCTGCGCTCCCCCTGTGCTGCCTGCTGTCTCCAACCCTGCGCTGCCGATCCCCCTGCGCTGCCTGCTGACCCTACCCCTGAACTGACGCTCCCCCTGCACTGTTTCTATGCTGCTTGCTGCCCCACCCCTGCACTGCCGTTCCCCCTGTGCTGTCCCTGCACTGCCTGCTCCCCTTGCGCTGTCCCTGTGATGCCTGCTGTCCCTACCCCTGTGTTGTCTCTCCCCTTGTACTATCCCTGCACTGCCTGCTGTCCCTACCCCTGCACTGCTGTTCCCCTTGCACTGTCTCTGCACTGTCTGCTGTCCCCACCTCTGCACTGCTGCACTGCCGCTCCCCCTGTGCTTTCCCTGCTCTGCCTTCTGTCCCTACCCCTGCGCTGCCGCCCCCGTGCTGCCTGCTGCCGCTACCCCTGCACTGCTGCTCTACCTGTGCTGTCCCTGTGCTGCCTGCTGTCCCTACCTCTGCAGTGCCACTCCTCATGCACTATCCCTGAACTGCAGGCTGTCCCTACATCTGAGCTGCCACTCTCCCTATGCTGCCTGCTGTCCTTACACCTGCGCTGCTGCTTCCCAAGTGCTGCCTGCTGTCCAAAACTCTGCGCTGCTGCACCCCTGCGCTACCTGCTGCCCCTACCCCTGCACTGTTGCTCCATCTGCACTGCCTACTGTCCCTAGCCCTGCGCTGCCGCTCCACTTACAATGTTCCTATGCTGTCTGCTGTCCCTACCCCTGCACTGCTGCTCCCCCTGTGCTGCCTGCTCCCCTGCACTGTCCCTGCACTGCCTGCAGTGCCTTCCCCTGCTTTGCCGCTCCACCTTCACTGCCTGCTGTCCACACCCCTGCGCTGCTGCTCCCCTTGAGCTGTCTGCTGTCCCTATCCCTGCGGTGCCACTCCCCCTGTGCTGTGCCTGCACTGCCTGCCGTCCAAACCCCTGCGCTGTCTGCTGTCTCTACTCCTGCACTGCCGCTCCCCCTGCGCTGCCTACTGTCCCTATCCCTGCATACTGACAGATGAACAATGCCCAGAGCCAGGAGCCCTGGCCCTCCCGCCACCACTTGGTACACTGCCAAGGAACTCCTGGATCTGGATCCCGGATGCCAAAACAACAGCTGCGTCTCCTCCTCCCCACTAGCCACCAAAGGACCCTTCACCTGCTGACACTACCACTTCTCCTGCGACACAACCTACGAAAGATCCTGCACCACTCCTGCCCGCAAGACCAAGAACATCCCGCAACCCCTCCATTGTATCCTGCTCAACGCCCGCTCCCTCTGCAAACACGCTACGGAAATCCAGGACACCATCACCACCCTCGCCACGGACGTTGCCATCATCACTGGAACGTTGCTCAACCCCTCCTCGAACCCTGACATTACCACCGCCACTCTGGATGGCTACAAGTTGTTACACCGAGACCGCACCAACAAACAAGTCGGAGGCCCGCCATCATCTTCAAGGAAGCCATCAGATGCACCATCGCCAATCACGATCCCACCCCTCCGAAGAACAACCTTAACTTCCTACCACAAACTGACGCGAAGACAACGATAAGAGGCACCCTCGCCTACAGACCCCAGGACCCCAAGAAACATTCTGCGATGCCATCCTCAACCTTATTCCCCCTAGCATTCGACTTTCACCACTACTTCCACCTCAACGACCTCAACTTCCACATTGATGACCCCAATGATGCCAACTCCATCCCCCTCCTGAAGAACCTCAACCACATCAGCCTCACCCAACTGGTCACAGAACCCACGCACAAAGCCGGACACACACTCAACCCCATTTTCACTTTCAGCCACTGAATCAAATTCAGCCACACCATAGAACTCACCCGGACTGATGACACCATCATAAACTTCAGCATCACCAATGCCCAGCACACCATCACCAGCCATCAGATTCCCCCACCGCAGTTGGAGCAAGGTCACCGACACTCAAGGGTCACAGGCCCTCACCACCTCCCAACCCAAGGCCTCAACAGATCCTGACCCTGCCATCCAGAACTTCGCCACCTGGATCACTGACAATGCCAACATAGTCTCCCCACTGAAATCTACAAAATCCAACAAGACCTCACAACATGCCAGCTGGTACACGTCAGAACTCAGGACCACCAAACACAACTGCCACCAACTGAAGAAACAATGGCGTAACTCTAAGAACCCCACCAACAGAGCAGCTCACAAAACAGCCCGCAGCAATATCACCAGCATATCATGGAAGCCAAGAAAGCAGCCACCACCACCTGCATCAACTCTGCGGCCAAACACACAAAGGAACTCTTCAAAATAGTCAAAGAATTCTCCAACCCAACAGCCATAGAGAACACCATCCACCCCTCCCAAGAACTCTGCATCACCCTCTCAGACTACTTCCACAGCAAGATCACCAACATCTACAACAATTTCAACCTCCAACCCACCACCCTTAACCCCAATGACCTCAACCAACCAGCGAACATCAGCCTAACAATTACTACCTGATTTCCGCTCACCGGCCTGACCACATCAGCCATCATGTCTTACAACCACTCCGGGGCGCCCACTGACCCCTGCCTCCACCACCTCTACAACCTTGCAACAAACCCAATCAGCACACAACTCACCATCATCCTCAACACCTCCATCTTCACAGCAACCTTCCCAGATAGATTGAAACACACAGACGTCAGACCCCTCCTAAAGAAAGCCTCTGCCAACCCCAGCGATCTCGAAAATTATTGTCCGATATCCCTGCTCCCCTACCTAGTCAAAGTACTCGAGAAAGCCATCAAACACCAGCTCACTGAATATCAGGAACAAAATCACTTACTGGACACCTCACAATCAGGATTCCATGCCAACCACAGTACTGAGACTGCACTGATTGCGGCCACAGACGACATAAAAACACTCCTCGACTGTGGAGAAACTGTGGCCCTGATCCTCCTCGACCTCTCCGCGGCATTTAACACCGTCTCCCACAACACCCTCATCAACAAACTCCACAACATAGGCATACAGCAAGGCGCCCTCAAGTGGGTCGCCTCCTTCCTTACAGGATGCAGACAGAGCATTCGACTGCCTCCCTTCACCTTCACCCCCAAAGACATCATATGCTGCGTACCACAAGGATCATCCCTCAGCCCCATCCTGTTCAACAATTATATGATCCTCCTCGCAGACGTCGTCAAATCCCACAGACTCAACATAATCTCCTATGCAGATGACACTCAACTGATCCTCTTGCTCCCCAAGGACCCCTACAATGCCAAAACCAACTTCTGCAACGCCATGACCAATGGAGTCGAATGGATGAGAGACAACTGCATCCAACTCAACTCCAACAAAACTAAAGTACTGATCTTGGGGAAGAACACCTCCACTGGGACCACAGCTTGTGGCCTGCAGAACTCGGACCTACACCCACACCAACCTACCATGCACGCAACCTCGGCATCATCCTCGGCAGTCAACTGACCATGAAACGTCAAGTCAATGTAGTCGCCTCCTCCTGCTTCCCCAAACTTCGAATACTCTGCAGAATCTTCAGATGGAGCCAAACCAACACTGGAAAGACCGTCACTCAAGCCCTCATCACCAGCCGCCTCGACTATGGCAATGCTCTCTATGCCGGCATCTCCAGCCAGCTCCTCAGACGACTCCAGACCATACAGAACATTGCAGCCAGACTCATCCTGGACCTCCCTAAGTGAACCCACATCAGCAGTGGCCACTCCTTCTCTTACATTGCTGCCAAGAACTGGAACAACCTTCCCCTCCACCCCTGTACATAGAGAATAAACTTCCTCTTCCTATCCTGAAGACTTCCCCTTGTTGTTTCTTCAGTCCTTGGTCATTTTGGACTTGGATTTCTGAGGGAAAGCATCACTCACCCTTTGTCTGCAAACTGCTGAATCTTCCAGCCTTAAAATATTAACTTGTTTGAGGAAAGTCAAATACATTCAGTGAGGTACTTTGCAGCATTTGTGCTGTTTGAGGGAGAGTAGGCACACTGTTTTGTTCCTTTTTTCTTTTTCTTTCATTTTGTTTGTTTGTTGCTGGGTGACCTGAAGTTTTGACTTTGTGGGGGCAGGCAGTACATATGGGATTAATGGATACGGATATAAGGGCAATGTTATTTGTTGAATAGTAGAGGCCTGGGGTTATACATTACATCCTTTTCATTGTGTTTGTTAATTTTGTGTAGATTTAACATTACACTGTTGTGTTAGTTTATTGTGTGGGCCTAGTCTATGTAGTCCTTTGATGAACTTTTTAGTGTATTTTTCACAAACTCACTGCTGCTGTGCCTGCGATTTGGCAATATTTTAGGAACTTGTGAATGGCCTTAAATCCATGTCAAGTTTAGATTTTTGTCTGCATATGCAAGGGGTTGGCTCCGAGAGTCCAGGCCCAAGTAAACAGACACTTACCTTTGTTCACATCACCTCCTTCTCCATGTGCTTGCCCACCATTTTGGTGTGGTATGTGTGTGTTAGATGGTAGATTATTGTGCATTTCTGCAATTTTTAAAAATCTTTGGCTATGGTATTTGTTGCAAATGATGGATTGTGTTTTGGTTTAAAAAGTGAAAGTTTAATGTTAATTTGAATCTTTTCTGTCTGGTTAAATGTTGCTATGCTATTATAAAATGTTGTATCTTGGTTGATTTTTTTGTACACTATTGTTGTTGCTTTATAATGGTGAGCAAAGATTCACCCATGGGCCCACTCACATTTTGTTTTTTTATATTTGTGTATTCCTTTAAAAGCAATGCTTCAAGATTTGTAGCGGGAGGCAGGTGCTCCAGTCAAAGTAGGGCATAATGGGCATTAAGGCACAGGAGCTAATTGGCCCAGTGGAAACAACAACAACATGCATCACGTGGGAACAGCATCTGGAAGGAGGTGGTGGTAGTGAGCAAAATAAGATGCCCCATCATACAAAGAAGCCCTGTTGCTCTTAGTGTGAAGTCATCACCTACAGCAACCTCAACATGGCACCGCAAAATAGGAATACAGTCACCCAAAGTGTCCAAGCAGCCTGCCTGCTCCACGTAGATCACGTGAGGTGGCTTTGTCACAAAGAAAGCAACAAACATAACAACCTATTATAAATGCTATGTTCAGCAAGGAGTAGCCGTACCACCAAACCCATTAGCTAGTCAATTTATACAGTGGAAAGCTTGCAAAAATGTTAGCGCTTTACCTCCTCCCTTATTCTTTAGTTCAAGGACAGGGGATGTCTTAAATTTGTAGCAACCCTTTGTCCAAAATGGAAAGTTCCAAGTAATAGCTATTTTTCAACTATTGATGTTACAGCTGCTCACCATCAATTGCTGGAAATGGTTGGTGACGCAATGAAGGAGAACACAGTTCTGACCATCTAACTCACAACAAACATGAGGACCAGTTTTCAAGGCACAGATTACATGTGCATCACTACACAGTGGGGCTCCTTCAAGGGGGTTAAATAAAGGCTAGCTGTTGGTCACATCATTGCAGATGATTTTCAAGGCATTCATTGACATGGAACAGTTGTAATGTTCACCAATGAGTAATTGCATACAGCTGCCTACATATTGGAAATAACTGAATAACAAGACTGTGTAGGACTTTCTCAAACAATTAGCAGTCAACAACATACTAGTCACCAGTCGCAGGATTTGTACTCATTTAAGTCATTCCTTCAAAGCTGAAAGCAGTTGAGGATCATTCAGTGTGCGAATGGAGTCCCTGGGAAAGCCCTCACACAAGAGCTCCCAATCTGTTGAAACTCCACCTTTTTTATGCTGCAATGCTGATTCAAGCAGTACAGGTCTATTATTAAGTACTACTAAGGAGTGGTGATGCAACAACCAAAGCCATGAAGATAGAAGTTGACAAATGGGGAATAGTGGAGTGTCTGATCCAAATGCTACTGTCTTATGTGATTTTATTACAGGAAGTCAGCAAGGAGGACTGCACCATGAACCAAGCCATACCATTGTTGCACATGCTGCAGAATCATTTGGCAATTGTCAATGTAAATGTCTGCACAAACAGAGTGTGCCCCCAAAGTAGTGCATCTGTGTCACAATCCTAGATTCACAGTAGAAAAAAGGGCTATCCACTTTCATTATTTTTTCATCAGTGGATGTCTCCATTTATAAGAAATGGAACATCTGGAAAGCAGGTGACTTAGAAGGTGAAAGATTACAATTTTAAAAGCATAGAAGAACTGAAGCGCTGCTTTCAACCTCTTAAAAGCATGATGGTGGCTCCAAGTTCAAAAGGATAGAAAAAACGCAGCAGCACACACCAGCAGCAACAAAATTGCCTGCTTCTAAAACTACAACACCAACAGCATCACTTTCACTTCACAAATATGCAATGGGTTGGTTTATGAATACTCCAGGACTTAAATCAAGAATGCAGGCAACGCAGAAACAGTATACCTCAATAAATATGACAATGGGGAAGAGAGAACAAGACTACTTGGATGACCAAACATACGTCTACTTAGATCCTATTGGCATGGGAAAAAATGAACAGTTGCCAGATCCCAGCAGGTGGGAATAAAATATTTAGCATGTCCTGTACCAGTGTATCCTTGGAGCATGTGTTCAGTGCTGGGGCAATTGTCACAGCCAGAGGAACAAGTCTCTCTCCTTCAAATGTGGAAAAATTGACGATGATTAAAAAGAATAAACATTTCATACCCCAAAATTATAAGGCTCCACAAGACACAACAATGGATAAGGGCGATTTCTTGACATCACAAGTCTGATGAGTGATCATCCTCCAGACAAACTCCCTGAATTTCAAGATGAACTCTACTTTACGGATAAAAAAGAACATAACACAACAGAAATATCTGTTATTAAAAAAGGGCAATATAACTATTTTAGTTTTATGTATGATGTGCTTCTAATGTAAATAAATTTAAATTGACCTGTGTCCAAGGCGCCGACTGATAATGAGGGAGGGTGTAGCCATTTGTGGCTTGGTGACTAATGGGTGAGGGGAGTCAATGAAATAAAATCAACTAATTGTACTTTAGGGCCAAGGCATGGTGGGCTTTTCAAAGCATAAAGGCATCTGAAGGCTTGATTTAGAGTTTAGTAGGTGGGTAACTCTATCACAAATGTGATGGAAGTCCCCCCTACCTTATTACAAGAGCATTTTATTCGGTGGCACTTGTAATAAGGTGGAAGGGATATCCGTCATGTTTGTGATGGAGTAACCATACGCAAAATTCTAAATCAGGTGCTAGGAAAACAATGGCCACCTCCATTTCCTGAAAGTACAACACACCTCACATGCCTAACCTTTCTTTCTCAACTGTCAGTCCAAAAAGTCCAACAGTTGCAGAAGCTATTTTTGGAAAGAAAAAAATCTTAATTAATTCTTATGACATCAAACATAAAAACACAGCCAACATGTTTTGTCTCGTAGACAATGGGACTTCTTCAGGGTATTGAGTTTTAAACAAAATTTAGTGACTATTTTTGCATTTGTCACCCCGAGTGGGACGGGTATGCCTAGACGTGGGTCCCGTGCTCTCCATGCCACTGGAGTCAAGCTATCCTGGCTGATGAGGGCTGAAAGCCCGAAACCGGTCCTAGGATGCTTGTTTCCAGTCCAGGGAGGACCTGGCCTGGCAGTTCGGGCTGGACTGTTCCCATTGGGCGCAGGGTCAAGACTGATTTGCATATGGCTGGGTCCCAACTGGAATGGCATGGTGAGCAAAAAAACGATGGATTTAGGCCCAGATCTTTGTACTGGGGTGAATGTATGACATTGTTCTGCATTCTGTCCATCAATTGTTGTTTTTGATTTATATCTTGGCGGACAGGTTACTCCGTCACAAAGGGGACAGAAATCCCGTTTGCCAAAATATAAATCCCATTATATCCCATGGGATTTATATTTTGGAGGATGGGATATCCGCCACCGCTGTGACGGAGTAACCCGTCCATCAAAATCTAAATCAAGCCCTAAGTCTTGTTACATATATATAAACATCTCATTCTGATGTATCAAGTACTTTACCTCCAGTATGTGTTATATGATGTGATCCTCCTGTGATTCGAATACTGTCCTAAACATTGCAGATGAGTCCCCTCCTCACAGTAAAATAGTACGGCATACTGGTGTTCTGTTGGCGTTTAGTTGCACCAGTGTATAGAAAGTCTCAAAGCTTTTATTTTTATTAATGATTTATGGGTGAGTAACTGTGTATTTGAAAGGCAGTATAGGTGAGTGATGGGGTATATGAGAGACTGTATGGGTGAGTGAGTGAATGTGAGAGTGGCTGTATGGGTGAGTGTGGGCTTGTGGCAGTGACTGTATAGGTGAGTGAGTACATGTTAGTATCTCTGTGAGTAAGTGAGTGGGTATGTGTATCTGTATGGGTGAGTAAGTGGCTGTGTGATTGACTATATAGGTGAGTGACTAGGTGTGTGAGTAGCTCTATGGGTGACTGACTCAGTGTGTGAGTGGCTATGTCAGTGGCTGTATTAGTGAGTGAGTGGGTGTATGAGTGGCTGTATCAGTGAGTGAGTGGATGTGTGCATAGATCTATGAATCAGTGAGTGGGTGTTTAAGTACTGGTATGGGTCTGTAAATGGGTTTGTGAATGGTTGTGTGGGAGTGTAGTGGGTGCATGAAAGGTGCTATGGGGGTGTGAGTGGGTGCATCAGTGATTCTGTGGATGATGTCATCAGTGATGCCATCAGTGATGTCACTGACCATGTCATGAGTGATGTAATATGTGAGGTAATAAGCAGTGCATTGCAGGAGGTGTGAGTTATAGTTAGCCACGAAAGCCTCTCACCAAACTCACTGTGTGAGACTTACTGGAGGTAACAGGAGGGCTTCTTGGCCCCCAAGATCCCTCAGGAGTAAATTGGACTTCATCCCGCAACCAGTAGTGCTCCAGGAGGTGCATTTGCAGAGTGGTGGAGAAAGGGGGTGTGGCCTCCAAAGACCTCTTAGCAATCCCGCTGTGTGGGACCTACTGGAGGTAACAGGAGGGGTAGTTGGCCCCCAAGGACTTCCTTGGGGGCCAACTACCCCTCAAGTTACCACCAGTAAGTCCAACACAGCAGGATTGCTGAGAGGTTGTTGGAGGTCACGTCCCCTTTCTCCATCACTCTGCAAATGCTCCTCCTGGTGCACTACTAGTTGGGGGATGAAGTCCCCTTGGTTATTGAGGGGCCTTAGAGGCCAACTAACCCTCCTGTTACCTCCAGTAAGACCCACATAGCTGGACTGCTGAGAGGTCATCAGAGGCCACGCCCCCTTTCTCCACCACTCTGCAAATGCACCTCTTGGGGCACTACTGGTTGGGGAGTGGCCTCTGTGGGGAAGTGGCGGTTAGTAACCTTACCGACTCTCCGACTCTCTAAGTAAGGTGCACTTAGCTGTAGAGCAGGTAAAATCCTCATTGGGAGCACACCCCAGACAAAGTCCATCTACACAACAGGATAGGGGTTCCAGCTACTTACAGGCGCTGCATAGTAAAACTCAGACATCAAACAGCTTAAGGGCTAGTGGGCTTACCAGGGTCCCAACAATGGGTAGCACCAGTAAGAGCCACCTGCAGCCTGCCAGGGAGAATAACTTCATGCCTACTTCAAGGCTTCTACCGTCTCTTGTTGCGGCTTCCGCACCGCCCAGAATCCCCCAACTC
Organism: Calotriton arnoldi; assembly: GCA_963921515.1. Taxonomy (NCBI): domain Eukaryota; kingdom Metazoa; phylum Chordata; class Amphibia; order Caudata; family Salamandridae; genus Calotriton; species Calotriton arnoldi. The sequence goes on from CAWUFW010013928.1 coordinate 110,227, forward strand.
ATCGAAAATGTTGGGCAGAGTGTGGTGGAAAAAGTGAGTAGCATGCTAGGCACGAGAAATGTCGTGTACATGATCAATATCCCAAAGCACACGGGAGATTCACCTAGAGATGATGAGGGCTCCCTCTTGAACAAGTGCACTCAGGGGATTTGCCATGGTAGGGGCTGTCGGTCCTTAATAAGGGATGACATTATTACAGCCAAAAGACATACTCACCCTAATGCCCCCCTTGACTACATTGCCCTGACACTCCCTCACCACTATCTGGTGGAAAACCTTGTGAATTTTGACATTCGCACCCATCACCTCACCCGCTCTAACATCAGACTTAAATATAATCCCCCTGAGTTGGACACATATCCCAGTTCGTTGCCACTAAGGGAGGTAGATTGAAGGTTACCCTTACTCGCTGCGCTCCTATGGAGCATACAATACAAACACCAGCCAGCGATAGTGAAGATCTCGCGAAATCAACTCCATCACTAACTGTGATAAGAAATATACCCATAATACTCCCCCCGCTGGCAGGAGGGACGGATACTAGAGTAAAAATAACCAGTAGGTGTAATGGGCAGATCACACCTCATTCCACCTCATCAAGGCTAGCCGTAATATCATGGAACATTGCAGGGTTGAGGTCAAAGGTCAAATCTCCTGGCAAGCTTTTATTGAGCATTACGATATCTGCCTTTTTCAGGAAACATGGCTGGTGGACCCTCTCCATTGTCCCGGCTACTTAAATTACCATATTCCAGCTACCAGTGGGGGAAAAGGTCGTCCTTTGGGGGGATTAACTATCTGCGTTCGCCAAGCCATCAGTTATAACATCCAGGTATTCCCGACCCAGAGCAACGATATCTTTGCAATTCGACTGAGGACGGGCCCGCAATGTAACATTGACATTTACAATGTCTATGCAAGGGGAACAATCAGGGGGAAGAAGTCGGAAGTTTTAGCGGCTCTCGACGATCTACTAGACCTGCATTCCTGGGATTCCCTAGTGTTGGTTGCGGGAGACTTTAATTCTACCTTTGAGCCCCTTGGAAATGAGGAGCATGATCTCGCTGGAGAGGAAGATGCCCAGTGGGGCATTCCAAGATTGGAATTAACACCTATTAAGAAATGGTCAGAAGTGGCAATTCAAATTAAATCCATTTGTCAGGAAAAAGGGTTACGGGCGGCAAATGGGAGAACCATCTCCGACAGACATGGGACAAATACATTCAACAACGGCCATAGCGCAAGTCGTATAGATTATCTATTAATCAATCTAAAGCTTAGGCACGCCCTTCGGGATATGATCGTGAGGGACCGCCTAGAGAGCGATCATAACCCCCTATGCTCGACCCTAGACCTACAAGCACAGAGGGAACTTACACAGCCAGTTAATGAACTTGTTACTCTTGATTTGGTCCCCACAAATGATATGCGGCGACTAAAATGGGTAAAGATATTAGAGAAGCCCAATCTGTTAGCCACAATTACTAAGGATACCGACCTCATGATAGCCGAGCTAGAGGCCTGTTCTATCAATTCCGAATTTCCTGAGGTCATAATTGCCACTCATAACAAATTCTTCGCCCACTTACGCTCTTATTTCTTCAAGCAATGTAGGGCTAAGAGCACTCAACAAAAGAAATCTTGCCAATGGTTTAATGAGGAATGTAGTTTGGCACGTAGAGTGCTGGGGGAAGCGATCAAAGCAGGGGACCTAGGTAATGTACGGTTAACCAGGAGAAACTATAGGGGGACCCAGGAGAAGGCTAAGAAGCAATGGGATGAAATCAGATGGCAGGACCTCAGACTGGCATGTGCCAGCAATAGTTCCAAACAGTTTTGGAACACAGTAAAATGGGACAGCCATTATCCCCACAAAACCACGTAGCCCAGGATCAATGGGTCAGCCATTTCAAACCCCAATATGCACGTAGCATAGATGAGGGAGACCTTGTCGAGCCACCCCATTTGTTTTATCAAGACACAGCCTTTGTCTTGGCCGATGTCTATGCTGTCCTAGGGGCAGTAACGGGGGGAAGAGCACCAGGCCCAGATGGCGTTCCGGCTGACATCTTCCTCTACGACAAGCCCAAGTGGGGCCGGTACATCTTGCTACTGGCAAACGCAATTGCCCTAGGTGCTCCAGTCCCCAACTCCAGGAAAGGGGTCGAGATCATCCCTGTGTAGAAAAAAGGGGATAAATCCCTCCCAAGCAACTATAGGCCCATCAGCCTAATAGATTCTATGCAAAAGGTGATGGGACGGTTGGTATTAAACAAGGTCCAAGACTGGATAGACGAGCAGGGCATCCTATCTCCACCACAGGCGGGTTTCTGGGATCACACTAGCACCATCGATCAGGTGTTTCAGGTCATATTAATACATTGGCGGACTGTGGTCTTAGGCAAGGGCAGCTTGTATGCTGCTTTTGTCGACCTTAAGTCAGCATTTGATCTCGTTTCCCGCAGTAAACTTTGGGTAGTGTTGCAGGAGTTGGGGATGCCACCAGAATTGCTCTCCCTTATTGCTCGCCTTCATGAGGGCAATTATGCCCAAATATGGTGGAACTCTCAGGGAAATGTCACCAACCCCTTTCCTATAAAGAAAGGAGTGCGCCAAGGCTGCGTAATGGCCCCTACATTATTCTCCCTTTTCATCAACGGGATCGCTAAGTTTTTAACGTCTGCCCCCAGAGATGCCCCAGTTTTAGCAGGTGTAAAAATCCCTATTTTAATGTTTGCTGATAACACACTAATTATTTCAAAAAACCCTAGCAGTCTCCAGCGTGCTTTGTTACAATTTGAGGAGTTCTGTCTTCTTTGAGGCCTGGAAATCAACGTATCTAAAACGAAATTCATGACCTTCAACCAGCATAGAGCATTCAGAGGAAGCATACTTATGAATAATCGACCTCTGGAACAAGTTAGCGCCTTCACCTATTTGGGGGTTATTTTGCAAAATGACATGAGGTGGAATCACCAGCTTGACATGGCCACATTGAAACATCGGCAACTATCAGGCGCCTTACAAACTGAGTTTAACACCTCACTCACTAAGCCAGTTAGTCCGGGGCTGCAGATTTATAGCATGAAAGTTGTAAGCTCCGCTCTATATGGGGAGGAGCTCTGGGGGTACGAGAATCTTTCCCAACTAACCGTTGCAGAAAATAGGTTCTTACAAAAGATCACCAGCCTACCGCAAAGCACCCCAGTGCGCCCTTTGCTATACAATCTAGGTAAAAAAGCACTGACTGATATAGCCAGTAACCCTGGGCGTAGTTCGAGTAGTAGCGCTACGCGTAGCTACGCGAAGTGCACTTTGCGTGCTACGCGTAGCACTACGCGAAGTGCGTAGTGCGGTAGGAAATGCTGTTCGCAATGATTGCACAGTGCCGGATGCTTGTCCGCACTGTGCAATCATTGCAAACGGCATCTTGCACAGTGCAAGCGGTCGTTTTCTGCCGCTCGAGTAGATTTGTACTCGAGCGGCAGTTTTCTCAACGCGGACTGGTAGTTTCTCATCGAGAGCGGTCGCGAGCATACGCGACCACTCGCAATGAGAAACCTGACCTCCCCGCATTGAGAATCTCACCGGGAGGTTTATTTTCCAAGCTCGCGATCGGCAACTTGATGTTGCTGATCGCGAACGAGGAAAAAGTCTCGCCGGGATGTAATTTTGCTCGCTCGCGGTCGCCAACTTGACGTTGAGGACCGTGAGCAAGCAAAAAATGCCCGCTACGCTCCGGGCCTGATTCACAGAACTAACTTACGTCAAAAACGTAAAGTTAGTACTTTTTGGTATTCACAGAATACACTTACTCATTTTGGTATTCACAGAATGAACTTACTCATTTTGGTATTCACAGAAGTTAGTAGTCCTAACTTTAGGACTCCTAAATGCCTTCTGTGAATACCGAAAGTCTTAAAGTTAGGATTTTTCTCAGTTTAGGAGTAGTAAAGTTAGAACTTTACTACTCCTAAACTGAGAAAATCCTAACTTTAAGACTTTCGGTATTCACAGAAGGCATTTAGGAGTCCTAAAGTTAGGACTACTAACTTCTGTGAATACCGAAATGAGTAAGTGTATTCTGTGAATACCAAAAAGTACTAACTTTACGTTTTTGACGTAAGTTAGTTCTGTGAATCAGGCCCTACGTGTTTTTGCACTGTGCTACGTGCAATTCACGTAGCGCGTAGTTGCGCAAACTACGCGAGCGTAGCGTAGTTTTCCGCCCAGGCCTAATAGCCAGGCTACGTCCCATCCTATACTGGCGAAGAATCTGGTGTACGCCAGAACTGGCAACATATGCTGCAGGTCTCAAAGATTTAATTATGTCAGATTGCTTTCCCAAAATTAGATGGTTGCGGGAGCTAAGAGCCTCCCTAGTCAGCATTGGCATGTCTACCCTGTGGGAAAACGCATTGAGTGCCCTATTCACTTCAAAGGAGATTTTAAAGGAAAAATATTGGGAATTGGTGTTTCAAAACACACTCAGAAACAGCAACACGTCTTCACTGACGGGAGGGTTCTTAGAAGCTAAACCCCGGCCAAGTTTGGAGCATTATTGAGACCTAATACTTAAACCACAAGATCGGAAGTTGTACTTCCAATTTAGGGTGGGCTCACTACCAATAAGATCATATACAGCAAAATGGGCAGCAACAGGCAATAGTATGTGTCCTTCTTGTCAGGCCCAATCAGAGTCGCTGGCCCACCTATTATTTGTCTGCCCAGGATATGCTGGCCCCCGTCGAGCGTGGCGTATGCCAATTTGCAGGTTACTGGGTACCAGAACGAGCAGCGATGCGTTAAGAATATTGAGCACAGATACAACACCCTGCAATGCCATTGCATTAGCTAAGTTTCTGAGATGAATGTGGGTTATTAGATCACATACACTCCTTGCAAATTGATGAATTTATATTGCTATTTTTTGCGCCTGTGTAAATGAATTTATTTTAGGGAAGGGGGCTGTGTAGCCCCCTTCCCTGGGTCAATTTTGGCCCCGGGGACACCATCCCCCGGAGCCAGACATTTTTAGAATGGGGAGGAGTCTGTGTGGCCCCCCTCCCTGGGCTGATTTTGGCCACGGGACCCCATCCCGGGGCTTAGCCTTTCTGTGAAAGGGAGGGGGGCCTGGAGACCCTATCCCCTGGGGCCTGCCCCTTTTGTTTTTTTTACAAGGCGGGTTGCCCCCTCCCTTGCTGATTTTGGCCCTGGGGACCCCATCCCCCAGGGCATGGCCACAGTACTGGGTTCCATGGTCACACCCAGGGTACCCAGTCATTTTCGGTGGTGAATGCGGGGGGAGCCTGAAGGCCCCCACGGTCCCTGCCGGCTCCCCACGTCCTTCAGGAGCTGGTATTGCTTTTGGACAGAGGGAGCTCATGCACATGCAGCTCCCTCTGTCCAAAAGCAATTCTGCTCTGCTTCAAGTATTTTACATGCTCTCGCTTACTCAAAGCAGAGCAGTGTTTGCTATGGCTTTGCGGGAGCTCTGCTCCTGGTAAGCCATAGCAAACTGCAATGTCCCAGGGGTGGGCACCCCTGGACATTGCTGGTGCTGGCCCTGAGGGGCTGATGGTCCCCAGAGCCATCTATGGATCCATGAGGGGGACCGCACGCCCCCCCTCCAGTGTTAATTTAGCCCAGAGGAGGTGGTGGTCCAAGGAGCTACGGAGGGGTCTGTGTGCCCCCTGCAGTATTCAAAATTAAAGCCACGGGGAGATGGCGGCCCCCGGGGCTGCGGTGGCATTCATGTGGTTCGCCGCATTTGCTAACCAAAGAGCCCTGGGGAGGTGGTTGTCACTGGTGTGGCCCCCCATCTATAAAATAAAAAGCGGAGGTGGTCCCCGGGGCAGCGGTGGAGGCCGTATAGGCCTCCTCTGCATTTTTCTAAAAAAGAAGCCTTGGGGAGGTGGTGGTCCCCGGGGCATTAGTAAGCCCAAGGAGGGGGGCCCGTGTGCCCCCACTTATAATTACAAAAGCCCCCAGGACCTGGCCCACCCGGGGGGCCTATAATTAACGAACCGCGGGAGCCTGCGCTTTATTATTTTTTTACATTTTAGGTGGATTCCCTGATCCAGCGTGACTCCCACTGAAATCTTTTTTTTTTAAAAATGCGTTTTGGACCCAAGAGGCCACTCTGGTCAGAGTGTTTCTACCCTGCCCCCTTCTCTTTTTTTAATCTTATTTCTGTGACTTGATTCTCAAGGTGGCTGCCAACGCATCCTGGTTTGAAGTGTTGGCAGATAATCAGATCTCAGCATGAGATCGGGAGGGGTCGCTGATCCACCAAGTCCCAATAAATGCAACTGGATTTTTTTTTTAAATAACTCGAAAACTACTGAATGGATTTATGCCATTTAGCAAAAAAGTCGCTTTCTGGACCAAAAGCTACCTTTCTGCCAAATTTGGTGTAATTACGTTCAGCATTTCGGGCTGTAGCCTTGTTTAAAATTTCCTAAGAAAATTAACATGAGGAAAATGGATTTTGGATCCCCTTTTTCTTCGCCCCTGCTTGACGGATCACTCCCGAAATTTTCAAGAAAGCAGTTGATGTGAGCAACAAACTAGTTTTGAAAATTTCGCGAGGATTAGTCAAACGATGACAAAGTTATTGGCAAATCAAAAAATGCTTTTCCTATGGAAACTATTTCCTAATCATAATTACCTACTGGTGACATATTCACAAACACGACAAAAACATGTGGACATTAACAATTTAACAAGAAATGTATTGAATGTTGCTAAAAAAGCACTGTTAATATGTGCTTGTGAACAAGGTTGCATAGACTCTAACTCCCACATTGCTTCCTAATGAGCAACTGTGGGAGGAATATATAAACATTTTAGAAAACAGACTCACCTACCGTGAAAAAGACCCTGTGTGGTTGAAACGCGTTTGCGGAGTAGAGGTGTTCTGAATAAAAGAATTACCAGGATTTTTCAAGTGCGGCGTATTCTTGGATGCAAAAATATATATATATACTTTGGAGAGGTTCCATTGAATCAGCTAAGGTCTTTGTGGATCATCTTAACATTAACGACCTGAATTTAGCCTTCACCAGCAACATCAGTAAAAGTGAAGTCGAGTTTTTAGACTTAAAGGTTTATGTGCATAACAACCGAATTCACACTAGGACCTACCGCAAAGAAACAGCGGGCAATTCCATCCTTCATGCGCAGAATTTCATCCGCAGAAATTGAGGCAAAGTATTATGTATGCCAAAAACCTACGCATGAAACGGAATTGCACTGAAACTCACTACTTGAAGGAGGTACAGGCGGAGTTGGACCTTAGATTCCAAGCCAGGGGTTATAGCCCTGAGGTGCTGAAAAACGCACAGACCAGAGTCAAGGCTATTCCTAGAGAGGCCCTGTTGTTTAAAGAAGAAAGAAAGAAAGAAAGAGTAGATCCAATACACAGAGAATGATTACAGGTTATAACTCTTACCATCAGAGAGTGAGGAATATACTCTATGCACACTGGAATTTGATACGTAGTGACCGGATTATTGGACATTCTATGCCTAAACATCCACTCCTCTCTTTCAGGCGGGCAAAGTCAATGAGGGGAGCATTATGTAACAGTAGTCCAGAGATGGTCAAATCAGAGTCATGGCTGGCATCATCCCCCGGCTTTCATAGATGTCACAAATGCAAGGCGTGCACCATTGGCCAAAATACATGTGAGATTCAAATCCCATTAGTAACACCGCTCTCAGAATTCGCCAATCCTTTAACTGTAGGAGCGAATTCGTGGTGTATGTGCTTCAGTGTTCCTGTCCAAAGCAATACGTGGGCAGCACGAAGCATTTGGTCCACGTCAGGATCCTTCAATACCTACGTGCCATCAATAAGGATGATAAGACATACCCTGTTGCACGACACATTAATGAAATCCATGGGGGCAATAGTGGTGACCTGGTGTATTTTGTCATTGCTTCAGTCCCTAGCCACATTAGGGGTGGCAATGGGGAGCTGAAACTGCGCAGTCTCGAGTCCCGTTATATTATTTTGCCTAACAGCAAGATTCCTAACGGTCTTAACTCGGATGAGGAATTGTACATTCATTTGTAAAACGCACCCTCCTAAAGTTGCATTGGGGGTATTCCCGCTTCCTTTCAGCCCAGTTCAAGTGCTCTCAGTTGCATGCAGAACTTACTGCAGGCTCTCTTTTTTCCTTTTCTATTTCCTTTTAGCTTTTTTACACTTGGGTAGGCTTAGTGTCACTACACTTGTTAAGCACTTATTCCTATTATTGGCTATTCCAGTAGTGTCTAGACCGATGACGTACGAATCAGACACTTGTCCAATACATTATGTTTTCCAATGTATTAGTTTGCATCACAATCAATTTGCGGTTATGTACAGGCCCAATTGGGACTAACACACTTCTAGCCATTTGGCTACATGGGCCGATTCAGCCCTTTTGTGTTACACAGTATATTGCTGCACATTAGTGAGTGCATACTCTTTCAGTTGGGATTCTTACTGGTGACATTGTGTCTTGCAAGCGATCTAGCAGAGCTCGTGAGACCCATGCTGGGGATAAGTCACATTATGTAGTGTCTGTAAATATTTATTTTAGTCCAGGGAGAGTGTGAATATGGTTGAAATGAACGCAATATTGCAAAACAAGTCAATAACACTCTGCACTTTTTGGTATTTCATGTTACATGTTTTGTGTTTTATGTTACATGCTTTCAAATTAGACATTTTCATCTTTGTCTACCTTCACAGTTATATTTTTTAAGTGCTTGTTGGATCTAGTATAATGTGGCACAATGATGAGTTATATTGTTTCTTGTTTCTTGCTATGCATTTTTCACAATGAAACTTTAATACTTTTTCACTATCTATTGGGATATACCTCTCAGTATGTTTTCTATGGCCACTCTCAGCCACGTATTCACGAGTGGTATTTGAAGGCCTCTTAATGGTGGCCGTGCTATGTGAACAAGGTGGCTGTGTCCACCGAAACGCGTCATCCAGCGTTCATCATTTCTGCCTGAATAAACATCTTCCAGATTCCGTGTTGCCTGTGCCTGCTTTGATCCTTTGGTAGAGCGGGATTGACTTTGATATATATATATATATATACATATATATAAATATATATATATATATATATATATATATATATATATATGTATTTATCCAAACGATTCCAATGGTGACGCGCTCTCAGAGATTTGGAGAAATTGTAGCGTTTAATACTCAGTAGTTACGCGTTTCGACAAACAGTCTTGATCACACGGCCGTGCTATGTGAACAAGGTGGCTGTGTCCACCGAAACGCGTCATCCAGCGTTCATCATTTCTGCCTGAATAAACATCTTCCAGATTCCGTATTGCCGGTGCCTGCTTTGATCCTTTGGTAGAGCGGGATTGACTTTTTACATTTCCATAGGAAAAGCGTTTTTTGACTTGCCTATAACTTTGGCGTCGTTTGACGAATCTTCACAAATGTAAAAAGTTCTAGTTGAGCAAGGAAAGCTTCAGGGTGATCTGTCAAGCCGGGCCGAGTAAAAGGGGGGGGGGGGGTAAAAAAGGTGCATTTCCAATGTTAATTCCCACAGAGATTTTGAACACGACTACAGCCCAAACCCCTGAACAGAATTAAATTAAATTTGGCACAAAGCTAGATCCTGGTCCACAAAGAGAGAGCACTTTTTGTTATTTGGTGTAAATCCATTCAGTAGTATTAGCGAGTTAGTAAAAGAAAAACTAATTTTTATATCTAGGGGCGCAACCCCTCCCCGAATCCTCCTGATCTCGTGCAGAGATCTGATTGACTGCCAACACTTCAACCAGGAAGTGTTGGCAGCCATCTTGGGACTCGTCTCAGCTGAGTCCCAAACAAAAACATAAAAAAAGAGAAGAGGGCAGGGTAGGAAATACCCTGACCCCCAAGGCCTGCTGCTGGCTCCCCTAGGGACTCCGCCTTGCCCAAAAAGCAATTTTTTAAATTTTAGCTGGGAAAATCATGACGGATTTGCCGATTTGCGGCAAAAATATTCTAAAAAAACAAGTGTGCTCCCTTACGCTTGTTTCTCTTTCAGCCCCCGGGTGGGCCAGGTCTCAGGGACATGTATATTAATAAGAGGGGGACTAGAGTAGCATGTGTAACCTGTTAGAGCAGTGATATGTGGTGCAACTCAGCCATCCTCTAGCCACACTCACACCACAGACATGTGCCCATCTCTTCGACAAGGTTTATGTTAGGCCTGGGCAGAGTTCACGTAGTTCTACTCTGCGGAAATCCACAAAGTGATAGAAAAACTCTTCCGTGCTCTGTGGAGTTCTGTGAGTGGTGGAGTATGTTTAGTCACACTGCTCGCACTGATTTCAAGCGCTGGGAGTTTGTCCCACACTACAATATCAGCGCAAATGGCACTCCGCGTCACGCCAGAGGGAGCTGCTGCTTTCTGCTGCTCAAGTAGACATTCTACTCGACACGCAACTTCCTCAACGCTAGCAGCAGATTTCTCAATGTGAGCCGTCGTGACCTGCTGTGACCACCCGCATTGAGAAATCTCACCAAATGGAGGTCTAGGGCATGATTTTTCTCTTGTGTGCACTCGCCAACTTACCTTTGGTAAGCCACGTGAGAGAAAAAACTCTGCTCTGCATCGCAGAGTTTTGCAGAACTCTGCTGGCAAAACTCAGTGAACTCCGCCAGTGGAGTAGAATTCTTCACTCACCCCTCAGTTCATGTACACGCTCACTGGACCCCTTGCAAGCCCAGTCTTGGTGCCGCACATATTCACATTGTTGAATGTTGCCGCAGACTCTTATTGATGTTCAAAAAGCCAAGTTCACTAAAGAGTGTCACAGACAGGCAGGGCAGAATAAAATGCAGGGTCCGGGCAGGGCGGCAGCAGGGGACAGTGAAATGCATGTAACTGCTGACTACTAGAGAAGCCATAGGTGTGGCTGGAAGCGTGCCACAACTGAGGACTTCCAACAGCACGCCCCTGCAGTGCCCTCTCTCTGGCGCACTCTCCCCCATGCTTCTCTCTCTATGTCCTTCTCCCCCTTCTCTCTTTCTCTCCCTCGCCCCTCCCCACCCCTTTTCCTCTCCCCATCCCTTCACACCCCAACCTCTCCATCTCTTCCTTTCTCTTCATGCATCCCCCTCCCTTTGGCCCTGGCTCCTTGCAGTGCACACAGAGTGCTGCTGTAGCTGCAGTCTCTGCAACGCGGGGAGAGGCTGTGGTGCCCAGAGCCCACAAGGTGGCTTCAGTCAGCGGAAAAGGATGACATCGGATCAACTAAGTGCGGCACATGCCAGGTGCCTGTCTGTGCACTCGGGGCCAAAATTCACCGGACACCAAAAGAAAGTAGAGGAACCCTCTGTGCTTGCGTATGCGAAGTTCCAGGGCTGTGGTGATGCTCCTCTGGAGGGGGACTGCAGAGCCAAAACCTTTCCTTCAAATGCACCAACTCTGTTCATGTTTTAGAGGGTCACATCAGGAAATGGGTCTTTTAACCAAGCATTACAGCATCAATCAGAGCCGCACACGAGGAACTATCAACAGTGACGTTTAGACAGTCTATACAATCTAGAAAGTGGACTTTAGGAGAAAATGTAATTGAGGTAGTGGAACAATATAATTATCTCGGCGTAATCTTTGACAAAAAGTTATCATGGTTAAATCATAAGGTTAGTAAGAATGCAAAATCAGCAGCTATTACTAAATCAATCTTGAGATTCATGAAAATGTTTGGAGGAAATGCAATTATCCCATCACTTAAAGTACTACAAATGAAAATGATTCCATATTTACTATATGCATCTCCAGTTATGAACAAGAAAGTCATCCTTGAACTTGAGAAATGTTTTATGAAATGTGTACGCACCATACTTCATTTAAGACTGGCAACTCCGCATTGTACGATAAGATTGGAATTTGGTCTAAAATCTCTGGAAACGTTGCATAAGAGAAGTTGTGTTAACTATATTATTGATTGTGCTAAGGCTGATTCATGCACACTGAAATATCTAATATTTGAAGAACTCCGGAGCAAAAATGTCAGAGATTTGCAACTATATAGTATAATGATGGAAATAGGATCTTATGACCTGCCTGATATACAGGAGATGGGGCGAATGACCAGGGACGTGCGGAAAACCTAATACGTAATACGCTAATGACAAAGCAGTGGAATTTAGATCTTCTACAAGCTGGGAAATATAAACATACTGACTTAGTAATTGATACTTATACCTTACAGGCTCAAGAATACTTGGGATGGAACTTGTCCAGTTACATAAAATGGAAATACTTAAGGTTTAGACAATTTTATATTCCGATAGGGGAGTTTGAAGGGACTTGGAACCAGGCACTTAAAGGTATACAAGTATTTCAGCTTTGTGGAATCGGTAAAGAAACTCTTGAACATTTAATGTGCATCTGCCCGAAGCTGTTGCCCAAACGGAGGATATACTTACGCCCCTTGTTTAATAATGCTAAAATAAGAACAACTGCAGAGGCTGTACGCTATTGTTTCAGGCTCAAAGAGGACAGTGCAATTATAAGGACGGTTCAGTTTTTATAACATGCCTATAAAACATTAACTGCTTAGACTGCTTTTAATATATGGATATATATATATATATATATGTATAAACTTGGTATTATGAATTATGTATGTTCTTTTATATGATGTGTAATCATGGAAATTATTTTATCTCTATGTTTGTATTTTCTTTTTTATTGTAATCAAATGATTAATACAATAAAGTATCTTATACTAAAAAAAAAGTGTCTGCCACTCTAACGCCCAAGGTGCTAAGTGTGCACTTTAGTCACCCTTGCGGGATATGGCGCAATACTTCCAATTGTTTCATACAGGGCCCTACATCAGTACATTCATTTCGCTCATGGAGTACAGTGCGCTACATTTGGCACAATCAAGTGCCCCTCATATAGCACAAGATGATGTATCTGCAGTCGGGTTACGGGACAGTCATGGAATTCACAGTGCTACATCTATGCAATCAGGGCGCTATGCTTTTAAATGAGACGACCACTTCTACAGAGCTGGGCTCTATAACTCCACAATCTGAGCACAAGCAACAAGACAGGCTCTTAGCAGATCAGCTGGAGTAATCAACCAGAAAAGTAAGCACCGGCTAGGCCAAGGGTGATTCACGTGAGCACTCGTAAGGTTTGTTACCGATAGTACCTGATGATAGCACCACAGCAGAGAACGTGTATCTCATACTGTGCACCAAAGCCCCTGAGTACTGGCTCTATGATCACTAAGAAACATGTGTGGCCGCACTGTCTACGCTTCCCAGAAGCATCTTCTCACCTGTTCCTTCCAGAAAGTGAGCTCACTTGTTGGGCAGAGAATTTCCGTACCACCCTCCAAATTACCCGCCTTAAGAAGCAAAGTTCGGATTTAAATAGATGTATTTGACGTATGCTGGGGGTGGAGTTTCAGGGGAAAAGTTTATTTTTCAACTTTGTAGAGTTGAGAGATGTGTGCTTTTGTAGAACAATTCCATATCCCTGTGGATGTCTAAGGATGGTGCAAAGGTGGAAACACATCAGATATAGGCAGCTTCAGACACAAGGCATAGGCTACTTTACCACTCAACATGGAGGGGTGATCTAGAGACACACTTCATATGTACTGTGCTCAGATGCATGTTTGCAGTGCTCTGTGCATTTCAGAGCAACTTATCTTCCAGCACATTACGCACTCATCCGAAAAGAACACTGCAGCTGCTCCACTCTGGTGTGCACCTGACCATCAGACCTGGTTTTCAGCACTTAGAAGCAGTCCCAGGCTGCCCAGGGGCTATAGGGAATCAACCATTACAACACAGTCATTACAACGCACTACATTTACAACGCAGTCATTACAACGCAACTGCCTTTATATCGCATGCCATTACAACGCAGCCAATACAATGCATGCCATTACAACGCATGTCACTACAACGCATGCCATTACAACGCATTACCCCTACACTATCCAACACTTACCCTACTGTTGCACTCACTGGAGTGGGAATAGTAATTTTTACCCCTACACTATCCAACAGTTACCCTACTGTTGCACTCACTGGAGTGGGAATAGTAATTTTTACCCCAGCACTATCCAACACTTACCCTACTGTTGCCCTATAAGTATTATGCGTTGTAATGGTATGCGTTGTAGTGGTATGCGTTGTAATGGAATGCGTTGTAAATGTAGTTTCTAAAAATCCGTTGTGATGACATGCGTTGTAAAATCATGCATTGTAATGGATGTTGCGATGTAAAAACCGCGTTGTAAAGGCATACATTGTAAATGTTTGCATTGTAACGTGTCCTATTCGGGGCTATACAACATAATTTACCTTAATATAAACAAGCATACCGTAACTATGCAGAGATGGCATACTGTTCCTTTTTAGCACTGGTGGTGATTTTTGGACAGCTGCAGTGGGGGAATGAAAAGATGCCAGCAGTACAGTGGTTGCCATGGGGAAGAAAGTGCAGGCTTTCACAGTGTTTGCATCCTCATAAACATGGGTGCGTGCGTTTCAAAAGTTATATCAGGTGCTCCGCCTGCGAGAGGTCGAGGTACCAACTCTCACTATAGGAAAGGCATGGACTCAATATAGTGAGTATTCAATCTCTGCAGCACCACTGCCTGAGCAGTGGTAAACCCCTCCTTTTCTTTTCGTGGTGCATGCAGACTTCCCATGTACCTACACTAGAAACTTTTTTCCATTTGGTTCTCTTGCAAACTTATTTTGCTTTATATCTTAGTGATAACAATACACTTTGTGTTCGATTTCAAAAATAGTGTACAATACATACTATTTTAAACGCATGATTTTTAGAAATACCCTGCACTGTATATTCTTAAACCAGGCTGTTAAACAATACATCCGCCCTGTATCAGTGATGCTTCTCTCCATATGATGTACAGAATTGTCCAGGATGGGAAAGTGGACTTTAACAAAAAGAAGGGTGTTGCATTTTATAAACGCTGTGTGACTATATGACGGGTGTTTTCACTGGGCATATTTTACAAACCCATATTCTTTATTTCTAGGCACTATTATTTATTACTTATCCACCCCTTCACCCCATTATGCATATATGTTGCACTAGAATGGACTCAACATTGCATTATGTATCCTAGTTATTATTATTATTATTACATTGGTAGTTGTATTACACAACTAATTGGTGTGCATTATAACAACCTCGCATAGATGAAATGATAACGTATGCTATCTTAGCAAAATCAGCTATCAGTCTTCAAACCTGTGGCCTACAAGTTGCAGATCTATGCAGTAAGTGTGTTAACCATCTGCACTATCTTGCACATTTTCTAAGGCAGGAGCAACAGGCGTGCGTGTAATAGTTGATTGAGGATCACTAAACATTCTGCTTCAGCAGCTGTAGTAAGGAGAGCTTTGGAGTTAATGATAAGGGCAGTGCAAATTTCTCACAGTAACTATGAAAGGGTCATTACAGTGTTCAATTTACATGCTCTTACAGTCCTTGGCTGCTCTGCATAGACTGCCCCGAGGGATGGTGACATCTTTGATACAAATTACAGTTTTTTAGGGAAGTGTGTGAAGTAGGTACACAGCAGTCGAATGATTGACAGCCCCTGAGATAAAGAAACTACAGTGTTTGCAGGTGGGGAGCGTGTGTGTATGTGAGCTAGTGTGTGAGGATGCGAGAGAATATTGATGTAGAGGAGAGGGAAGGGGAATTACACAGGCAGAAGTAGACTGCGAGGAGACAGCAATGAAAAGGAAGTGAGAGAAAGCTAAAGATGGAAGGATCGCAGAACAAGCGATGCAGAGGAAAGAAAAGGTGCAAATAACTAACACAGAAGGAATGATTGTAGAGATAGTGATTTGAAGGGGATGAACAAGAGTGAGCGAGACACAAAGGTATCCCCATCGCTTGCAAAGATTAGAGTAGTGTTTAGCTCTCAACTTCATATTTTGAGAATCAATATATTTTCTAGTTTAATTATTCAAACAGTGTCAATGCTGTTACTCCTTTATTCTATTACACAAGAGCAAATCTTTACTCTGGGATCTCACAGTGGTGCAGAGAGGCTGATTAGGGCATGAGGCCAACCATGCTTATGGTGACCAGAATTTCATAACAAAAATAGGGACGGGCCACAGACAGAGAAATAGGACTTAACATTGGCTGGCACTTACTATTGGAGGACTGCAGTGAAAACCCATCACATTGTATTTATACATATATATATGTTCCGGCTGGAGCATGTGGGCATCCGTGAATGAACATGTTACCTGTTTCTGTTTCATAGTTTATTGCATATGATTAATTAAAATCTTTACAAATATTCCAAAAATAAAAAATATGTCTTTAAATACACGATTAAACCAGGCAACATTAATGAGATCCCTTTGGTTATTAGCTAAAGTGCAAGTGCTAAACCATCGACATATAATATTAAGGATGCATTGTGAAAATATTTACTGAATACATCATTTTCCTTGCCAATACCGTGAAAGTGCTTTCCACCTTACGATCAGGTTTTAAAACAACCAGCTGGATAAATAGAAAACCCTGATTAAAATAGCAGGTACCTGAAAAAAGTGCAATTATACAGATGTAAAATATGTTTTAAAACAAACTTCTGAGGTCCTGCTAATTAAATTGTCTCTTAATGAGTTTTACATTCAGTCCGTTTGTTACATAGATAAATCAGCTAGGCCCCTGCCGGCATTGATCATACTTCTTTGATTTCCTCCAAATTAACTTGCCGTAAAAGTTTCCCTCCTTCTCTCAGGTATTTTACTCCACGGCAGGCCAAAATTATAGAGGAACCTTCCAACCAGCGTATCACAGCTTGCCTGCCCGTGCGAATATTCAATTCGTTAAAAATGGGTTTTAAATACTGTCTCCGCAGATCAATAACTACTGGGCATACACATAGCAGATGAGTTAAGGATTCCTTGTAAAAGCCACATAATCGACAATGAGCTGCTTGTTGGGTGTTTTTCCAAGATGGCTGTAGATCTTTTGACTCATGCAAGCCCATCCGATAGTCTGTGAAGCTCTTTTTTAACTGCAGGTTAAAGTGGGCTGTTAAATAAGCTTGTGGCTTTAATGTTTTGTAAGAATTAATCACAGTCCACCCATGCCGCCGTTTAGAAATTGCTTTTTTATCTTCCAGAAAAGATTTCTTTTGCTGCATCATTGACAGCTTTACTAATACTTGCTCTGTCTGCCATGTTATCCCATGTTGTTGGTATTTCCAGCTCAGCCAGTGATGTTCTCAAGTAACTTCCCCATGAGTTTGGTGTTTCTTGATCCATCTGATGTTTAATTTCATCCCAGCATAAACTGTTCATGGTCTCTGGATCGGATGAGTGGAATTTATGACATAGCTTAACAAAGCCGCTCATACCCCGGAATTTCTGATTCTGGAGGCCAAATTCCAGCCGGACCTGAGCTGGAGAGGCAGACTTTGGCAAATTGAAAACGGCCTTATAAACCTTCGTCTGAAGTTCGTTTAACAAATCAGCCTCCTTGCCTCACCAGGTGACTAGACCGTATGACAGTGTAGGCAGGATTTGCGCACTCATCACTTTTAAGAGGTGGTTGTGATTCGGGCAGTCTAGTTTTTTATGCAGTAATCTGTATGCGAAGATTAACGATTGCGCTTTGGCTTTTTCGGCCAATTTGTGTTCCTTATGTGTTGTACCCCGCCTCTATTATTATGCCAAGATATTTATAGGACACTTGCTCTTCCACCGTTGCCCCTTTTACGACCCATTTAAACTTAATTTTTTTGGTGTCCACTAGACGAACAACTTTGGTTTTCTCTTTGTTTAATTCCAAATTTTCCTGGTCCAAATAGGTTACTAGGTTATTTATTGCTCTTTGTAATCCAATGGGACTTTGGCTCAACACCACGATGTCATCGGCGTACTGTAAAAAGGCAATTGGCTCATTGGCCAGCTTCGGCGGATGACAATCGGCTGCTTGCATGTATTTGCTGATATCTGAGAGAAATAAGTTAAATAGGCTTGGCGCTAAGACGCAGCCTTGTTTGAGACCTTGCTGCATATGGATGCTCGAGGTTGCACTGCACCCATCGCCCAATTTCACTCTTGCCCAGGTATCACTATATAAGGCAATTATTGCGTTCAGTAGTTTACTCGGCAATCCCCATGCATTTAGTTTTTCCCAGAGGCGGTTTCTACTCACTCGGTCGAAAGCTGCTTTTAAATCGACAAAACATGCGTATAGCCATGTTTTCTTTTTACCGCTTTTTCAGTTAAAAGCGCCAAAATGGCCAAATTTGTTATTGTGCCCATCCCTTGCCTAAAACCTGTTTGAAATTTGGGAATTATGTTATTTTCATCCATCCAATCTTGCAGCTGCGCTAGGAGACAAGACGCGTAAAGCTTGGCCTCTACATCAATCAAAGATATCAATCTATAATTTCCAGGCTTACAGTGATCTCCATGTTTGAATATTGGATGGATTATGTTCCCTTTCCAGGAATTGGGGACGTTGTTCCGAGTATAAATCTGATTAAAGAGCGGCGTAAGATAGTCCGACCAGAAATCTGGGTCATTTTTAAAAAGCGCGTTGGGAAGCCCATTTGGACCTGCCGCCCCCTCGGTCTTTAGTTTTTGAATTATGCCTCTTAATTGTTTTATGTCGGTCAAGTTGTTTAGTTCATTACTACATATCTCTAGTCCTAATTCTTTGCGTTCTGCCCGAACCTGAATCGGTGTTGTTTGAGTTTTTTCCGGTTCGAGGTAGGGCTCTCGGGATCCTACTACGGCCCCAGATACCGTGCTGCTATACATGTTTCGCACATGTTGAGTCCACATTTCCTCGCCGATTCCTGCTTCTTGTTGCAGTCTTAAGCCTTTGGTCAAATTATTTATAATGCCCCAAAAGTCCCTACTGTTTGGCAGTTTGCTTGCAAACAGTAGTTTTGTCCATACGGTTTCTTTGTACGCTGCTTTCGCATCCCTTAACATCTTCCTATAGTTGTTCCGTATTTCCTTCAGTTTACTTTTATCTATATTACCGCCCATTCTTGCCACCCGTGTTTGTACTCGCACCTCTCGTGCGATCCTTCTCTTTTGATCTCGTAATTCAATATTAAACCATGGTTCCCTCCTGGTGTCTGGTCTTTTTTGGCTTCCATGGATGGCTGGAAATTTTTGAATGAGGACAGAAGCCAACTGTTCCCAGTTTTTTACGCGCTCCTCCTCTATCGACGGCCCCAATTTGCTCAAGTATTCCTTGATTGTGTCCTGTGTGATTTTCAAGACCACTCCCCTCCATTTTAATTTTCGCAGATTAAACTTTTCTGCATGTCGTGCGAGGGATTTTATTTTTTTGGTTTGCGCGAGAGTAATGTTAATTCTCGTAATGTGAGGAAGGTGATCACTTTCTATACGCGGATCGATTTGGAATGTATCGATACAAGGGACTAAATTACTGCTGGTGATGGTGAAGTCTATTATTGAACGGGCTTTTCCACTCAAGTGTGTTATTGCCGCTGGTATATCTCCTTTTGTATTACCGTTCAAAATTGTCAAACCAAGGCTTTCTGATTCATTAGTTATTATTCGTGCTCCCCAATTCTCCAGCCTCTTTCTTTCGTTCCGATTATTGGTTATGAGATTACAGTTGAAATCTCCTGAGATAAACATGGGGCATCGCTCGTGAGATCTTTGCATCGCTTTTATTAAATTCATTAAAATAGTGAATTTTTCTTTCTGATTCTTTCTCTCTGGGTGAATGTAAACATTAACTAGTAGTAATTGCCAATTTGATTTGTTCAAAGGGAGCTTACCAGTAATTTTGATCACTTGAACCCAGATAACCCCAGCATCCAGTTCTTCAGTTAACCAGTCATGTTTTTGGGAAGCATATATCGATAAACCGCCTCGCGGGTGGCCATAGATTGAAAATCTTTCTGCAAGAATATGGTGTTCTATGTATCCTGAAATTGAAACTGGGTACATATTCCAAGTTTCCTGGAGCAGGATTATGTCTTGTAGTTGGAAAAAGGATAGAGTTTCATGGTCCTGACCCATGTCTTTAAAGCCATGGACATTCCATGAACAGATTTTAAACATGTCCGGCTGTGCCTCCCCCCGGTTGTGGTCCTGCCTCTTGTCTTCCGTGATTGACTTAGGCTCTTCGTTAGGTATGCTTGTTACTTAACACCTTTGGCACCCAAGACCAGTCCATGCTATCAAATATTCGGCCTTCTGCGGTTAGTGGACTCACTATGATGTTGGCCCCATTTGCGATGGGAGGCAATACCGGAGTGGTGGATCTGGCGCCGCGTACACATGTTTTTTGGCTTTTCCCAGCTGTATCTTCCTCTTTTAAATTTCTAGAATTTTTTAGGAGGGGGTAGGGGTACCTTGGGCATTTGTGTAGCCTCAGCATGATTCCCCAGGCTCCAAACCTTGATCTCATTGCATATATCTTGTCCACTAATTCCTTTGTGGACCATGTTGTCAATGATTCTTCAATGTCTGGAGTTGATGTTGATTGTTGAAATTCCACAGCTATTAGATCTTGTGAGGCTATTCCATTTAATTCTGGAATTTCTTTAAACAACCTTAACAAGTTCCCTCGATTCAAAATGTCTTGCCTTCCTTTGGTTGAATATTCAGGCACAAATGTCAGTTTTGCTTCAAACACCTCCGACTGGTTTTGGTTGCTACTTAAAGATTGTAAAGTTTCATTTTTTCCTACTATAGCGCTTTCTAGTCGCTGATAAGTCGTGATCAGCGTGGGATTCTTGCTCCATTAGTTCTGGGTTCACCTCATCCTTTTTTCCTCTACTTTTCCAGGGTTTTTAGATGTCAGCGTCCCTGTTAGCTCAGATTCTGGTTCAATAAGGGAAGCCTGCATCTTCGGCCCTTTCCAATTATTGTGACTTTTATCGGATTATGATTGCTTTGAGCTTTGATGTTTGTTATCTCATGCAACCTCTTGTGTGTTGGATATTCCAAGCTTCCTAGTTCGCTCCGTTTTTTACTCTCCTCATTCCTATTAGATGTTTTATCTCCTATATCTGGGCTTTGACATCTATAACTCCGAGAAGCATTTTCCTCTAGGACTTGAGTTATTTTTTCTCGGCCTGCACCTCTCTCAATTAATTGGTTTCGATCTGGGCGCCACTTTTCGTATCTGTATTTTTGATCTGCTTCTTTTGCCGATGGGTGTCCTTCAGCTATATGAAGATCCTGATCCATCTTTTTTTGGCAGGTGGAGACAATAGAGATCGAAGTTTCTTGCATTGGCTTGGGTTCTAATGTACATTTCGATTGATCAGTGACTATTAATGATGCATCACAAATGGACTCTTTCAATGATTTGTTTTTTTCCCCTTGGGATCTTTTGGTTGTAAAAATTGAAAAGTTTTTCTCCAGACCTGAGCTTTGTTGTTTGTTATGTTGAAGCCTGGCCTTCCTTGCACGTTTTCTTTGCCTTTTAGTTGGTTTTACAATAGGCGAGATCTTGAGGATGCTCTGTCTTACTTCCATTTGGTAATCCGTTATGTCGGGTTGATCGTCAGATTCCTCTTGCTCCATTTCACCCTTGTTTTTACTACTTGGCTTTGTTGTTGATTTATTGCCGTTTGATATTTCCTTTGTTTCAGCCTTATTTTGAGTTTCTGTGTGCTGCTTGGTGTTACATGTTAATTTTACTGCCCCTAGTATGTCCTTTAATATTTCTGGCAAGGTTGCCAATTTCTCAATTTCAATACCGCAGCCACAAATAGGCAGTTGATTATCATTGTTTGTTTGAGTCTCTGAGTTTTCCCTTAGTGTTAGTAGGGACGGGATTAACTCCATTTTGGCATTTATACCTGAGATGTGGCCGGCGATTAAGTTAATGAGGTCTATTTGGACTTCCATTTTGTCTGATTGGTAGTTTAGTACCCTTATTGCTTGATCCAGTGTACCTAACAACTGGCTCCATTGTGCGTTTGGATAATCTTCGTGGCACTTCCCCGAATCCCCTGACCCGTGATCAATCCTGCTAACGGATGAGATTGTTATTGGGGCTGACAGGTTTAATTGGTTTACTTTTGTAAAAAAACTACTGCCTTCCTCTAGTGCGATTCCTTGTTGGTCGGTACTGGGTGATAGGCTTAATGGAGTGGATACCGCCATTCCCAATCTGCTTTGTTGTGCTCCCCTACGGGTTTCCAGTGGCAAGAGATTCCCTTGAGTTTCTTCTTTCTGTGTTTTAGTTTCCAGAATTTCTAAAAGGTTGGGGTCATTAGATAACGAAAATGAGTTTAACCAGGCTTCTTCTGTGAGGACTGCCCGCACTGCTGAATTGTTTAACTTTAATTTTTCCTCCGTCAATTCCTTTATGTTTCCCTCGACTACTGCGCTTCTAGTTGCTTCCTTTTCATCTATCCTGGACTGAAACTGGTGCACCTGGTGCACCTGTGCGGTTGTAGTTACCAACTTACTTGCTGGTAGGTCTATCATTGATTTCTGTAGGGCTGGATTCCCGGTTGGTGCATTGTTGGTATTTGCCAATACTTGTAAGGAGGAAGCACATGTTTTGACATGAATGAAGTCGCGATTTGGTTGTTGAGCAGGTGTTCCTGTATAGAAGAGGCCCTTATTGGACCTAATGTCTGGAACAATTGGGCTTGGCAGCTGGGTGGCCTCAACTGCTGGTGCATAAATCGCCGCCATTGGGTCCTTTAAAAAGAAGAATTTATGAATCCCAGTTTTACTTCTCGGACTCAGCTGTGTTGTTTCCGGAGTCGGCGCTGAGACCAGCCTCTCTCTCAGTCTTGGAGCCTTTCTTTTTCGGCTTAATGAAGAGCCTTCTTCAATAGAATTTTTGGGCTTGGTGTTATTTGTTTTTTTTCCTGTTGCCACTTGACGAACTTTCCCCGATCTCATTTCCTTTGTGGGGAAGTTGAGTTGGATGTTGACAAATTTTTCGTTTAGATTAGGGTTTATTGGGGGTTCTGGATTGTTCTGGGTAATTCCCTCTTGGGTGCACTTGTGTGCTCCGTTATACCACTTACTGAGCCCAATTCCGCTGACCCTCCGTATCTCCCTTGATGGCTATTGCTGGCTGTTACTAACAGGCTCTGTTGCCGGTTGCTCTGTTACACTGTTGCCAGTGCTTACTCTCTAACGTTGTTACTGCGGAGACGCGTGATTTACAGTGCTTAAGGAGTTCGTGGGGCTTGGTTTGGCAGAAATTAATGCCTGCCCACCCCCTTTTGCTCCTTATGCCTTTTGCTTTTGCTGCTTTTGCTCACCTGGGCACCTAGGCCCCTAGTGGCCTCTTAGCCTCTGTGCCTCTGTGTAATGGATGCTGCAGAGGAGAGCGTGGTGAGGGGGGGCGGCGGGTCAGGAGAGGCTTTAGGTGGCTACAAGTGGTAACACGCTGAAGATACTATGCCGTGCCCACACAGTTCTCCACTGCCACCACCGTTACCACCACCACCGCCCCAGAACGACCACACCCAGTCCGTTCACAACATGCAGCTCACCTCAGCTTTCCTCCAGTCTCTGCAGTCTCTGCGGTCTCTGCGGCACTCCACTCTCCTAGCAGGGACCGCTGTAACCCCTCGCAGCCTCCTGCGACTCCCACGCCTCCACACTGCAGCCTTTATGTGGCTCCCGCAATCCCGCAGTGGTTCACTGTGACTCCCGGCTTCCCGGCTTCCTACAACACCGCTGTAGGCAGACCGCAACTCCAATGCCACTCTGCTCCAATCCTGACCTTCGCCGCGGCACCTAATGCGGCTTGCGGTTTTCGTGACTCTCCTACTGCCGCCGCCGCTGCTATCGCTACTGCTGCTCAGGTGCTCACTCCGCGCAAGAGCTGGACTGGAATAGCGGATTCACCGGAGGCAGGTGTGGTGCAATGCGGATCAGGCTCGGTACGCGCGCGGGTGACTCCGGCCGCTGTGCTGCAGTGCCTGTACCTGTACTGCAGTTCCTGATTGGTATCCCTGGTGGAATCCTGCGCGTACTCCGGCCTCCACCTTTCACACCAAGCTCCGCTTGAGCTCCGCTTGAGCTACCGGTCAACCCCTCCCGACCCCCGCAGGCCACACCCGCAAGCCGCACCCGGTCTCGGTCTCAAACTCAGCAAGCGAGGAACCACCGAGGGACCACCGGGCCGCTTCCGCAGGGAGAGGGCAGGGGGGGGACCGCAGCCAGACGATAGATGGTATCAGCGGGCGCCGCTCACGCCAGTTCCGGCCTGCTTACTGCGGCTCCGCTGTTCTCCTCTGTCCTCCGCTGTTCTCCGCTGCTCGCGCTCTCGAACTTGCTACACTCGAGGTAATGCTGAGCTACTGAGAAGGCAGCCAGTGCTTTGAATAGGGCCACACTTGCACCTCTCAGTAGGAAAACTGGCTAATCAGTAAGTGCTACCTCGTTGGGTAAATGATAACCTGTATTCACTTCGATCCCTGGTATTTCACACTATAGATCGAACACGAGTTCATTTATATGCCTTATCAATTTTGTTCTTATACATTTTCATTCACTTGAGCACTTTGTTTGATATACAGCACTTGCACATCATTGAACGTCATCAATTGTCGATGACGAATCTCCTTTTTTACACACACTTTTCGTCCCCAGCTCGTCCCACTATGATGACACACATCCTTAGTGCAGCCTATTTTGGCTCTTAGTTATTTTTTAATTGTTTATCATTACCAGTACACCTGAGTTTCCCGCATTAGTGGGCGATGTACCTTCTTTTCTTTGTGCGCTTTGTGATCAGTTACCTAATTTTTTGAACATTAGCCACTGGATTTAGAACTAATGTCTATTCTCCATGTCTATTCCAGGAGACATTAATGATGCAGGTATAGCGAGATAAATGTCACAAATTTGGGATTTACCACAGCTAGGCATTGTGCAGTTATATATGTGTATATATACCTCGTGTAATTTCGCTGTTTGTTATAGCTTTTGCAATACTGATCGCTACCTATTCTCATCCTATATGTAGCTAGTCTTTCTATCATGTCTATACACTTACCTGTGTGTCATCTTACATGTGACTGCCTGGGGCCTGCTCGTAAGCCACTCTGTGGTGAAGAAAATGTAAAAAAATGCAAAAAACGTAAAGTAACTTACCTGGCTATATAAGAGGCTACTTGCACGTAGCGCTTTATGTGATCAAGGCCGCAGGTCGGCGGCCGAAATGCGTCGTTTGGACCATGTAATTATGCAATAAATCTACACATCAATTGGAGTTTGTGCCCGTGTGGTTTATCTTCAGCGGTAACACTTGGGATCTTCTGGTGATATATAGACGTGGCCGAAACGCGTCATGGGCAGCACAAGCTTGAAATACATTTTTCTTATCAGCACCAGCTATATCGGAGTCTGTAATCTGTTTTGTGCATCACCTGCACTTGGATTATCGTTGTTGATATATATATATATATATATATATATATATATATATATATATATATATATATATATATCCAAAGCACCTCCAGCAAGCAGAAGGAAGAGGCCACACGGGGAATCCAGGTAGGAGCTTTAATTGGACAGCATACAGGCATAATGCATCTCGGCCATAAGGCCTTCCTCAGACGCCGCTGCTAACCAGGAACATGGCCACGCCTCCACCTTTAAATGTTCCTGCAGACCTCCCATTGGTAGGAGCACCCTCAATCCCCAGTCATGTGCTCGCCCACCAAGTGCAGCGCTGTAGGCACTGCAACTCCCAAGATGCATCATTGTTGGGCAGGTGTTGCGTGGGGAAACAAAATCAAAATTGAAACCATAATGGCTGGTGTCATGCAGGGTAAGGTGCGGTGTGCCCGGTTTTATTAAAGTCCTGAAGCCTCCTCGGGTCCCCGCATACGTTCCAACCTCAAGGATGAAAGTTCGCCCGGGCGTGAGCTGATTGTAATAAATCAGCACTCCTCGTGAAGTCACGAGCTGCCAATGGCAGCGAGCCTTGCTGAACTAGCACTCCGAGGTGGGCTGGTGCAGTTCCAATACCTTGGACCATCAAACAAACTGCAGACGCAGGAGCCAGTAATGCCACCAGCCAGCTTGCGGAACGGGGCCTCTTAAACACGCCTCTGGCTGACGCGACAAATATCCAAAGCACCTCCAGCAAGCAGAAGGAAGAGGCCACACTGGGAATCCAGGTAGGAGCTTTAATTGGACAGCATACAGGCATAATGCATTTCGGCCATAAGGCCTTCCTCAGACCACCACCTCCCCGGGGCTTTGAAATGGAGGGAGGGGGGCCACGCGGCCCCCCTCCAGGAGCCCTCGATGGCCCTGGGGACTGCCACCCCCTGGGCCGGCTCCTGCAATGTCCCGGGGTGCCCACCCCCGGGACACTGCTGTTTGCTATGGCAGGACGGGAGCATGGCTCCCGCCCTGCCATAGCAAACTCTGCTTTGCTTCCTTGAAGCGAGAGCAGGGAAACCTGCTCTCGCTTCAAGGAAGCAAAGCAGAATTGCTTCTGAGCAAGGGGAGCTGCATGTCAGCAGCTCCCCTTGTTCAAAAGCAATGCCGGCTCCCGCAGGAGGCGGGGAGCCGGCGGGACCGTGGGGGCATTGGGGCTCCCCCACGGTCCCAAACAGAGCTGCGTCCCTGGGGCCAGAAGTGGCCCGGGAGGGGGGCCACGCGGCCCCCCTCCCCTGTGAATAAAAACATTTTTTTTTAAAAGGAAAGGTCGGCTCTGGGGGATGGGGTCCCTGGGGCCATAATTGGCCTGAGGAGGGGGGCCACGCGGCCCCCCTCCAAAGAATTAAATTTAAAAAATGACTGGCCATGCCCCGGGTGCACTGTTGGTGGGGCGATGAGGTCCTCTTGTGTCCTGAGGACCTCAGGACACAAGTGGACTTCATCCCCCGAGCAGCAGTGCGCCAAGAGGCGCATTTGCAGAGTGATGTAAAAAGGGTGCATGGCCTCGGACCACCTCTCTGCAATCCAGCTCTGTGGCTCATATTGGAGGTACCTGGTGGGCTAGTTGGCCCCCAGGGACCCTCAGTATTCAAGGGGAATTAATTCCCCAACAGACAACGTGGCCTTTGTCTACCTCTCAGCAATCCCACTGCGTGGGGCTTACTGGAGGTAAGAGGTAGGCTAGTTGGCCCCTAAAGGACCCCCAGCAGTGAAGATGTCATCAGTAATGTCAAAGGTGATGTCACTGACCATGTCATGAATGATGTAATATGTGACGTCATCAGCAGTGCAATGCGGGGGCGTGAGTGAAATGTCCAACTAACTATAACGTCCCTGAAACCTGTGGTTTTTTCAGTGAATATATATATATATATATATATATATATATTCACTGAAAAAACAAAAGGTTACAGGGACGTTATAGTTAGGAAATAGAATAAAAAACGTTAGAAATTCACTGAAAAACACAAAGGTTACAGGGATGTTATAGTTAGGAAATAAAATTTCAAAAAACCTTAGAAATTCACAGAAAAAAACAAAGGTTACAGGGATGTTAGAGTTGGGAAATAGAATTTAAAAAACTCTTGGAAATTCACTGCAAAAACAAAGGTTACAGGGATGATATAGTTAGGCTTAGATTGTACATGCATAAAACCATAGAAATTCAGCAGTTATAGTTACCTGAGCTAACAATAACTTACACCCCTGCAATGCGCTGCTTATGACCTCACATATTACATCACTAATGACATGGTCAGTGACATCACTGATGACATCTCTAATGACATCACTGATAACATCATCCACAGAACCACTCTCACACCCCCATACAACCTCTCATACACCCATTCACACACCCATACAACCACTCACACACCCACCTACTCATCACAGTGCCACTCACTCACCAACTCCCTCACAAATACAGCCACTCACACAGCCATTTACTTGCATATACACCTACTCACACAGCCACTCACTCACCCATACAGTCACTCACTCAGCCACTCACTCACCCATACAGCCACTCACACACCTATTCAGTCACCAGTAGAGCTACTCACACACCCAGTCCCTCACCCATACATTATTTCAGCAAAGCCACTCATACACCATCACAACCCCTTAAATACCCATTCACACATGCATAAAAGCACTCACACATCCAATCACTCACCCATACTGCCACTCAACAGTCACTCTCTGTTGGAAAACGAGGCAGTATCTGTGAGGCCTGCACAAATAACATGTCACATTTGTCCTTCACTGGGAACCAAACACCCTATTGTAGCGCTTGACTCTCAGAGGGTAGCGTTGCAGAGCAGTCTAAGGCTTACTCAAGGGAGGTGGTGTGGGCTAGTAATCGCCATTACAGGTACGCAGAAATAACACTGAATAATTGATTGTCCACTCTGTACTTTGCTTTATAAAAGTAAGAGTACATTTACTAAACACACACACTACTTAATACTATGCACCAATTTACAAATATACATAAGCTGCTGGAATTACTTTGTGACATTGCATAATATCTCCGCCCCTCCCACAAGGAGGGTGGGGTCTAGTACCACCACTCCCCCTAATGCAGTGGGTTGACACAACCTGGAGCGAGGGCCCTGCCAACTGGCACCATCCCAGTGGTGACCCACCCCATCATCTCAACAAGCATTAAAAATAGGTACACCTACTCTGGGGACACATAACCCTGACTGAGCATCTCATACTGTCCATACAGTATACACCTCTACATCTTAGTGGCTAACAGTCTGGGTTGTTCTTCCCCTAACGCAGTAGCAAGAATACATGTTTGGGCATCACTTTAAATGAGGTACTTCTCATAGTTGATAACACTTATAATGCATTGCAATTAAAGCCCCTAAAAGGCATCACAGTTAAAATCACAGGATTAAACAGATACAGCCAGACACCCTAGCAGGAGTGTCCAGCAACATAACCCCACTTTGCTTATGACTCCACCTTACACAGGTACTTCACATTACACGTGTGACTTACAGTCCCTCTAAAAGAAATAACATTGGTAAATGCACTTCTTGTGCAGTTGCACCTCTTCACCTCCAGGGGATGCCCTTCTCCAGACATCCCTAGCACAGCCTTCCACACATTGAGGCAATCCTTCAGGCACCCCCCACAGCCATCCACACATTGAGGCAATCCTTAAGGCACCCCCCAGCTGTAGAACAAAAGTTCCAGCCCAGGAGAAAGTTGATTGCTGGCTGAGCCCTTGAGGGGTTGTTTCTTTTAAGTCCCCATGAGACTTATTGAGGGACTTTCCCGTGCTGGGGGAGACTGCGTAGCTTCTGCAGCTCCCCTGCACCTTGTCATACCTTTGGCGGTGACCCCGTCCTCCTGGGGACACCGCGAACCGAGGAAAAGCTGTTTTCCCTGGCAGGCCGGTCCGGGCCTGCAAGGCATTATGGGGTGCTTCCTCCATTCTCTTGAATATTATAGCAGCGGCTCTGCAGCTGCTTCGGGGAGAGCCGCGTTGGCCCCTCTGGGGGCCTCACGCCGCTTCATGATATTGTCGGGGGTCCGGTCCCACCCAGACCCCGTGCTGCCGGTGAGTGTTTCCGCGGCTCGGGGAGCCCACCCCCAGCCACTCTTCACTTCCCTTCAGGGGCCCGGTCCCTCCGGGCCCCTCTCACTTTCCTTGGGGCCCCGGTCCTGTCCCGGGTGCCCCGTCTGGCCTCCTCGGTGGAGAGCCGCTCGGGGACCCCACCCCCGGTGGCTCCCGCCGACTCTCCGACTGGCCAGCACCTTCTCATGCTGCCGTGGGAGCCGGCATTCCTGTTCTGGTCTTCCCGCTCTGGCGGGCAGACGTGAGGCCGCTTCCCCACTCTAGCGGGTCTTCAGGGGAGTGCGACGGCACTCCCTCCACCTTCCCGCTACTGCGGACAGCACTCCCCCATCTCACCTTCACTTCGGGGCCCGGATATGGGGTCCTGGGCCCCCACAAGGACATCTTCACGGGGAGCGCGACAGCGCTCCCCGGCTTTGCTTCTTGGCATTGGGCCCGGAGTTGGGATCCTGGGCCCCAGAGTCATCGTTGCAGGGGGCACGACGGTGCTCCCCTGCCTTCATTTTCGGCAGGGGCCAGGGTGGGCTCCTGGCACCCCACAGGCCATTTTCACGGGGAGCACGACGGTGCTCCCCAACTTATCTTCTGCTGGGGGGCAGCCCCCGGGACCTGACCCACCCCGGGGGCATTTTCTGGACCGGCGGCAGAGCCCCACGCACTTCATCGTTGGTCGACCAAAGGTTAAAGGTCGCCTACCTTCTGGGGGGCATATCTCAGCCCCCCGGGGACCGATCTTTGTGATTTTGGCCTCTTCTTGCTCCTGGTGGCGCTCCCCAGTCACTGGGAGCACTTTCTTTCACCCTCTTGATCTCCAGGAGGGTGAATTCAGCAGGGAGCGGTCTTCACTGGCTCCCTGCGCCAGCCTTTCACCTGGCTCTCTTCCTGGGCCTCTCTTCTCCTTGTGCAGAGGCCCAGGCTTCTGGTCACTTGTCCTGGCCTCCCCTTGTGGCGCAAGTCAGGGTCCTGGGCCAGTCTGGAGGTTCTTCCTTCCAGCTGCCCATGGTGCCAGGCTCCAGCACCAGTCTTCCTCAGCAGACTACACCCCAGAGAGAGCTCCTCTTCCTGTGCAAACTCTTTTAAAGAATTTGGAGGGGGATGGCAGGAAGTCTGTGTTTGCCCTATCAAACAGCGACACCTCACTTCCCTTCCCCTGCTCCCTCCTGCCTGCCCAGGCCTCTGGGTTAGTTCTAAATGGTGTTGTCCAGGGGTCTCATGCCACATGGTCTCTGAAAGCCCCTTCCCCCTTGCTGCCTTCCCTCCAGAGCAGCTTGGTGCCTGGCACCAGGTGACAGCTGCTGATGGATTAACCTGTAGCTCCACCCATCCTCTCTTCACGGAGAGGAGGCCTTCGCCCTTGGAATGCTTGTCGTGCAGGGCTATGCCTCTGATGTTACAGCTTGGGGAGGAAGGTCATTAATTCAGCCTGGCAGGGTCTGGCAGGGTCAGCCCCAGCCAGGCCCTGGTTATGAGCTGACTCAGAGAAATATGACATTTCTGGATGACCCAAAAGTAGTACAAATATCAGTCAAATAAAGATATTTTGACTGACTAGTACAAATATGACTTTGGACTCTGCAGAATACTTCTTCTCACATAAGTTACAGTGGACTTTAGTGTGTGTCTGGAATTTGTAGGCCCTGAGAAAGTGAAACTAGCCCATGTGCTCCCCATCCTCATAGGAGAGTAATGGAGTGACAACAGTAAAGCACACTGACTTTCCCTCAAATGTTTCTTCCCATTGTAGAAAGCCTATTCCATGTCACCACCCAGCTCTGCATAAGTCCTGCCACACCATTCACTTTGTAGCTGCTCCTGGGCTGCGCACGCCAGGAATCTCCCCTGCGCAGCCCTTACACTTGTGCACACGCATGTACACACGTGTCTGCATGTAACCAGCCCAGTGCCCCTTACTCTGGTTGCAGCGCAGCGGCCTACTTGCGCTGGTAAAATACACATGCAGTCCCTTTCATCATGAGTTTACTGTGGGTGAGTCCCAACTTATGAGGCTCTCCCACAGTAAAAGCTCAACAAATAGGTGTTCAAAAAGCGAAAAATCCGGGCGGCTCAGATGGTCAGAACCACCTTCTAACACTCTCCAATACAGCCACTCCCACACCCACTCAGTTAACCAAACACCCACTCAAACAGCTACTCACTTACCCATAAAGCCACTTATACACCCAGTCACTCACCCATTCAGTCACTCATACAGCCACTCAGTCGCCCATAGAGCCACTCACACACCCACTCATCTACCCATATAGCCACTCACACAACCACTCACTCACCCATACAGCCACTCACACACTCACTCACTCATCAATACAGCTACTCGCATAGCCACTCACTCAACCATACAGCTACTCAAACACCCACTTATTCGCTCATACAGCTACTCACACACCCACTTATTCACCCATACAGCCAATCACATACCCACTCACACATCCAGTCATTCACACAAACATCCCTTTAACATTTGTTTTTTTCAGTCAATACATATATATTAACCTTTGTTTTTTTCAGTGAATATATATTTTCACTGAAAAACAAAAGGTTACAGGGACATTACAGTTAGGGTCAGATTTCACTCGTGCAAAACCACTGAAATTCGGGATTTATAGTTATCTGAGCTAACTATACCTTACGTCCCTGCAATGCACTGCTTATGAAATCACATATTACATCACTCATGACATGGTCAGTGATATCTCTGATGACATCACTGTTGACATCTCAAATGACATCACTGATGACACCATCCAGTGAGTGTAAGTATTTTGTAAGAGTTTATGATTGTTAAACATATATACTAGGGTACTAAAAAATGTAAAGTAGCATACTAGCTGTACTACAAATGAGTGAAACTACTTTTACTATATAGCATGTGACTGGCTGTGTGACTTTATGTATCCTTGTGTGTATAGGTGTGTGAGTAGCTGTATGGCTGTATAAGTGGTTGTGTAAGTAGCTGTGTGGGTGAGTGAGATGCTGTGTGAGCGGCTGTATTGGTGAGTGAGTGGGTGTGTCAGTGGATGTAGGGTTGGGTGAGTGACAGTATAAGTGGCTCTATCAGTGGGTAAGTGGGTCTGTAGTGACTGTATGGGTGAGTGAGTGGGTGTCCGAATGGCTGTATGAGTAAGTGACTGGGTGTGTAAGTAGTTGTATGGGTGAGTGAGAGGCTGTTTGAGTAGGTGTTTCTTTAAGTGACTTCATGTGTGAGTGACTGCATTGGACAGTGAGTGTCTGTGTGAATGTCTGTATGGGTGAGTACAGGAATGTGTGAGTGCTTGTATGGATGTGTGACTGGGTATGTAAGTGGTTGTGTGGGTGAGCATATGAGGGCTTCTATGGGTGAGTGATTGGCTGTGTTGAGAGGCTGATTGGGTGAGTGAGTGGGTGTGTGACTTTGTAGGTAAATAAGTGGGTGTGTGAGTAGCTATATGGGTGAGTGTGTGGTTATGTGGCAGGCTGTATGGGTGAGTAACTGGTTGTATGAGTGGCTGTGTGGGTGAGTGAATGGTTGTGTGAGTGGGTATACAAGTGAGTGAGTGGGTGTGTGAGTGGCTTTATGGAGGAGTGAGTCGGTTTGTGAGTACTGGTATAGGTCTGTGAATGGGTATGTCAGTGGTTGTACGGGTGTGAGTGGGCATACAAGTGATTGTATGGGGGGTATGTAGGTGTGTGAGTGGATCTGTGGATGATGTCATCAGTGATGTCATGAGTGATGTAATATGTGAGGCCACAAGCATTGCATTGTGGGCGCATAAGTTATAGTTAACTCAAATAACTATAACTGCCGAATTTCTCTGGATTTGTATGAGTGAAATATGACCCTAACTATAAATTCTATTTGTTAACTATAACGTCCCTGTAACCTTTGGTTTTTTCAGTGAATTTCTAAGATTTTTTAAAAGCTAATTCCTAACTATAAAGTCCCTGTAATCTTTGTTTTTTTCAGTTAATTTCTATGTTTTTTTAACTTGTAATCATGTTTGCAGAGTGGTGGAGAACGGGGGCTGGGCCTCCAACCAGCTCTCAGGAATCCCACAGTGTAGGACTTACAGGAGGTACCAGGAGGGCTTTTTGGCCCTCAAGGTCCCCAGGAGTAAAGTGGACTTCATCCCCCAACCAGTAGTGCACCACCAGCTGCATTTGCAGAGCGGTGGAGAAAGGGGGCGCGGTCTCCAAAGACTTCTTAGCAACACCACTGTGTGGGATTTACTGGGGGTAACAGGAGGGATAGTTGGCTCCCAAGGGCATCCTTGGGAGCCAACTACCCCTCCTGTTACCTCCAATAAGTACAACACAGCAGAATTGCTGAGAGGTTGTCAGAGGCCATGCCCTCTTTCTCCACCACTGTGTAAACGTGCCTCCTGGCGAACTACTTGTAGGGGGATGAAGTTCCCTTGGTTCCAGAGCCAGAGGGTCCTTGGGGGCCTGTTATGTCCTGTATAGAGGCCCTAATGTAGACCCGTTCATACATGCCCTAAAATGGACGTATTCGTAGTTGCCCTAATACGGTCATATTCGTACTTGCCCCATTATGGTCAAAGCCGCATATGCCCTATGACAGTCATAACTGTACATGTCCTATTATTGTCATGATTCCTTATATAGGCATGATCTTTCACCTACATTGGTACTCGCTAGTACACAACGAGCTCTGAGGGCTGAACGTTATCTAGTCTGTGGTTTTGAATACAGCAGGGTTTTTCCCAAACACAGGCCCACACTGTACTCATCAATTATGCATGGCTCTCTAGGAATACACAACCTGCATAATATGTATGTACAAAGTTCACCCCTGACATCTTCCTCACGTCTAACAAGGGCCAATACAAACCATATGAAGCAACTAGAGTCTTCAGGGTATAAATACACCACATCTTACCCCGGTAAGACAGAGGGAACCGAGACTTCCATGCTGACACACTGACCAGAGACGCTGAGGCTCCTGCATGCAGTCGCTCCAGCTGACAGCGGTCTAACACAGCCCTTGCGGGGTGTCCAACTCGAGACCAGGACGGGGTCCCACACTCTCTCTATTCAGGTATGGGGGTTCGACTAAATCCTAGAAGGATTCTTGGCTCTTAGGCTTTTAGACCTACACATATGCTAGGTACACTCAGGTACATCTAGTTAGGCATTGTAGGAGTACGCGCACTTTCATAATGCTTTTTATACTCATGTATGTATTCATGATTATTGCAATATGGTAGAACTGTTCTATCCCTTTGCTTTTATCGTACTGCTGATAATATATCCCTGCTATTGTATGCTGGTTGCTGCAGCACATATATTTTACACTAGAATAACAACTGTTCAATAAATACTTATTGAAACGCCCAGACTGTTTATTCTGTGTAACTCTCTGAGACAAACCGAATAAGTAAGCACGAGTGACTGAGCGAAAGGTAGTACATTGTTTCCATGATTCTGAGGAATTTGGGTTGTCATGGTCTAAGGTTGCTAGAAACTAATCTCTCCCTGATAAGAGGAGATTCTAGTGGCACTGTGAGCTAGCTAATACAAATCAGGCTAACATACGCCGTGGGGGTGCAAAGAGCCAGTCATTCACCAAGCCCACAGTTTATGTTATCCAAACGCGCAGGTCCTGCATGGGTACTATAGGAACTACACGACATGGCGCCGCCAACGTTGGTTGAGTACTTATTTAACAGTAGAATCTGAGTAGTTCAGTCGTGCTATTCTCAGAGAACCTACTCACAAAACCCCAGAGACGTCTGGAGTGGGTGGGCACTAAATCTGCCACAGCTGAGTAGTACAAGAATACTATTTATTGGCTGTTGGTAGTCAAGCTTGAAGGACATTTAGTTCCTAAATTGTGCATAACACCTCTTCCTCTAAACATGACTGGTTCAGGGGATGAGAGAGTTGACCTGAAGAACATTTTAGAGGGAGAAGAAGATCCTGAGGATGCAATACAGATTGCACCAAAATTCAGAAGGACAGTCACCCTAAGACTATTAGAAAATGGCTTACCAGCCAAGGGTGGCATGGTAGTTTTCGTGATTGAGGCACACGAATCAAACAAAACAGAGGTATTCTATTCATGGGTTACACTCCCAGCAGAAAATGCCATAACAAAGACATTTCACTACTATTTGAGAGGAGATGCACCACATGAATATGCCCTGTTTGAGTACATAGAGATTCCACTCACTTACCAGGAACATTATTACTGGTTTAATGGCGCCCTACCCCACGTACGAGGAAGAGTAAGATTAGGCCCGCTCGGAGGAAACAGGCCACATGGCCAATACTAGCGGCTTACACACCGCACCCTGACATTGGAACAATGCCACAGCCAGAATTACTCGTACAACACAGAGATTTAATTAAAATCTACAGAAACCTGACACAATTCATCATGAGGACTTTAGCAATCCAACCTGCACCAGGTGCAGCAACTAGTACTCCAGCTCAGGGTACAGGAAATAAAATTACTCCTCAAACATTACACGCGGTAATGGGCAAAATGCCCGCAAAACGCGAACAAATACCATTCTGGATAGCTCAGAAAATAACTCCGCTTGAGGCAGTATTCCCGAATACTACCACCTATGAAAAACACAGAATTCTAACAATCTGCTTTCCCATGGGGATCACACCACAAGTAGAGGACTGCACCTCTTGGGTTCAGTCTTTCCTGCCATATATACCAGAACACATGGTATCCCGTCCTTAGCAGTAGTGCCAGACGTATTGAGACAGATACAAAATGAGTACGGAGCAGAGCCTTCCCTAAACTTAGGGATGAAGCTACTAAACAACTTCGACCAGGTATCAGACATAATACTAGCTATCATTAAGGGGGAAGCAGTTTCAGTGGCGATCCGCCAACGCCTAAGGGAGTTCCGTCCAATAGATCAACAACACGAACTACCCAAAATAATTGAAACTGCATATGCAGAATTAGGCAGAGACAGTTTAGGTGGAAAAGCATTAAAACCACAACTAATGGGCAGTCCTGAAAAGGACACTACAAAGCAGACACCTACTTCTTCTAAGAAGAAGTGGGAAAATAAAAAACAACAAAAGTCTAAAGACAGCAGATCTCATTCCAGAGGTAGGTCTCCTCAACAGGAGCCCTCTGAAAGGAGGTATAACCTCAGGAATAGGGATAATATTAAAAAACCTGACAGGTATCAGG
This sequence comes from Calotriton arnoldi, assembly GCA_963921515.1. Lineage (NCBI taxonomy): Eukaryota > Metazoa > Chordata > Amphibia > Caudata > Salamandridae > Calotriton > Calotriton arnoldi. The sequence continues at coordinate 146,943 of CAWUFW010013928.1, forward strand.
ATACTGATACACGTTCCTCTCGTTCCTTTCAGGGTTCATCAAAAAACTCAGAGAGGGAAGGACGGTCAGAGGAGCGTACAAAGTCCAGAGACTCGCAACGCGCTGCAGACTACGCACCTAAAAAGAAGATAAACAAAGACAGAAACCTCAGTTCAAAAAGAAGAAGGTAGCAGGTCTCAAGATCAGACATGCCCAGAATTCTGAGGACACAGCTTCTGAACGGGGAATGGGCTCTGACAATGCTAGACAGAGCGGCAGAAGTAACGATAGCTCGCCAGATCCTGAAGGAATTTCTGGTGACAGCGGAATTGAGTGAGTATATCACGGTGGAAACGCCTAATCCTCGGGTAAGTGTCCCACATAAGTTACATGAGATAACACTCCGTATGGAGGGGGACAAGCCCAGAAAAATTAAAGGTCTCTTTTGGAAAAATCTGTCATCTGGTTATGACATTCTATTAGCAGAACAAGACTGGCCGCCAGCATTCGTTATGGAGTGCCCTAGGGGAGAAACGATAATTTTTCCAGCCTTTTCCGACCTCGATCCCATACATCTTAAACATGCATATGCGCAGGAGTGGGCGGTTGCCCTAGCTCTAGCATTGTACAAAAATCATGCTGGTTGGGATGAGGAGTCAACCCACTATGTGATCCCGTTAAAAGTTTCACCAAATGCTCAAAGGCAATATCCTATAAAGCAGGAAGCTAAAAAACAAGTCAGGGTGATCCTAGATCAACTTGAATACCAGGGTGTGATAGAAAATTGCACTTCACCTATGAACAATCCTTTGTTTCCCATAGCAAAACCTGATAACACATATCGTCTAGTCTTAGATTACAGACATTTAAACACTTGCACAAAGACATTTGCAGTTCAAAATGCACACAGTGCCGTATTAATGAATAACATTGTGCGCCAAAAATACAAAACAACACTTGATATCTCAAATGGATTTTTCTGCCAAAATATAGCGCCTGAAAGCAGGTATCTGACCGCATTCAGTGCGTTAGGGTCCCAGCGACAATTTTGTTGACTAGCCCAATGGTATAAAAATAGCCCCGGGGTATTTTCAGCACAAGTAACAGAGTTACTCCAAAATTTGGATGAAGAAGCATGGTCCTATGTAGATGATATTTATCTGACGGACGATGACTTACCGAGGCACTTGACCAGGCTGAGCACCATTATTATGGGATTCGCCTCTGAGGGCTATAAATTTAATTTCAAAAAATCAAAAATTGCCCACCTCAATGTCCTATTTTTAGGATATGAGCTGTCAAGTGAAGGGAAAAGCCTAGCAGCTAACTTTTAAGAAAAGTGTGCACTGCTCCAACCTCCAAAATCATTAAAAAATTTACAATCAATTCTGGGGTTCCTAAATTTTGGTCGAACATACATTTTGGATTGCGCAGAAAGAGTAAAACCTTTCTACGACTTAATAAAACCTGATTTTTCAATCTGACAATGGACACAGGAACATACAAATATCCTGCATTCCCTACAGGAAGACATGATAGCTTCTAAACATTTACAGACACGAGTAAACGTACGCAACTTAGTGATCCGAGTAATAGCGGGTCAATGCGGGTACACTTATTTAACTTTCAATGAAGACGAAACAGTACCAATCGCATACAAATCACACCTGTACACAAATGCAGAGATGCGTTTCACTTCAACAGAAAAAATCCTGACATCAGTGCAGACCGCTGTAGCAAGAGAAAGAGCTCTGGCTCAGGGTAAACGCATAATGGTCATGACCCCAGTACCAGCTTTAGAAGCTGTTACAAAAGCTAGCATTTCAAATGCGAAAGCGTTACATCCCAGATGGATACAATACGCTAATTCTCTTACTGCAATGGATGTTGAATACAGATTTGATCCAAGTTTAAAAACACAAGCATTTCTGCAATACGAACAAGAATATCCTCTACCAAATGAGATTTTGCCTCTAGATCAGTATGAATACATTATTTACACTGACAGATCTGCTCAACCAGCCATAGGGAGCAAGCAAGCTTACAGCGCAGCGTGTAGAATCGTTAAAGGTCGCATGCGCGATGGAAAGTTCCATCCCTGTAGCACTAAAACGGAATCTCTAGGAGACTGCACGGCTCAGTTAGCAGAATTAAAAGCACTTATACTGGCACTTATAAATACGGAACACGAATTTCCCACACTAATTGTGTGTGATTCCTTTTCCTGTGTACAGTCGTACAATGAATATGTACATCATTGGGAACAAAACGGGTTTAAAGACGCAAAAGGTGGCACAATTAAGCATAAAATGCTATGGGAACAAGTAGTGAGTTGAGAAACGAACTACCAAGGGCTCACGTGATACATACACTGAGTCATCAGCGTGATGGCGTTCACGTTGAAGGGAATTCATTGGCTGATGAAGCCATAAAGGGGGCTGTACGCACAGCCGACGCAGCTGCTCTCACTCATTCAAAAACGAGAATAGACGGCGAGATCTTGGTAGCTGTCAATGCGTCAAGCAAAGGCAGCACAGCAGTACCTAAAAAATTTCCACTCAAGTACTCCTACAAGTTAGATGCACAAAACATTCCATATGCTCAGATTCTTGGAGTGGGGGATAGAGTAATACCAAATATGGATCGTAGGCAAGGCTTAATTCTAGCAGCACACGAGGGTTTGGGTTCTGCGCATACAGGCGTTACAGCGACTATTTCTTTACTAAAATAGCGCTACTGGTGGCCAGGGTTAACAAAGCAGACCAAAGACTATGTCTTAAAGTGCGAAATCTGCCAGCAGATGAAAGGCTCCACCGTAACACGCCCAGCACAGACACCATTGCTAAAATCAGACAAACCACTTGCATGTGTGTATTTGGACCACTGCGGACCCCTACAATCTGATGGGGCCAAGAAATATATCATGGTTGCAGTGGATTCCTGCTCTAGATTCCTATGGGTTTGGCCTCAACGCTCGGCTGACGCTCGAACTGTTATAAAAGATTTGCGAGTCTTTATCGGCACATACGCAGTTGGCATGTTACATTCTGACCGCGGCCCGACGTTTCGCTCTCGGGCTTACAAAGATGCCATGGAAGGAATGGGCGTAGCATTGCGGTACTCCTCTCCGTACCATCCTGAGGGAAATTCCATTGTGGAAAAACCGTGACTTAAAGCAATCTTTAACAGCAAGGGTATTAGGCAAGGGCGGTAGATGGGTCGATCACCTTTATGGGGTCCAACGAGCAATAAACAATCAGCCAAGAAGCTCTTTAGGGGGTGTCACTCCTTACGAGGTCCTATTTGGGACAAGAATGTGGGTACCTGATCTTGATTGTGAAGGCACAGTGGCGGATGAGAAACCATTTGATATTCATGATCGTTTGGCTGTTTTACAGGATCTAAATGAATCCAGGACACAACAAAGCAACGTCCACTTAAAACAGACCGCCACTGAGGAAGTCAAGGCAGCAACGGCAAGACCTGTCTGGATCCTAATAGTCGGGGATCTGGTCAGAGAGAAGATTGCTGACAAAAAAGAATTTGGGCCATCCTACAGAAAGCCTGTACCGGTCCTAGCAATCCAAGGCACGAGAACTGTACTTCTGCTGCCTCTTGCTGGGAAAAAGGAGAAAAGATTTGTCTCAATTGATTTAATCAAACCACACTATGTGGCCGATACTAAACAGTAGGCCTCGTGGACTCCACAGTAGCAGACGCCCTCCTCTCACTACAATCCAAGAAGTTCAAACAGAATGACTCATCACGTTCGAAGAGCCACCTGTACGGAATGAAGGACTAAGCAACAATGCTATGGAACTCGTTCCACTTCAACAAGAAGAAAATCAACTTAACAACCAAGTTGCAATCAGACCGACTACAGACATCTACGTCAACATGCCTCGTCAAGAGCAAAATCCGATTTCAACAAATCCCGATACAATTCCAACAATTGATCGAACTGCTTCTGGCTATTTCATGAACTTTGATACGTTTTCACTGGATCCAAGCGAGCCGGAAACTACGCCAGCCAAAAAATCACGCAAACAGAAACTCACTGACTTTTTGAACTTTTTTAGAAAGACTTACCTGGTGTCACCTTGGATTGAACTATGGTATATCACTGGGATTTTATTTTTTCTTTTCTGGCTAGGTTTAATAATAACTTTTAGTATGCTTATTAATGGACGATACCTCCAGCAGAGCTCTACTGCCCAAAGAGTCAATTTGATTTTGAAACCACAACAGTCTTCACATCGTGAACCAAGAGACTTGTCTTCAGTGAATATCACAGCAGTTCCTATACCGGACGGTATAGTATGGGACAAGATTGATTATGATATATTCGGTCCGACTGAACTTTTAAAGCTTAAACATGTATTTAAAATTTCTTTAAGTGATATCATTACCACCAGTACATTTTCTGATGATTGGGACACTGAAACTGTAAACAATATGATGTCTGATTTAGAAAAAACTGCAGCATTTCCGAACAATGAAATGTTAGAATGTACTTCAGACTATGATACATTGTACTGTTACCAACATTATGGTCATCATTTCTTGCATAAATCTATAACACGTAGAAATGTATTTGAATACCACCAGTGGGAACACTGCCCAACTCCTCCTAAAGGTAGTTCGCAAACTTTTGCACAGAAATTCACATACTTTTCAGGGTTCAACACATCTGACCCAAAGTCATTTTACTACAAAGTGGCAAAAACATCAGCACAGAAAATTATGTTAACTAACACCAAACAGATTTACTCTGCTTCCTTTATGGCCCAGTTGTCTACACAGGGTTTCGACCTATGGAAGGACACTATAGATTTAAAATCAATCTGGGGTTCAAGGGACTGGCAAGTCCAGGGAACAGAAGCTCTTTTTAGAGCATGCCTCATTCCACAGCAGATAATATTTCTAAAAGACACTGTGCAACAGACATCCTGTCTTGGACTAGCCAAGAATAAGGAACTGAACTCACCCGGGTTTCCAGCACCATCACAGATGGGTGGGGGGCAGAATTCAACTACACAAGGGGTAGGATTAGATGACATTCTCCAGTACAACAGATCAGATCCTGATTGGACGAAATGGCTGATTTGGCCCATTGACACAAACAACTGTCAACAGAGATTTATGAATACAACCGAAGGGTTTAGCATCCGTAGGCCAGATGCACGCTATGTACAGAGACAACACCCAGGGGTAGTGACATCCTATAGTGTTGGGAAGTTGTGCCTTGATTGGCTAGAGACCTCAACACTCACAGAAGTAAAACATCACTTGACCTTACTCACATCTGATGTAGACCTTAGGGATTTTTTACTAGGCCCAAGGAAAACACGTCAGAAACGTTTCATATATGCTGGCATTTATGCCTACTATAATGAAAACTGGAAAATATCCCAACAGGAGGCCTGCAGAAAGAATACGGGAAATAGACCATATTAACCTAGAGAAGGCATTAGCTGTAGTGGATAATGGGTTAACAACTTTGACCTCCAGGATTTACTCCTTAGGCAACATTGTGTCTTCGGCAATCGACATATTAGAACAAGATCTGGCCTTGTTACAACACGGGCAATCTCAGCTACGTTCTATTATGATGCTAAGTTGGACGCTGCAATCTTTGCGTGCAGGCTATGTGCCCTGGCGTTTTATAAACACCACGTCTCTGTTTTCAGAATACAATCTAACTGATAAACAGACAGAAATGGCACAAAGGGGAGCCAAATATGCAATGCTGCGTATTGAGAAACTGGAAAGGTTACCATTCACTGTAGCCGAATCACCATCAACTGAATGGCTAATTCATGGCCAAATCACTCTGCCGGTCACTACATTTCAGTTTCAATATTGTCTTGAGCAAAGGCAGGCAGGCAAATATGAAAAGATGGGTAAGGGTTACATTAAGGAAACTTGGGAGTTACCATATAGATACTGATGCAGGAATGGGGATCGAGAAGTGTATCTGAGTGGTACAAACTGCAAGAATACTTTAAGCGGTTCTCTCATGTGTCAGGATATTTCACTACACGGAGCCTGTAGCGGTTCAGTAGCAAACCTATCGTGTCACATGACAGGGACCCCAGTGGCCATGATCACACCGGTTTTTCAGCTGCTCTTGAATGGGAGTTACTTGATGCTAAATGATCAAGGTTGCTGTGGGATGCTTCCGGGCGTCGCCTATCTGGTCACTGTTAACTCCAGGGTTACTTGCTGTATGCAAGTATTGTTTCCGCCACTGAACACAGTCAGGAAGGCGCCGCTATGGCCTTCACTGAATGTTTCTTTCATACAAACTGAGCAGACTGCAAGTCATGCTTTTACAGCAACCCGTGCCCTTAACCTCCGCTCGAGAAACCTGTGAACTTCAAGTTGCAAGGACCTCAACTGAGATACAGGCACTTATACGTACAAACTGCCCCTTTCATTTCATAGAAATGGTGGGACGTATCTTCAATATGTCTGATACGAGCGGTATTGTACACCTATTTGAGACCATAGGGTCAGGACTGTTAAGCACCTTTCAGACAGTCCTCGGAGTAATCCCAAATTTTATACACTCCGTATTGGGAAGCGTATTTGGAGGACTCCCGCTTATCCTATTGCTGGTTGCAGGGGTCCTATTCATAATACTACTGCTACGCAATGGACGGCCCAATTCCCGAGGGAATGGCGAACATGCTCCTGGAGCGGAAATACCGTGAACACATGGTACAACTTCTGGGCATTTCTTGCCTGCGAGAACTCAATGCCTCCTGGTTTGTATCCTTTCGACCAGTCTGGGTAGACTGCATCTTACCTGTTCTTCGATGCCTGCTTTGCGGAGAAGAATGAACGTTGGATCTTTGTCTAACATTTCCATCAGATGCGCCTCCGGACAAGGATGCAATGCTGGACCCCATAAAGGCCCATGCTCTGCGTTGTCCCCAGCGGCTTCCAATTCTGATGAATGCATTCCTGGAGACTCCACAGGTGCCGTTTGCTCCTGCTGGGTTAGGTGACTCCTCCACAGGCACGCAGGTAACAACTGCCGCACAAGCTGCCGCAGCACCCACTGTTGGCAGTGCTACATACCATCTATGTGCGATTGACATTCTCTGTGAGGCGTTGGATTTGTCGTCTGCAGTAGCTCACACAGATAATGTTGTGCTTCCCAGCCAGGACACCTAATCTCAAATTGGCTCATCGCGTCCTGGGAAAGAATTCGGCGTCTCCACTCGTTTTCATAATAAGCGAGCAAATTTGGAAAATTTCCTAAATTGACACTTTCGCTTGAGAAAAGCATGGCCTTCTTCCGCTTTGAGGTACGCAACTTATATAGAGAAACAAAGTAGACATTTCTTTTTTTAGTGGCAATTGGAAATAGCTGAATTGTAACATTTTTGAATTTTTTTTTAACAATTTTAAAACCATGTTTTTACTTGCTTTTAAAATGTTTTTAAATTGTCCAGATTTTAAGTATGGTCATTGTCATCCTATTCGGAAGAGGAGTGGGTGTTATGTCCCGTATAGAGGCCCTAATGTAGACCCGTTCATACATGCCCTAAAATGGACGTATTCGTATTTGCCCTAATACGGTCATATTCGTACTTGCCCTATTATGGTCAAAGCCTCATATGCCCTATTACGGTCATAACTGTACATGTCCTATTACAGTCATGATTCCTTATATAGGCATGATCTTTCACCTACATTGGTCCTCGCTAGTACACAACGAGCTCTGAGGGCTGAACGTTATCTAGTCTGTGGTTTTGAATACAGCAGGGTTTTTCCCAAACACAGGCCCACACTGTTCATCATCAATTATGCATGGCTCGGGGGGGCGTGGCCAACTGCCGACGGGAATGGCCGCAGAGTAGCCGAGCTCCGCTGCACCACTCCCGAAAACATCCGTCCAGCTTCATCAGCCCCGGCCAAAACTTGCTTCTGAGGGGACCGAGACTCCCCCAAGGGTGTGATTGACCAGCGGACGCAGTTTGGGCGACTTCGGAGGGGGCAGGCAGAGGCGACATCCAAAGCAGCATCTAGCGGTGTGGGCCGTGCCGCAGAGTAGTGAGGAGGCCCGGGGCAGAGGCAGCACGCGAGACCGCGGTTGCGGCCTGGACGACGGCCGCCTTCCAGTAGAGTGCGGGGGCAGCTGCGGAACCAGAGTGGGTGTTCGGTGGACTCCTCCCACGTATCCAGTCAGAGTGAGTGCGGCGCGGGGTGTGTGGGGCCCGTGCACAAGCCGATTCAGCTCCCGGCCTGCCAATAACCGGGACTGGAGGATTGCAACCAACAACGCCGGGGTTCCTCCGCGCAGCGGCGGGACGGCCTCGAGGGACCCACTGTGGGCAGTAAACGGTGTGGAGGACCAGCGCGACCGGGTATCACCTGCGGGCCAGACTGAGAGACGCCAGTGGAGCCCAGTTGCCGGTCGGGGGACGGGACTCCAGCCGAGAGGGTGCGACGGCCTGGAGGAGGCGGTGGGGCCTGCTTGGCATCCCAGATTGAGGTGAGACCCCCAGTGGTGGACGTTCAAGGGGGGTCCTGGGACTATTTGGGCCCTCCGGGTGAAGGTAAGCGGGCGGGCCTGCCCGGCACTCGTGGTGGGCCTACAGAACTTTGGTGGGGCGGGACGACGCTCCAAGGCCGTAGCCCAAACAACAGCTACTAGCTAGCCCGGCTCCGGTCTCCCGAGTCGCAGCCACACCTGATGGGGGGTGGCCACAACCGCTTCTTGACACACGACGCGGCCCGGTGGTCCCCATTGCATACTTGGCTCCCCTACTGAACCCAGAACACCTTCTCTACGCAGCGCTAGTGGTGAACTTGTACCAGCATCTAGGGCTGCACCCGCCAAACCCGACAGGCCGGGCGGAGGATTTCGCCGCAGGCGGCGGTGAGTAGTGGGGGCGGCTGGACTACTCCTGTGGCCCACTGTGGAAGGCAGCATGGCAACGGGTCGCAGTGGTCGGTCAGTGACGCAAGCCAAGATTGTCACGTTTCACCATGGGCGCTGTAGACACACGAAGGCATGAAGGAGGAATGAATGCGGGGAACTACATCTCCCAGGATTCTGAGGGAGGCGGCAGTCCTATCTCTTCCTCTCCTGTCTGCCCTACTTAAGCTCCTCCTGCACTGCTATCAGATGCTTGTCACCTGATATCGGAGCTTCCTGTATCCAGATCCCTGAACTGCATGTCAGCACTTTCCAGCCGCTCTCTAGCACATTGAGACGAAGGGGCTGAGACGCCCGGCTCCCTCTCCTCGTGGGAGAATCCTTAATAGCGCCGGAGGTGTCCTGTTGAAGACCAAGGAGGTTATTCCTCAAGGCGCACTGCCTTGCACTACCTGCGCGCCGAGACGCGACCTTTAATTCGAGAAGGCGCACGGACGCGCCTGAAAACTTCACCAAGCGCCTGCTTGCTTGGAACACGACCTTCGCCATAGAACGCGCACAGAAGCGCCTCTTAGTGGCTTCCAGGAAAGAGCCTCTTATTCCCTATAAGCGCACGGAAGCGCCTCTTGCCTTATTAACCTGTGGCGCCTGGATGATGCCTTTTGTTATACCAAGCGCTTGTATGCGCCTATGGAAGTATTAAAACTGGAGAACTCCCTCTGGGTGAAATTAGAGCCGTTGAGAGGCTCGGAGTTCAAAATTGTTGTTTGTTTAAATGGCGATCTGATTCTGCAAGCAGTATCTTTGGGTAAAAAAGGATCTTACCTTGGATACTTAAAGACACAGTCACCATTTACCAGTGGACTACCTGGTTACAGATAAGTACTTGGTTAATCTGTATACCTAATGTCTCTGTTCTACAGAGAGTATTATATCACTGAAGAATAGTGAAGACAACTCTACTTGATTTCTTTTTCTTTATTTTTACCTTTTGTGCTCTCTTTTCTTGTGGATACGTGCAGCAGCTTTAAACGTAAGTGTAATACCTCACATAGATAACATTGATAGTGAATAGATCAGTGTGGAATCTTATGTGTGATGTGTTGTCTCTTATACAGGAAACACGGGGTTACCATAAGAGTGAGGTTTACAGAACTCTACAAAACGGAGCTCCTGGAGTGTTTTTTACTGCTGCAACTTTATTGTTTCGTTTATCCCTTTTTTCCCTTTCCCCTGTTGTGGTGTACTCTGCTGAGTGTTCATAGTACTCGCAGGTGATTCCATAGGAGGGGAGGAGGAAGCATAGCATCTTCCATCGCTCCCGCTGTATCCGGCTGACCAGGTTAGTGTTAACCTATATCCGTGTCATGACAGAGTGACAAGCCCACGGTGCGTACAGCCTGAGCGATGGATACCAACACTGTACTTACTTCAGTGCTGGAAACATTGACCGCGTTAAGAATGGAAGTGGATGCCTTTCGGGGGGAGAATTTAGAGCTGAGGAACGAGTTGGGCACAGTGAGAAGGGAGGTAGCAGGCCTGGCCCGTAGTAGCCCTACGAGTACAAAAGGGGTCTCATATATAAAGAATTGGACTCTACCACCTCCAGCAACTCATGACACATCACAGAGCCAAGGAGGGGGAGCGGGATCCTCTACGATTCAAGTGATCCAACCCCTTCAGTTGCCACTTGCTCCACCCGAAAGATTCTTTGGGGACCCAAAGAAGTTTGGAATTTTTTTAGGGCAGTGTAAGTTACACTTTATGTGTAAACCTGCTGTATTTCCTGACGATCAGTCTAAGACAGCCTTCGTTATGTCATATTTGGGGGGGAACGCAGCTAGTTGGTCCTTCCCTTTAATAGAGAGGAATGATCCCATGTTACTTGACTTTCCTCGATTCTGTGAAGAAATGCGCAAACTCTTTGACAGAAAGGCGCATCAGCTTTCTCTAGATAGGGAACTCATTACGCTTAAGCAGGGCACGCAAGATTTACTAACGTACATAACCACGTTCAACAGACTCGTTATAGAAACAGAGTGGCCAGAAGAAAAAAGAACTTCCTTATACTATCAAGGGCTACGAGGCGAACTAAAAGATGTTTTGGCTCAAGTAGTCCATATGCCAGCTACCTGTGATGAATTGATCAACCTGACAGTTCAATTGGATCATCGTCTGCAGGAAAGAAAGGGAGATAAACAACGTCCTGACTCGAGACCACTGTTTTCTAAACCTAGGGTCCAAACAGAGGAGCGTCTACCATCTACAGACGGGACGGAACCAATGCAAATAAGTGGCATACGTGGTCCATTGAGTCAAGAAGAGAGGAACCGAAGACGTAGCCAGAGGTTATGTATGTACTGCGGAAAGCCTGGACATTATATCAAAGATTGCAAGTCCAAAACCAGGGCGACGTATAAAGACAACCAAGGATCTAGGAACGTGCCTGTGGTAGAATACCTGTTGGAGAACCCGGGAAACTAATAGGCTCAGACAAGACAGAGACCCCTTGTTTGAGGCAAGAAAGCGAAGTGGTCTTCCCTGCCGTGGCTAATACCGTACAAACTTCTGTAGCCCATATGAATGTGTGTGTGACGCTGAAGCTACCGGGAGAAGAACCCATACTGGTACACGCTCTATTGGATTCTGGGGCTACAGGCAATTTTATTGATCAGCGGTATGCACAAGAACTAGGCATACCCTGTATAAGAAAAAAGACACCAGAACCCGTGAAGGCAGTGGACGGAACGGCCTTGACGTCTGGACCGGTGCGTTTTCACACCCACCTTATTTCCATGCAAGTCGGCTTGACCCATTACGAGACCATACAATTTGATCTCATTGACGCCCCGAATTTCAAACTTATATTAGGGATGCCTTGGCTTACACTTCATGATCCTCTAGTGCAATGGGCAGCCCGCACTGTTACCATGAACTCTTTGTTTTGTGCGGAACATTGTCAACGAGAAAGAAACCCTATGCCTTCTCACATAACAAACGCCGCTGCTTTCCTTGCTAGTGGTTGCAGTACAACGAGTGTGTGCCTTATCACCACATTACCGAAAGAATATACGCAGTATAAGGATGTGTTTAATGAACAGGAAGCCAGCAAACTGCCTCCCCATAGGGAATATGATTGCGTGATAGACCTGGAGCCTGGTGCCTGCATACCATGCAGCCGTATATATGCATTAACAGAGGCAGAGACCACCTATCTGCAACAATATCTGAAGAAGCTATTATCCTCTGGCTTCATACGTCCTTCGTCCTCCCCTGCTTCTTCACCGCTTTTTTATACCGAAACGTGAAGGAGGCTTAAGGGCGTGCATCGATTACAGGGCGATCAACAGAGTGACTAAGAAGAACAGATATCCTCTGCCCTTGATACCTGTGTTATTGGATCAGTTAAAAGGATCCAAGATATTCACCAAATTAGATCTCAGGGGAGCCTACCATCTGGTGCGAGTGCGGCGTGGGGATGAATGGAAAACGGCCTTTCGCACCAAATACGGGCTGTATGAATACCAGGTGATGCCCTTTGGCCTTTGTAACGCCCCCGCCGCATTCCAATATTTCATGGATGAAGTATTGAGGGGATTGCTGGATGTCTCCTGCATAGTTTACATCGATGATATTTTAATCTATTCGGCAACCCTAGAGGACCATGTACATCATGTAACCGCAGTGCTGGAACGTCTTCAACAGTACACCCTCTATGCCAAGTTGGAGAAATGCCTTTTCCACACTACTGAAGTAGAGTTCTTGGGATATGTCATTGGACCCAGAGGACTCTGCATGGACCAAAAGAAGACAGATGCCATCATCCGATGGGAATCACCCTCTAGCATAAAGACCCTTCAGAGTTTCCTCGGATTTGCCAATTTCTATCGGAGGTTCATTAAGGAGTTCTCCAAAATCATTCAACCCATGACACATCTGCTACGGAAAGGGGCCACATTCCTGTGGACTGATGCTGCGGAACAGGCTTTTCAAACGTTAAAAACATGTTTTATTAGTGCCCCGATCTTACGCCATCCTGATCCCAGCCAACCGTTTGTGGTAGAAACAGACGCCTCTTATTACGCCCTCGGAGGAGTCCTTTCTCAAAGGCATCCAGAGACAGGACAGCTTCATCCTGTTGCCTTCTTCTCCAAGAAACTGTCAAACTGCGAGGTGAATTACAGCATCACCGACAAAGAGCTGTTGGCCATAAAGAGAGCGTGTGAGGAGTGGAGACATCATTTGATGGGGGCTAGACACACGGTGGAAATATACACCGACCATCGGAACTTACTCTTCTTGAAGAGTGCCAGAGCCCTAACTCCGCGGCAGCTTCGCTGGTCTTTGTTCTTTGCGGACTTTGACTTTGTAATCAAATACCGACCAGGACCACAAAATGGTAAGGCTGATGCACTATCAAGACCCATGCCAATCCCAGAAACCAGCCTAGCCTCAGCTGAAGAACCTCCCAACATACTCCAGAAGGCTTCTTTTCCAACGGAAATCGTGGCCGCAACATCATCTACGGCATTCTTGGAGGAGGTAAAGAAACATGTTGAGAACATAGACGAACATGAGTGGGTGACCAGAGAACCTCAACATCGATCTGCCGTGAATGATTTGCTGTTCTACGACAAAAGACTATATATCCCGGAAGAATCCCTACAACGGAAAGTCCTGCAATGGACTCACGATTCCCCCTCGGCGGCCACCTGGGAAAACATAAAACCCTGCAAAACTTGACTAGGTATTTCTGGTGGGAAACCTTGAGGAAAGACACTGATCAGTATGTTACAGATTGTTCCATTTGTATGCAAGCCAAGGCTCAGCACCTGCGTCCCAGTGGACTGCTCAGACCCATACCCGTACCTCCGGCTCCTTGGCACACCGTCTCTATGGACTTCATCGTGGAGATGCCCCCTAGCCTGGGTTATAACACCATCCTTGTAGTTATAGATCATTTAACCAAGATGGGACATTTTATAGCTTTGACTAAATTGCCCACATCCGGAGAACTGGCAGCTACATTCCTACAACACATAGTACGGTTACATGGACTTCCCTCAGTCCTCATTACCGACAGAGGCACCCAATTCACTTCCAGGTTTTGGAAAGCTCTATGTGATGTCATGAAAATCGATGCCAGACTATCTACAAGTTACCATCCTCAAACCGACGGTAAAACTGAGAGGTTGAACCAGACCCTGGAGCAATACCTAAGATGCTTCACATTGCAACAAGGAGAAGAATGGAGAACACTCTTATGGACTGCAGAGTTCGCGTATAATAACGCAGACCATTCCTCGTTGGGTTGTTCTCCCTTCTTCTGTCTCAATGGATACCATCCTAACATGATGCCATTTGAACAGCCAGTCAATTCCACACATCCCACCATACAAGAGCATCATGCACATCTCAAGGCAGTGTTACAGAACGCTAAAACACACCTAGAAACATCCCGAGCATGCGATAAGCAAAAAGCAGATCAGAAAAGGACACCAGAGCCATCCTATAAAGTGGGGGATAAGGTATGGCTTAACACAAAACATCTGAAGTTTAAGGGAAACACCCGGCTGCTACCCAAGTTTGTAGGTCCCTATCCCATCCACAGTATAATCAATCCTGTAGCCATTAAGCTTATTCTCCCTTCCACTTGGCACATCCACCCTGTGTTTCATGTGTCACTTCTGAAACCTTGTCTCCCTAGCGCCAGATTGTCTAAAAAACCGTTGCCTATGGAGATAGAAGGGGAAGAGGAGTACGAGGTCCAAAACATACTGGATTCCAAGTTTGTCCGGGGGCGGGTGCTCTATCTCATTGATTGGAAGGGATATGGTCCGGAGGACCGCTCTTGGGAACCAAGTAATAACCTGCATTGCCCTGGCCTTCTGCGGCGTTTCCACACACGGTTTCCTCATAAACCTGGTGGACCGCCGGGACGGCGGTCGTGGAGAGGGGGTTCTGTCACGTTTCACCATGGGCGCTGTAGACACACGAAGGCATGAATGAGGAATGAATGCGGGGAACTACATCTCCCAGGATTCTGAGGGAGGCGGCAGTCCTATCTCTTCCTCTCCTGTCTGCCCTACTTAAGCTCCTCCTGCACTGCTATCAGATGCTTGTCACCTGATATCGGAGCTTCCTGTATCCAGATCCCTGAACTGCATGTCAGCACTTTCCAGCCGCTCTCTAGCACATTGAGACGAAGGGGCTGAGACGCCCGGCTCCCTCTCCTCGTGGGAGAATCCTTAATAGCGCCGGAGGTGTCCTGTTGAAGACCAAGGAGGTTATTCCTCAAGGCGCACTGCCTTGCACTACCTGCGCGCCGAGACGCGACCTTTAATTCGAGAAGGCGCACGGACGCGCCTGAAAACTTCACCAAGCGCCTGCTTGCTTGGAACACGACCTTCGCCATAGAACGCGCACAGAAGCGCCTCTTAGTGGCTTCCAGGAAAGAGCCTCTTATTCCCTATAAGCGCACGGAAGCGCCTCTTGCCTTATTAACCTGTGGCGCCTGGATGATGCCTTTTGTTATACCAAGCGCTTGTATGCGCCTATGGAAGTATTAAAACTGGAGAACTCCCTCTGGGTGAAATTAGAGCCGTTGAGAGGCTCGGAGTTCAAAATTGTTGTTTGTTTAAATGGCGATCTGATTCTGCAAGCAGTATCTTTGGGTAAAAAAGGATCTTACCTTGGATACTTAAAGACACAGTCACCATTTACCAGTGGACTACCTGGTTACAGATAAGTACTTGGTTAATCTGTATACCTAATGTCTCTGTTCTACAGAGAGTATTATATCACTGAAGAATAGTGAAGACAACTCTACTTGATTTCTTTTTCTTTATTTTTACCTTTTGTGCTCTCTTTTCTTGTGGATACGTGCAGCAGCTTTAAACGTAAGTGTAATACCTCACATAGATAACATTGATAGTGAATAGATCAGTGTGGAATCTTATGTGTGATGTGTTGTCTCTTATACAGGAAACACGGGGTTACCATAAGAGTGAGGTTTACAGAACTCTACAAAACGGAGCTCCTGGAGTGTTTTTTACTGCTGCAACTTTATTGTTTCGTTTATCCCTTTTTTCCCTTTCCCCTGTTGTGGTGTACTCTGCTGAGTGTTCATAGTACTCGCAGGTGATTCCATAGGAGGGGAGGAGGAAGCATA
Source organism: Calotriton arnoldi (assembly GCA_963921515.1). Lineage (NCBI taxonomy): Eukaryota > Metazoa > Chordata > Amphibia > Caudata > Salamandridae > Calotriton > Calotriton arnoldi. The sequence goes on from CAWUFW010013928.1 coordinate 162,986, forward strand.
GCATCTTCCATCGCTCCCGCTGTATCCGGCTGACCAGGTTAGTGTTAACCTATATCCGTGTCATGACAAAGATAGACAAATTCGCGTGGCAAAAACAACAGAATGAAGATCACGGGACGATGGCAGCCCAGAATGACAAGACTGAGCCTACGAATAAAGATCTCCTCGCAGCAATTACCGCAGTGCGTACCTCCCTAGAGACCCGGATTGACACGGTTGCCACTGAGGTAACCCTGATAAGGGAAGATATGAGAAGAACAGCAGAGCGGGTGAGCAAGGTTGAGGCTACTACAGCAGACCTGGGGACTGATACCACCCTCTTAAAAAAGCAGGTCTTGGAATTGCGCACCTCTCACGAGGCTATGGCCTTACAACTCGATGACTATGAGGGAAGGATGAGGCGCAATAACGTCCGAATTCTTGGAATTCCGGAGCGGGCGGAGGGACAGGCGGCGGACCTCTTTGTGGAGGAACTAATTGCGAAACAACTTCAGCCGCGTGGCCTATCCAACAGCTTCTCCATCGAGCGGGCTCATCGGGTGCCCGGGGGAAAGCCGAGGCCGGGGGCCCCACCCCGACCACTATTGGCTCGTGTTTTTAACTTTCGTGATCGGGATGTGATCCTCCAGACCGCCCGGATGGCCCCCCCATTGATACTCGAAAACAGCCGGGTCACATTTTTTCCGGACTTCACACTGAGGGTCCAGAAGCAAAGGCGTACCTTCTTGGAGGTGAAGCGAGCCCTTAGAGAACAGGAGATTAAATATGCCATGCTGTTCCCAGCCAAACTTTGGGTGGAATCGGAGGGCAAACTATGGTTCTTCACAAGGCCGGAGGACGCCTGGGACTGGCTCGAGGGCTGGCGAACAGTTGGCAAGAAACAGCTCAAGTCTCCACCAGCCACGGCCAGCCAGGGCGATTGGCGACAACAGCGGCGCTCCCCTCCACACTCAGACTCTGACTCCCGAGGAAACGTGGAGTGAACCTGCATACAGTTTCTGGCGATAGATTGAGGGATGCCGGCTGGATCTCCCTGCCTACAGGAACGTTTGGGCCTCCGTGGACCCCTTGAATGCTGCACGACTTTGAACTGTTGTAAATATGGTTTCGTATGTTTGGACTTATATAACGTGATCTGTACCCTTAGAATAATCTATAGCATGGTAGGCCCAAAGGATTTAGAGGCCGGGGTGGATTTTTGGGGTTGAGATTAATGATTTATGGGAGTGGGGTTGCTCACGTTCCCGAAGTTGATGTGGGTGGGCGACAGGCACTCTGCATGTTGGGGGGAGGTGGGCAGTTTCAAGCTCGCTATGCAGGGAGGTAGGGTGGGGGTGGGTTCCTGGTTGGGAAGGGAGGGGGGTTTGCTTTTTAAGGTTCTTTTGTTTGTTGCATTGGTTCGCTATACATATTGGAGTATTGGTAACTGGCATGTCCCAACACTTTGCACTGTAGGTAGGGGCGGTGAAAGACGCCTGGAAAATATGGTTGATCAGGGCCGAGCCTGGCGGGGGGTCTGTGGTGGCCCTGCCTGGGTTGGTCCCTCTAGATCTATATATCTATCTTCACAAGCATCTGATGGCACCTGACACAGGACTTAGAGTCGCCACTTGGAACGTGAATGGACTGGGAGACAAAATCAAACGGGGAATTGTTTTACGCTATATTAAAAGGCAAAACCTGGATTTGGTAATGTTGCAGGAGACCCACCTAGTGGGGAACAAATGCATGGCCCTTAACAGGAAGGGGTACACAATGGTGGTACATTCAGGATTTTCATCGGGCTCCAGGGGGTGGGGGTCCTTCTACGTAGGGGTTGCCCATTCATCACAAACCATACATGGACCGATAATCTCGGTAGGTTTTCCGCTGTTACAGGCACGTGGGAAGGGCGTACCCTAAATATAGTCTCGGTCTACGCCCCCCAGGACTACAACAATTGACACTACGAGAGGTGGGGAAGCTATTAATGGAACTACCCATGGGGACTTTAATACTGGGAGGAGATTTTAATTTAACCATGAACGGTAACAGGGACCGACTCCCACCCAGGGATGATCCCGCGCGGGGCTCGCAGCTTCAGGAGTTTGCTGATGCCCTGGGGGTGGTTGACATTTGGAGGTGGCTGAACCCCGCACACACTCATTTCACATTTCAATCGGGAGCACATGGCAGTCAATCCCGCATTGACTATCTGTTCACCCATGCCCAGGACATACACCAATTCAGTGGAGTCCGGGGGTTGGCACGAGGGATATCCGACCACTCACCCTTATTGACGACATTTGGTCAGTTACGGCCCAAGCAAACGGGACATATCAAGATACAGCCATGGGCGCTTAAAATACCTCACATTCGGGAGACCCTTTTGAAGGAAACTGACTACTTTTTCGAAGAGAACGTGGGGTCCGTGCCCTCGGCAGTGACGCTATGGGGTGCGTTTGGTGCAGTGATTAAGGGTAGGGTGCTATCCTTGACGGTGGGACACCGGGTTGAGCGCTCCCGTAGGGTGACTGACCTGGAAACAGAGATGCTGGCCCTGGAGACGATCCTTTCGCGGGCCCTGGCTCCCGACACACAGCACAATCTTAATATCAAGCGACAAGATTACAAACAACTCCTAATGGAGGAAGCCACGATGCGCTCTTTATCTACCAGACATCTAATCTATGAGCAGGGTGAGCGTACAGGCAAACTCCTAGCGTGGTTGGAGCGTAAAGAGCAGGCGACACGTTGGGTCCAAACTCTGGCTGGTCCAGATGGGGAGCCTATCACGGATCCTCAACATATAGCACAACTGTTTGCCTCTTATTTTGAAGACGTCTATAAGGTACCCGATTCTTCTCAGGCCCCGTTGTCTGCGGATTTACTTGCCACAATTGGAATGTCATGCCTATCCCCACAAGATAGGGAAGCCTTGGAAGCAGACATTACAGTGACGGAGATCCAGAAGGCCATAAAGGGGGTGCGCTCTGGCAAAGCAATGGGCCCCAACGGACTCCCAATTGAACTCTTTAAACCCATGTCCGCAAAAATAGCCCCTCATCTCTTGGGTCTTTATAACGAATGCTACCAGAATGGAATCCTTCCGGCGGATATTCGAACCGCAGCTATAGTGGTAGTTCATAAGCCGAACAAACCGGCGGATGAATGTAAATCGTACCGCCCAATATCCCTACTCACAGTACAAACCAAAATCCTTGCCAAGCTTCTGGCTAATCGGCTCATCCCTTACATTGCTGAGTTAATCCACCCAGACCAATCCGGCTTTATGCCGGGCAGGAATACGGCCAGAAACCTACGGCGCGTACACGGGGCCCTGGGGAGAATAGGCACTATAGAAGAGGAAGCAATCCTGCTGTCCCTTGATGCCACCATGGCATTCGATACTATCGAATGGGACTTCCTCTTTGCTGTTTTGATTCGGGTGGGACTCGGCCCCCGGCTGATTGGCTGGATCAAACTACTATACACACAACCCACTGCATACGTTACAGTCAACAATCACCGCTCTGGCACCTTTTCCCTCCATCGGGGCACGAGGCAAGGCTGTCCGCTGTCTCCGCTCCTCTTTGCCCTGGTACTGGAGCCACTCGCAGTGTGGATCAGGGGAGATCCGGTGATACGTGGCTTCAAATGGACACACAGGCACGAAGATCGAATTTCCCTATACGCGGACGATATCCTTCTCTACCTTGCCTCTCCTGCGCGGTCGCTGAGATGAGTACTACACATATTTCACATTTTCGGAGCGCACTCGGGGTATCTGATAAATTGGTCCAAGTCCCAGATGTATGCATTGTGGGGCGAGCCCCCACCCAGTCCGAGGGGATACGAAATACCAGTTGCCACTCAGGGATTTCGATATCTGGGGGTATTTGTGACCGCAGATGCTCAGCTCTTTTTCGAGCGGAATCTAGTGGAGCCGCTTCAGCGGCTAAAGTCAGACGCCCGACACTGGCGTTCTCTACCTCTCACTCTATTGGGACGCGCGTCCCTATTTAAAATGCTAGCGCTCCCTCGGTTCCTCTATGTACTTCAGAACGCCCCTTATCCAATCCCAGACTCGTACTTTGCCCAAATCGACGCTGTGTTGCGCGGGCTACTTTGGGAAGACCGTCCGCCTCGAATTGCTATGAATAAACTAGTCCAGGGATGGTACGATGGAGGGATAGGTTTGCCTGATATTCGGCTGTACTACCAGGCATCCCAATTGACGGCAATTAACAGCTGGGTATTTGGCCCGCATGATGATCCTACCTTCCGCACCGACCATTGGCTCATGGGACGCGGGGGCTACAATCGGGCGCTATATACCAACCCCCGCAAACTCCACCTGACGGGCCCCACAGCCCGCACGGTTGAAATATGGCACGGCACCACGAGGAGACTGGGGTGGCAAAATCGGCTCACGAAAGCAACGCCGTTATGGGAACCAGATATGCTGGGCCGCCTCAGTCAATGCCCCGGATTCGATAAGTGGGACACTATCGGGATTTCCACGGTAGGGGACATGTGGGTGGGGGGGAAAATAGCCACCTTCTCAGACCTCCAGACTAAATACCACCTGGAGCCCTCAGAGACATTTAGATATCTCCAAATCAGACACGCCATTTCCGCGGCCTTGACTGGGGGGACTCCTCTCCCTGATTCCTCCCCACTGGAGGATCGGTTGATAGTAGAGCAGATGGAGCACAAGGCTATCTCCTTAACATATAAAAAATTGGTTAATAATCGCACGGACCCCATGCATAAAACACGTACTAAATGGGAATCAGATCTGGGGGCTATAGAAGAGGAAGATTGGAGAGACGCTCTTGCCTCTCCCAGAGAGGTAGCGATCCCCATGCGACTGCGCCTTATACAAATCAAGGTACTCCACAGGGTATATTTTGACGCTCCGTTATTGTTCCGACTTAAGAGACGACCAGATCCGTTATGTCTCCGACACTGTAACCAAATTGGCACCTTTATACATATATTATGGGAATGTCCACACATACAACACTATTGGGACAGGGTGACACGCCAACTATCTAGGGCATGTGGCAGACCCCTGAGTCCCTCTCCCAGACTCTGTCTCCTTAACATGTGGGAAGCTACCGACCTTTCCCAGATGGATCAGGCGTGGGCAGCAATGGGATGGCTGCTGGCAAAGCGTAACATAGCGCAGAAGTGGGGTCAGGACGCCAGCCCGAGGGTAATGGACTGGGCAAAGGACATGGACGGGGCGATGATAGCGGAGAAAACTGTTTTTAAGGGAAGGGGTGCCCCAAGAAATGGGACCATAAATGGGGAAAGTGGAACAAATACCGCGGGGACATCTGTATCTCCCCAGCGGTGGAGATGCGGCGGGAGAGACAAGACCTAATGACCCGCAGTGTGGTAGATGATGGGACCCCTCCATTGGTGGTATAGGGGTAGACTGGGGCTTGACCCCTATGAGCATTTCACTAGGATGAGTGGGACCCTTAGCCGATTGAGTGTGTTGGGATCCCTTGGGGACCCCCCGGGGGTGGGATACGGGTATGGAGTCGGGTACACTATGTATGCTTTCTCGATGCCGAAGTTGGATTTTCTGCAATTGCCAAGTAATTATGTCTGTACTGTAAATGAACCAATGCACTTTTCTTTTTATAATAAAAACAGCTTTAAAAAAAAATTATGCATGGCTCTCTAGGAATACACCACCTGCATATTATGTATGTACAAAGTTCACCCCTGACGTCTTCCTCACGTCTAACAAGGGCCAATACAAACCATACGAAGCAACTCGAGTCTTCAGGGTATAAATACACCACATCTTACCCCGGTAAGACAGAGGGAACCGAGACTTCCATGCTGACACACTGACCAGAGATGCTGAGGCTCCTGCATGCAGTCGCTCCAGCTGACAGCGGTCTAACACAGCCCTTGCGGGGTGTCCAACTCGAGACCAGGATGGGGTCCCACACTCTCTCTATTCAGGTATGGGGGTTCAACTAAATCCTAGAAGGATTCTTGGCTCTTAGGCTTTTAGACCTACACATATGCTAGGTACACTCAGGTACATCTAGTTAGGCATTGTAGGAGTACGCGCACTTTCATAATGCTTTTTATACTCATGTATGTATTCATGATTATTGCAATATGGTAGAACTGTTCTATCCCTTTGCTTTTATAGTACTGCTGATAATATATCCTTGCTATTGTATGCTGGTTGCTGCAGCACATATATTTTACACTAGAATAACAACTGTTCAATAAATACATATTGAAACGCCCAGACTGTTTATTCTGTGTAACTCTCTGAGACAAACCGAATAAGTAAGCACGAGTGACTGAGCGAAAGGTAGTACATTGTTTCCAAGCTTCTGAGGAATTTGGGTTGTTATGGTCTAAGGTTGCCAGAAACTAATCTCTCCCCGATAAGAGGAGATTCTAGTGGCACTGTGAGCTAGCTAATGCAAATCAGGCTAACATACGCCGTTAGGGTGCACAGAGGCAGTCATTCACCAAGCCCACAGTTTATGTTATCCAAACGCGCAGGTCCTGCATGAGTACTATAGGAACTACACGACATGGCGCCGCCAACATTGGTTGGGTACTTATTTAACAGTAGATTCTGAGTAGTTCAGTCGTGCTATTCTCAGAGAACCTACTCACAAAACCCCAGAGACGTCTGGAGTGGGTGGGCACTAAATCCGACACAGCTGAGTAGCACAAGAATACTATTTATTAGCTGTTGGTTAGTCAAGCTTGAAGGACATTTAGTTCCTAAATTGTGCGTAACACCTCTTCCTCTAAACATGACTGGTTCAGGGGATGAGTGAGTTGACCTGAACGTTTTAGAGGGAGAAGAAGATCCTGAGGATGCAATACAGATTGCACCAAAATTCATAAGGACAGTCACCCTAAGACTATTAGAAAATGGCTTACCAGCCAAGGGTGGCATGGTAGTTTTCATGATTGAGGCACACGAATCAAACATAACAGAGGTATTCTATGCAGTCAGTCAGTCAAACCACTTTATTCGATTAATTAAAATCATAAAAGTACAATACACAAAACACAAACAAAAATATTATCATTCGATACAAATGAGCGATGTAAAAGATATAAAATTCCTGCAAGAGTTCTATAATTCATCAGAACTTAAAAATTATCGGGTAAAAGCAATTACATTAGAATAAAAATTGAAAAATTCATACATCATTAAATCATAGGAAATCTCCTTTTCCTAAGGCTGGCAGCAGCAACAAGGAAACTAGCAATGTTAAAAATATTCCATGTGTCATCCAGCAATTGAAGATACATTAAGACTGGTCTAACCTGTAGGAAGCCCTTTCCCCTCAATAGAGGGGCTAGGAACCTCCTCCGTATGTCATTATAAAAATCACAAAACATGATGAAATGCATTGTATCCTGTGGTGAAAAATTGTCGCACTGACACGGGCCTATATCCTCTGGTTTACACCATCCAGGAAGGTTACCCAGCGAAAAATGAATCAAATTGAAGCAGAACCTAGTCAGGAGCCAACGATGATAAGGCTTGGACACGATTCTCAGGTAGGGCTCAATTAATGGGGAAGAATTAATTAGATAATGAGCCCTAACCAAAGGTTTTTGCATCTCCCGTTCCTCCCGTTCCAACATCAGAATATTCAAAAATTGTGATTTCACCCATTTTACATCGTCTTTTTTGATCCCTTCTGGGACGTTATAAATATCGGGTCGCCCCAATTTAAGAAACATGCACTTAACATAAGACAGCCACGGAATGCTACTGGCATTATCCAGGGCAACACAGTCCCGTAAGATCTGGTGGTTCAAAGTTATCTCTGGATTAAGCCAGGTTTTAATCCAGCAAACCAAGGGGGCCAGTCTCAGCGAGTCAGTCACATATCCCACCCCCAATTCCTGATGAATGGCAAAAGTTGGGGTTGATTGGGGCACAGTCAGGAGGGTACGTAAGAATTTATTTTCAACCAACTGCAACCCTGCTAACTGTTTGTAGCCCCAAATGGCAGAACCATATATGGCAATAGCCAGACATTTAGATCTATAGATGGAAAGAATAGCTTCAAAAGGCCTGGCTCCCAATCGCTGTGAGAACCCCAATAAAGCTGACGTCGATCTAACTACTGCATTTTTTAAAACTTTATATTGGGGGACCCAGGAACATCTGTCATCAAATAAAACCCCCAGATATGTAAAAGAGGTCACTCTGGACACCTCAGCTCCATTGCATAAGAAAGTTTTATCTTTTCTATTTCTATGGCCCATTATCATGACATGTGATTTCGACATATTCACAACCAGATCCAGGGATTTCATGTAAGCCCCAAATGCATCCAACAATCTCTGAAGACCTATGGCAGTTCGGGATAATAAAACAGCATCATCCGCGTATAGGAGGACCGGAATAGTCCTAGTACCTACACGCGGAATATCCAGACTGGCCTCATCCAGGGTTTTATCTAGGGCATTAATATAAAGGGTAAAAAGTAAAGGTGCCAATATACAACCCTGACGGACACCTCTGCCTGATTTAAAATGTCTAGTACATTTGCCGTCCTGAGTGACCCTAACATTTGCTAAAATATCCCGATGCAAATCTGCTAAAAAGTGAACCAAACAGGAATCAATACCCATATTAAGTAAAATAGGCCAAAGCTTCGATCTGTTTACCAGATCGAACGCGGAGGTGAGGTCCATAAAAGCCATTTGCAGGGAACCTTTTTTGGCTACGGTGTATTTGCCTATTAATAAATATAAATTAAGGCACTGATCCATGGTGCTTCTGCCTTGTCTAAAACCATACTGGAGATTGGATAAAACCCCATTATCATTTACCCAATCAGTGACCTTAGCCAAGATCACTTTACCTAAAATTTTGACGGCAGAGTCAATCAATGATATAGGTCTGTAGCACCGTGGATCTCCTCTCTGTCCTTTTATAAAAACTGGTATAATTGTAGACAGGGACCAAGATGCAGGAAACCCCTGCACAACTGAGGCATTAAACACATTTACCAAAATCTTGGCCCAAAATTTAGGTTCACCTTTATACAGGTCTGCAGGGACACAATCAGGACCAGGTGCCTTATTGCTGGATGTCTCTATTATTGCCTTTTCAATGTCCGCCTCTTTAAAAACCAACAAAGGTAAATCGCCATGTGTGTCTGAAGCTGGAAAAGGATCCTGAACCTCGCTTGAACCATAAATAATCTTAAAGTGCGCTAGCCACTGCTCTTCTGAAATGTTAGTTTCCAGGATGTCATTCTCTAAACCCGAGAAGAAAGGTGTGTTAACAATAGCCCAAAATTTCGAGCTATCCTTTAGGACTTCCACAGACATTAAAGCATTCCAGGCCTCTGATTTAATCTCATTTTTACGGGTATATACCGCTAGCTTATAATGCTTCCTGAGACTAGCTATCTGCTCCCTGTCTCTTGGTTTATTTTTCAGGGCTTGTACTAAATTTCGATGGGCCCTAGAGCAATTTGCGTCAAACCACCTTTCGCCTGGACAAAATCTGGGTTTTGTTTTAACAGTCAAGTCAGTTGCTACCTGGCCACAGATACCTTCAAAGGTTCTAATGACCTCAGCCTTTGGGGTGGAATAATCCGTGCATGTTGCAATATCGTTTTTAGCCTTCATGCATAGATCAACAAAGAAAGATTCGGGAATTACCTTAGACCATTTAAGCCTCCTCCCTGGTCACATGTTGCCACGTGATTAACTCCTGTGTTCCTGCCCAGTGAGCACAAAAGACCCAAGTCTTTATTTAATTCGAGAATTACTGGATTATGATCGCTAAAGGGGGACAACCTAGCATTATAGAACACTACATTAGCTAGCATTGAGGGGGACAAGAATATATAATCAATAATGGTATCCCTTCCCTTGGCCTTAAATGTCGGAACCCGCTCGGATAAATCATTGAAACCAGGTTCGAAGAGGTCAGCTCCTGCCAGGAGGTCCTCCAGAGCCTACCCCTTTTGCGTATGCTCAAAGTGGGGTGACACCGAATAATCAGGGCCCAAATGATCATCAACATAACAATTCAGATCACACAGATGAATATTAAAATCGCCCATAAGTATGATATAATAAAAAGTGGATTGCTTCAATCTATAAACTTCTAAAAAACATTTCAAATAAGATAAGTGTTCATTCGTAAAATCGCATTCCCCAGAGTTATAAAAATTAATTAATAATATTTTAGGGCAATTGGGGGTACATAGTTCTATTATCAGACAGTTATGGGAGCTTACCTCCATCAACTTTATGGACCCTTTTAACTTTAAAGAAAAAAGGAGCACTAAGCCCCCCTTAGCTCTACCTGCCGAAGTAGGACGTGCCGGTGAGCAATAAGTTTTAAACCCGTCCAGCCAAAAGTTGCTCTCCCTCTCCCATGTTTCCTGGAGAGCAATAATATCGTATTTTTTTATAAACTCAAGCCAGCTAGGATCATCCCTTTTACATCTGAGCCCCGCAATGTTCCAGCTAATAATCTTGCAATTGGGGGCAACTTCTAAATCAATAGGCTGGAAATTATGACTGGAGACAGATAAACAATCATGGGGTAACTCTAGTCAATCATTCTCATCTAACTGAGACAGTGGAGAAAATCTATTTGATAGGGCTATGCCCACTCCTTCGCGGCCAATTTGCGAAGGAAGAGTTTGCGGGACTATTATATCTCTAGCACTAAAACTTTCTGGGTAGAGCTCCGAATTTTTAATTTCAGCAGAGCATTGAGGAGACTGATAGAGCCTCCTCGAGTATACCTCAGAGTGGGTATTAACCAATACATTCGATCGTCTTACTGGGGGATAAAAATAACCCAATGGCAGGGCTCTGATACCCCCCTTCCCCTTCTCTAGGTCCAAATCCGAGGCATCCCAAAACAGTCTATCAACTGCATTTCGTGTGTTAAAATTAACAATAATGCAATCGCCGTCAACGTGTTTCGGGCGATTACCCACCCACCCCACCCGCCTGGCCATTATAATTCTAGAAGAGATCTCAGTATTTCCAGTACAATATTGTTCACACCATTTTTTGGCTTTTAGTAGGAGGGCCGGAGTGGATTCATTATCATCCACACCTAGTGGAGGTACCCTTACAAGGACCGCAACCAGTGGGGTCGCTTCTGGGGGGAGATTAAGATTACAGCAATTGGGTTTTACAAGCCTCTCATGTGAGAGTGAGGGTGGGGGCTCCCTAGTAACCAAGGTCTGGGCATTAACTGTCATGTCCACAGAGTTCCTGTGGCGACGACTGGGATTCCCCCTCCTCTCAGGGCGGCCCTGGTGTGCCCCAACTCTCTTCATGAATCCGGATTCTGGCCTTACCCGTAGTGGGGAAAGTGATTGACCACCCGAGTTGTCTACACCAGTACATAGCCTGGTCTCTAGCTGGGCTTTAGGGAGCATAATTGGACTAGGCGAAACATTCAGAGTTTTCGAAACAGTTAAAAAAGAATCAATACGTTCAAATTTTTTCAAAATCCCAGCAACACAAGTGTTCAAAGTGTCAATAATGTCTTTTGCTATACTAGTAAGAGCAGATTCCAGCCATAAGGTAAAGATCTCCTCCACCATATTTCGAACTATCAGGTCGATATTTTCGCTCACAACATTCCCTTGGGTAGAGTTACTTTTTTTAAATTTTATGTCCCGTTTGCAGGTTTTTCTAGTGAATCTCCTTTTCCCACCAGGCCCCAGGGACATCCCTTTTGGTGCCTTTTCCAACACAGGCAAAAGATCTTTAGTGGCATCATCCATGCCCCCAGTCTGAACCACATTGCATGACAGAGTACCCTGCGCAACTGACGGTATCGTTATCAGTACCGTGGGTTCCAACGGAACGGGAATTATTGTCACAAGGTCGGGTGTAGCATTCCCCTCCTCTGGCTCTTGGCTCGTGCCCAAACCCAGCTCTTTTTCAGCATTAGCGATTTCCTTGTTTATGGCTCCCACCGCCGAGGTTAAGTATGATATAATAGATGCCGACTTTCTTGGGATTTTTGCTTTTACCCCCCCCCTGATCTTGACTGCACAATTGTTTTCGCTTACCCATTGTTGACAACAGAGGGGTGGCCCAGCCCGGCCTCTTCCGGTCGCTGACGGGCAAGGACGGGCCCGCCCTTGGCCCGGGCGCACCCGTGCGCGTCCCGCGAAGCGGGGGCCACGAGGAGCTTTATGCGCCTCCTGGCGCGTGTGGAACACAGCTGCGGCAGCCCAGGGAGCAGCCTGGGAGCTGTAGTCCACCCCCGTCGGGAAGTTGCTGATGGTGCCGGTGTTGCGCGGGTCCCGCGAAGCGGGGGCCGTGAGGAGCTTTATGCGCCTCCTGGCGCGTGTGGAACACAGCTGCGGCAGCCCAGGGAGCATTCTGGGAGCTGTAGTCCACCCCCGTCGGGAAGTTGCTGATCGTGCCGGTGTTGCGCGGGTCCCGCGAAGCGGGGGCCGCGAGGAGCTATATGCGCCTCCTGGCGCGTGTGGAACACAGCTGCGGCAGCCCAGGGAGCAGTCTGGGAGCTGTAGTCCACCCCCGTCGGGAAGTTGCTGATGGTGCCGGTGTTGCGCAGGTATTCTATTCATGGGTTACACTCCCAGCAGCAAATGCCATAACAAAGACATTTTACTACTATTTGAGAGGAGATGCACCACATGAATATGCCCCGTTTGAGGACATTGAGATTCCACTCACTTACCAGGAACATTATTACTGGTTTAATGGCGCCCTACCCCACGTACGAGGAAGAGTAAGATTAGGCCCGCTCGGAGGAGACGGGCCACATGGCCAATACCAGCGGCTTACACACCGCACCCTGACATTGGAACAATGCCACAGCCAGAATTACTCGTACAACACAGAGATTTAATTAAAATCTACAGAACGCTGACACAATTCGTCATGAGGACTTTAACAATCCAACCTGCACCAGGTGCAGCAACTAGTACTCCAGCTCAGGGTACAGGAAATAAAATTACTCCTCAAACATTACACGTGGTAATGGGCGAAATGCCCGCAAAACGCGAACAAATACCATTCTGGATAGCTCAGAAAATAACTCAGCTTGAGACAGTATTCCCAAATACTACCACCTATGAAAAACACAGAATTCTAACAATCTGCTTGCCCATGGGGATCACACCACAAGTAGAGGACTGCACCTCTTGTGGTTCAGTCTTTCCTGCCATATATACCAGAACACATGGTATCCCGTCCTTAGCAGTAGTGCCAGACGTATTGAGACAGATACAAAATGAGTACGGAGCAGAGCCTGCCCTAAACTTAGGGATGAAGCTACTAAACAACTTCGACCAGGTATCAGTCATAATACTAGCTATCATTAAGGGGGAAGCAGCTTCAGTGACGATCCGCCAACGCCTAAGGGAGTTCGGTCCAATAGATCAACAACACGAACTACCCAAAATAATTGAAACTGCATATGCAGAATTAGGCAGAGACAGTTTAGGTGGGAAAGCATTAAAACCACAACTAATGGGCAGTCCTGAAAAGGACACTACAAAACAGACACCTACTTCTTCTCAGAAGAAGTGGGAAAATAAAAAACAACAAAAGTCTAAAGACAGCAGATCTCAATCCAGAGGTCGGTCTCCTCAACAGGAGCCCTCTGAAAGGAGGTATAACCTCAGGAATAGGGATAATATTAAAAAACCTGACAGGTATCAGGATACTGATACACATTCCTCTCGTTCCTTTCAGGGTTCATCAAAAAACTCAGAGAGGGAAGGACGGTCAGAGGAGCGTACAAAGTCCAGAGACACGCAACGCGCTACGGACTACGCACCTAAAAAAGAAGATAAACAAAAACAGAAACCTCAGTTCAAAAAGAAGAAGGTAGCAGGTCTCAAGATCAGACATGCCCAGAATTCTGAGGACACAGCTTCTGAATGGGGAATGGGCTCTGACAATGCTAGACAGCGCGGCAGAAGTAACGATAGCTCGCCAGATCCTGAAGGAATTTCTGGTGACAACGGAATTGAGTGAGTATATCACGGTGGAAACACCTGCTACTCGGGTAAGTGTCCCACATAAGTTACATGAGATAACACTCCGTATGGAGGGGGACAAGCCCAGAAAAATTAAAGGTCTCTTTTGGAAAAATCTGTCATCTGGTTATGACATTCTATTAGCAGAACAAGACTGGCCGCCAGCATTCGTTATGGAGTGCCCTAGGGGAGAAACAATACTTTTTACAGCCTTTTCCGACCTCGTTCCCATACATCTTAAACATGCATATGCGCAGGAGTGGGCGGTTGCCCTAGCTCCAGCATTGTACAAAAATCATGTTGGTTGGGATGAGGAGTCAACCCACCACGTGATCCCGTTAAATGTTTCACCAAATGCTCAAAGGCACTATCCTATAAAGCAGGAAGCTAAAAAAACAAGTCAGGGAGATCCTAGATCAACTTGAATACCAGGGTGTGATAGAAAATTGCACTTCACCTATGAACAATCCTTTGTTTCCCGTAGCAAAACCTGACAACACATATCGTCTAGTCTTAGATTGCAGACATTTAAACACTTGCACAAAGACATTTGCAGTTCAAAATGCACACAGTGCTGCATTAATGAATAACATTGTGCGCCAAAAATACAAAACAACACTTGATATCTCAAATGGATTTTTCTGCCAAAATATAGCGCCGGAAAGCAGGTATCTGACCGCATTCAGTGCGTTAGGGTCCCAGCGACAATTTTGTCGACTAGCCGAAGGGTATAAAAATAGCCCCGGGGTATTTTCAGCAAGAGTAACAGAGTTACTCCAAAATTTGGATGAAGAAGCATTGTCCTATGTAGATGATATTTGTCTGACGGACGATGACTTACCGAGGCACTTGACCAGGGTGAGCACCATTATTATGGGATTCGCCTCTGTGGGCTATAAATTTAATTTTAAAAAATCTAAAATTGCCCACCTCAATGTCCTATTTTTAGGATATGAGCTGTCAAGTGAAGGGAAAAGCCTAGCAGCTAACTTTTTAGAAAAGTGTGCGCTGCTCCAACCTCCAAAATCATTAAAAAATGTACAATCCATCCTGGGATTCCTAAATTTTGGTCGAACATACATTTTGGTTTACGCAGAAAGAGTAAAACCTTTCTACAACTTAATAAAACCTGATTTTTCAATCTGACAATGGACACAGGAACATACAAATATCCTGCGTTCCCTACAGGAAGACATGATATCTTCTAAACATTTACAGACACACGTAAATGTACGCAACTTAGTGATCCGAGTAATAGCGGGTCAATGCGGGTACACTTATTTAACTTTCAATGAAGACGAAACAGTACCAATCGCATACAAATCACACCTGTACACAAATGCAGAGATGCGTTTCACTTCAACAGAAACAATCCTGACAGCAGTGCAGACCGCTGTAGCAAGAGAAAGAGCTCAGGGTAAACGCATAATTGTCGTGACCCCAGTACCAGCTTCAGAAGCTGTTACAAAAGCTAGCATTCCAAATGCAAAAGCGTTACATCCCAGATGGATACAATGGGCTAATTCTCTTACTGCAACGGATGTTGAATACAGATTTGGTCCAAGTTTAAAAACACAAGCATTTCTGCAATACGAACAAGAATATCCTCTACCAAATGAGATTTTGCCTCTAGATCAGTATGAATACATTATTTACACTGACGGATCTGCTCAACCAGCCATAGGGAGCAAGCAAGCTTACAGCACGGCGTGTGCAATCGTTAAAGGTCGCATGCGCGATGGAAAGTTCCATCCCAGTAGCACTAAAACGCAATCTCTAGGAGACTGCACGGCTCAGTTAGCAGAATTAAAAGCACTTATACTCGCACTTATAAATACGGAACACGAATTCCCCACACTAATTGTGTGTGATTCCTTTTACTGTGTACAGTCGTACAATGAATATGTACATCATTGGGAACAAAACGGGTTTAAAGACGCAAAAGGTGACACAATTAAGCATAAAATGCTATGGGAACAGGTAGTGAGTTGAGAAACGAAATACCAAGGGCTCACGTGATACATACACTGAGTCATCAGCATGATGGCGTTCACGTTGAAGGGAATTCATTGGCTGATGAAGCGATAAAGGGGGCTGTACGCACAGCCGCCGTAGCTGCACTCACTCGTTCAAAAACGAGAATAGACGGCGAGATCTTGGTAGCTGTCAATGCGTCACGCAAGGGCAGCACAGCAGTACCTAAATAATTTCCACTCAAGTACTCCTACAAGTTAGATGCACAAAACATTCCATATGCTCAGATTCCTGAAGTGGGGGATAGAGTAATACCAAATATGGATCGTAAGCAAGGCTTAATTCTAGCAGCACACGAGGGTTTGGGTTCTGCGCATACAGGCGTTACAGTGACTATTTCTTTACTGAAACAGCGCTACTGGTGGCCAGGGTTAACAAAGCAGACCAAAGACTATGGGGCCGATTCCGATCTCGGCCGGTAGGGCTCCGAATCGGATTCGGCATAACCGGATCCGATTCGGAGCCCTATTTCCCGACCGATTCGTACGTGCGTCCGGACGAGCGAGTACGATGCGAAATCGCCGACCGACTTGTTCGGGCGTCCCAACCGCTCCGACCGACTCGTTCCCGGGTCGAACCGCACCGACCGACTCGCTCGGACACGACTCGCACCGCGCAATGGAGACGTTCCCCGGCCGGGTAAGAATGATGCGCGCCGCGAGCAGTCCGACCGACACGCGCCGTCCGGCTCGAAAGAGCAGTCGGAGCCGTACTTCGGGGGTCCGTGTCGGACCCCCCTGTACGTGTAGCCGCACGAGTTGCACACAGGGGCGACCCATGGGTCCCCCCTACCTGTGCGTGTACGGCGCGAGTCACTTCGCTGCGTACCCGCTGAAGGGGGCGCCCTTGTTTGCCTCGCACCCATTGAGGCAATGGGAGCCACGTACGCGTTGTACGACCGGCTCCCGTTGACTTCAATGGGAGTCCGACCGACTCGAGTACGATAGCATACGGACGCATCGTACTCATTCGGTCGGGCTGCACGGGTCCGATTCGGTCGGAAATCTCTCCGGGTCCAGCTCAGTCGGAGAGATTTCCGGCCCGAATCGGAATCGGCCCCTATGTCTTAAAGTGCGACATCTGCCAGCAGATGAAAGGCTCCACCGTAACACGCCCAGCACAGACACCATTGCTGAAATCAGACAAACCACTTGTTTGTGTGTATTTGGACCACTGCGGACCCCTACAATCTGATGGGGCCAAGAAATATATCATGGTTGCAGTGGATTCCTGCTCTAGATTCCTATGCTGACGCTCGAACTGTTATAAAAGATTTGCGAGTCTTTATCGGCACATACGCAGTTGGCATGTTACATTCTGACTGTGGCCCGACGTCTCGCTCTCGGGCTTACAAAGATGCCATGGAAGGAATGGGCGTAGCATTGCGGTACTCCTCTCCGTACCATCCTGAGGGAAATTCCGTTGTGGAGAGGAAAAATCGTGACAAAAAGCAACCTTTAACAGCAAGGGTATTAGGCAAGGGCGGTAGATGGGTCGATCACCTTCATGGGGTCCAACGAGCAATAAACAATCAGCCAAGAAGCTCTTTAGGGGGTGTCAGTCCTTACGAGGTCCTATTTGGGACAAGAATGTGGGTACCTGATCTTGATTGTGAAGGCACAGTGGCGGATGAGAAACCATTTGATATCCATGATCGTTTGGCTGTTTTACAGGATCTAAATGAATCCAGGACACAACAAAGCAACGTCCACTTAAAACAGACCGCCACTGAGGAAGTCAAGGCAGCAACGGCAAGACCTGTCTGGATCCCAAAAGTCGGGGATCTGGTCAGAGAGAAGATTGCTGACAAAAAAGAATTTGGGCCATCCTACAGAAAGCCTGTACCGGTCCCAGCAATCCAAGGCACGAGAACTGTACTTCTGCCGCCTCTTGCAAGGAAAAAGGAGAAAAGATTTGTCTCAATTGACTTAATCAAACCACGCTATGTGGCCGATACTAAACAGTAGGCCTCGTGGACTCCACAGTAGCAGACGCCCTCCTCTCGCTACAATCCAAGAAGTTCAAACAGAATGACTCATCACGTTCGAAGAGCCACCTGTACGGAATGAAGGACTAAGCAACAATGCTATAGAACTCGTTCCACTTCAACAAGAAGAAAATCAACTTAACAACCAAGTTGCAATCAGACCGACTACAGACATCTATGTCAACATGCCTCGTCAAGAGCAAAATCCGATTTCAACAAATCCCAATACAATTCCAACAATTGATCGAACTGCTTCTGGCTATTTCATAAACTTTGATACGTTTTCACTGGATCCAAGCGAGCCGGAAACTACGCCAGCCAAAAAATCACGCAAACAGAAACTCACTGACTTTTTGAACTTTTTTAGAAAGACTTACCTGGTGTCACCTTGGATTGAACTATGGTATATCACTGGGATTTTCTTTTTTCTTTTCTGGCTAACTTTAATAATAACTTTTAGTATGCTTATTAATGGACGATACCTCCAGCAGAGCTCTACAGCCCAAAGAGTCAATTTGATTTTGAAACCACACCAGTCTTCACATCGTGAACCAAGAGACTTGTCTTCAGTGAATATCACAGCAGTTCCTATACCGGAGGGTATAGTATGGGACAAGATTGATTATGATATATTCGGTCCGACTGAACTTTTAAAGCTTAAACATGTATTTAAAATTTCTTTAAGTGATATCATTACCACCAGTACATTTTCTGATGATTGGGACACTGAAACTGTAAACAATATGATGTCTGATTTAGAAAAAACTGCAGCATTTCCGAACAATGAAATGTTAGAAGGTACTTCAGACTATGATACATCGTACTGTTACCAACATTATGGTCATCATTTCTTGCATAAATCTATAATACCTAGAAATGTATTTGAATACCACCAGTGGGAACACTGCCCAACTCCTCCTAAAGATAGTTCGCAAACTTTTGCACAGAAATTCACATACTTTTCAGGGTTCAACACATCTGACCCAAAGTCATTTTACTACAAAGTGGCAAAAACATCAGCACAGAAAATTATGTTAACTAACACCAAACAGATTTACTCTGCTTCCTATATGGCCCAGTTGTCTACACAGGGTTTCGACCTATGGAAGGACACTATAGATTTAAAATCAATCTGGGGTTCTAGGGACTGGCAAGTCCAGGGAACAGAAGCTCTTTTTAGAGCATGCCTCATTCCACAGCAGATAATATTTCTAAATGACACTGTGCAACAGACATCCTGGTTTGGACTAGCCAAGAATAAGGAACTGAACTCACCCGGGTTTCCAGCACCATCACAGAAGGCCCCCCTCCTTAAAAAATAGATTTTTTTTTTTTTTTAAAGCTGGCAATTCGCCGGAGGCCCCACTTCCTTTCCCCACCACTGTGCAAATGCTCCTTCTGGCACACTGCTGGTTGGGTTTGCTGTGAGGTTTTTGGTGGCCACGCACCCTTTCTCCAACACTCTGAAAAAACGACTCTTGGCGCACTACTAGTTGGTAGTTGAAGTCTCCTTGGCTGCTGAGGGCCCTTAGGGGCCAACAAGGCCTCCTGTTAAATCCAGTAAGCCTCACACAGATTGCTGAGAGGTGGTCAGAGGCCATGCCCCTTTTCCCCACCACATTGCAAACGTGCTTCTCGGTGCACTGCTAGTGGGGGGGATGAAGTCCCCTTGCCTCCTGAGGGCCTCAGGACTAAAGTAGACTTCTCCCAACCAGCAGTGCGCCAGAAGGCTGGAGGTAACAGGAGGGCTAGTTGGCCCCCAAGGACCCTCAAGAGCCAAGGAGACTTCAACTACCAACTAGTAGTGCGCCAAGAGTCGTTTTTTCAGAGTGTTGGAGAAAGGGTGCGTGGCCACCAAAAACCTCACAGCAAACCCACTGTGTGATTTGTAGGCCTGGGCGGTAAATTCCGTTCCGCTCGCGGAATTTGCGGAATTTGGGTAATTTCGCGTTCCGCTGAGAACGCAGAATTACCAGAATTCCGCGATCCGCAACTTTGCGGAATTTTTCGCTTGTTCGCGCTTTCAAAATGCGTGTTCACGAGATATTTCTCCTCGAGCACGCAAACAGCATTCGCGAACAGGAAAAAAGCATCGCGAACGGGCGGAACAAGCAATTCCGAGTGTTCGCTGAACTTTCGCGTGCTCGCGGAGATTTTTTACCGTTTCGCGGAGCTTTGCGTAGCGCGACTACGCAAATTCCGCCCACCCCTAGTGATTTGCTAGAGGTAACAGGAGGGGCAGCTGGCCCCCAAGGACCCTCAATAGCCAAGGGTTCTTCATCCCCCTACTACTAGTGCTCCAGGAGTTGCATTTGCAGAGTGGAGGAGAAAGGGGTGTGGCCTCCTACCATGTTTCAGAAATCCTGCTGTGTGAGACTTACTGGAGATAACAGGAGGGGTAGTTGGTGCCCAAGGACGTCCTTGGGGGCCAACAACCCTGGCCGTTATCTCCAATAAGTTCCACACAGCGGGATTGCTAAGAGGTCTTCAGAGGCCACGCCCCCTTTCTCCACCACTCTGCAAATGCAGCTTGTGGTACACTGCTGGATGGGGCATGACGTTCACTTTAGTTCTGAGGGACCTTGGGGGCCAAGAAGTCCTCCTGGTACCTCTTGTAAGTCCTACACAGCAGGATTCCTGAGAGCTGGTCAGAGGCCCAGCTCCCTTTCTCCCCAATCTACAAACGCATCTCCTGGTGCACTGATCGTTGGGAGATGAAGTCCCCTTGGCTCCAGTGGGTCCTTGGGGGCCAACAAGCCCTCCTGTTACCTCCAGTAAGTCCGACACAGCAGGATTCCTGAGAGCTGGTTGGAGGCCCTGCCCCCTTTCTCGACCACGTTGCAAACACACTTCCTGGTGCACTAATGCTTGGGGGAGGAAGTCCCCTTGGCGGCAGAGGGACCTTGGGGGTCAAGAAGCCCTCCTGTTACCTCCAGTAAGACCTTTACAGTGGGATTCCAGAGAGGTCTTCGGAGGGCATGCCCACTTTCTCCAGTACTTTGCATTCATGCCTCCTGGCACACTACTAGTTGGGGGAAGAAGTCTAATTTAGTCTTGAGGCCCTCAGGAGGCAAAGGGTCTTCACCCCCAACCAGCAGTACATCAAGAGGCGCGTTTGCAGAGTGGTGGAGAAAGTAGGCCTGGCTGCCAAAGACCTCTCAGCAATCCCGCTGTGTGGAACTTACTGGAGGTAATAGGAGAGCTTGTTGGCCCCCCAAGACCCTCTGGCCAACCCCCAACCAGCAGTGCATCAGGAGGCGCGTTTGCAGAGTGGTGGTGTAGGAAGCATGACCTCCGGTGACTTGCTGGAGTTTTTTTCTTTTTTTTTGGAGGGTGGGGGCAGCTGGTCCCCTTTCCTTGAGCCATTTTCACCCCAAGGACACCATCCCCCAGGGCCAGACCTTTTTTAAATGGGTGAGGGGGGTCTCGCGGACCCCCTCCAGGACCAATTTCGGTGCTGGAGATCCTATCCCCTGGGACCTGCCCCCCTTTTTTTTTTTTTCCTTTTTAAACAAAAAAGGGAGGGGACGTGCGGCCCCCCTTGGTACCCCATACCCCATGGCCTGCCCATTTTTTTCTTTTTCTTTTAAACAAAAAAAGTTTGGGCTATGTGGCAGATTTTGGCCCTGGGGACCCCATCCTCCGGGGCCTGGCCTCTCCAGTGGGGACTGTGGGGGGAGCCTGAAGGCCCCCGCTGTCCCTGTCGGCTCCCAGCCTTCTGTGGGAGTCGGCATTGCTTTTGGACAGAGGGTGCTGCTAAACATGCATCTCCCTCTGTCCAAAAGCAATTCTGCTCTGCTTTATGCAAGCAAGAGCATTTTACAAGGTGCTCTCGCCAAGCCATAGCAAACACCAATGTCCCAAGCTGGGCACCCCGGAACATTGCAGGAGCCGTCCCTGGGGGTGTGGCTGTCCCCATGACCATCTAGGGCTCCAGGAGGGGGCTGCGTGGTCCTCTCCTTTGTTTGTATTTGCTCCGGGGAGGTGGTGGTCCCCGGGGCTGTGGCGGGGCCACGTGGCTTCATGCACTCAATCTCAAAATTCCCCTTTATTTGCATTAAAGTACCCAGGGGGTGGCGGTCCCCTGGCCTGCGGGGGGGGGTGCTGTCCCCCGCATTAATTTACAATGAAGCCCCAGGATAGTGGCAGCCCCTGGGGCTGTGGGGGATCCACGCAGCCCCCACACTTATTTTCATTAAAGCCATGGGAAGGTGGTAGTCCCTGGGGCAGAGGCCTCCCCCACATTAATATTTAAGGAAGCCCCAGGGAGGTGATGGTCCCAGGGGCATAATATGCCCCAGGAGGGGGGCAGGTTGCCCCCTCCTATAATTACAAATGCCCTGAGATCTGGCCCACCCCTGGGGATGATAATGAACGAAGCTCGGACTAGATCTGCAGATCCTGCCAAATATCTTTAAAAAAAATGCTTTTTGGCCCTGCGGGGTCCCAGTGGGACCCCCCTCGATAGGCCTAGGAGGTCAGGGTGTTTCTACCCTACCCCCTTTTCTTTTTTGTAACTTTTTTTGGGGGACTGGGTTCAACCGAGTCCCAAGATGGCTGCCAACACTTCTTAGTTGAAGTGTTGGCAGCCAATTAAATTTCAGTAGGCTGTTGGGCTCCCAGATAGTTAATTTTTTTTAACTTAAATATCTCTGAAACTAGTGAACGGATTTACACCAAATCACAAAAAGCACACTTTCTGGACCAACATCTAGCTTTCTGCCAAATTTGGTGTAATTTCATTTAGCAATTCGGGCTGTAGTCGTGTTCAAAAATGAAAAACTCCCCATACACATAACTGGGAGAAAATGCATTTTGGGACACCCCTTTTTCTCGGCTCCCGTTTGACGAATCACCCCAAAACTTTCAACACAGCAGCTGAACCAAAATGGGGAAGTCTTTTCCTAACTATGACAACCTACTGGTGATCACATCTGTTTGAGTCACTTCTTTCTTGGATATATATATATATATATATATTATCTACTGGCGGTCGCCAGTAGATAGTTATAGTTACAACCTATTATCCATAGGATGTCCGCGACATTCTATTTGAAATAACTCTCTTGCCGGTTGACGTATCTTCGCAAAATTTTCAAACTTTGTGGCTCCGCTCCGGTCCGCTCCTACCCTGAAAGTCTCGGGGGATTCGTCAAGCGGGGCCGAGAAAAAAGGGGGTCCCAAAACGCGTTTTCCCCATGCAATTTTCCATAGGAAACTTTAGACACGGCTACAGCCTGAACTGCTGAACGGAATTACACCAAATTTGGCAAAGAGGTAGTTCTTGGTTCAGAAAGAACCCTTTTTGTTAAATGGTGTAAATCCGTTCAGTAGTTGCTGAGAAAATCAAAAGAAAAAAAGATAGGTATATCTAGGGCCGCGGATCCTCCCGAGCACGAGCTTTATGTTAATTGGCTGTCAACACTCCAAATCAGGAAGTGTTGGCAGCCATTTTGTCCCTCGGTAGAACCGAGGGACAGAAACAAGTGCGCAAAGCACACAAAGGGGGCAGGGTAGAAACACCCTGACCCCTAGGTCTGCTCAGGGGTCCCACAAGGACCCCCTGGGCAAAAATTTTTTTTTTTTTTTTAAATCGGCAGGATGCGCTCAGGGAGCGCGAACCCTGCCGAAAAAAAATAGAAGCGCGGTCTCCCGCGCTTCGATAGTTAATTGGCCCCGGGTGGGCCAACTCCCGGGGGCATGCTGGGGGGTTCATTTTATGTGTGGGGGCCTCTAAGGGCCCCCAAGCCCCGGGGACCACCACCCCCGGGGCTTTATGGATAATGGTGCGGGAGGGCTCTGAGCCCTCCCGCAGCCCCGAGGACCACCACCTCCCCGGGGCTTCTTTTTTTATATTTGAAAAACCTGTGTGGGGGCTCCAGCCCCCACATGCCCCGGGGACCACCACCTCCCCGGGGCACTAAGAAAAATGAAAATGGGGGTCCGTTTGGACCTCCAAGCCCGGGGACCACCACCTCCCGGGGCTTTCTCGATGTAGGGAGGGGGGCCGCGCGGCCCCCTCCTGGAGCCTGTGGTGGCCCTGGGGACCGCCACCCCCAGGGCCGGCTCCTGCAGTGTCCCGGGTGCCTACCCCCGGGACACTGCTGTTTGCAATGACAGGACGGGAGCCTCGCGGCTCCCGTCCTGTCATTGCAAACTTGCTTTGGATATTGGAAGAGAGAGCAGGAAACCTGCTCTCTCTTCCAATATCCAAAGCCGATTGCTTTCCACATGGGGAGCTGCATCTTAGCAGCTCCCCATGTGTAAAAGCAATGCCGGCTCCCGTAGGACACGGGGAGCCGGCGGGACTGTGGGGGGATTGGGGACACCCCCCACAGTCCCCAACGAGAGGCCAGGCCCCAGGGGATGGGGTCCCCGGGGCCATAAGTGGCCACGGAGGGGGGCCACGCAGCCCCCCTCCCCAAAGTAACAAAAAGTAAAAAAAAAAAAAAAGTGCAAGGCCGGCCCCGGGGATGGGGTCCCCGGGCCTTAAATGGCCTGGAGGAGGGGGCCACGCAGCCCCCTCCAAATAAAAACAAAAAGAGGCCATGCCCCGGGGGATGGGGTCCCCGGGGCCAATACAGGCCCAGGGAAGGGGGCCACGCGGCACCCTTCCCGTTTTTTTTTTTATTTTAATTTTAAAAGGGGGTAAGGCCCTGGGGGATGGGGTCCCCAGGGCCTAAAAATAGGAAAAAGGAAGGGGGGCCACACGGCCCCCTTCAGGGAAAAACGATCGGGCCCGCAGGCCCCGCCCCTTCCTTCACCACTCTGCAAACGCGCCCCTGGCGCGTTTGCAGAGGGGGAACGAATTCCCCTTGAATACTGGGGGTCCCTGGGGCCAACTAGCCCACCAGGAACCTCCAGTATGCGCCAGGGGCTGCCTTGCAGAGAGGTGTACAGAGGCCACGCCTCTTTTACACCTCTCTGCAACGCAGCTCTGTGGCGCTTTTTGGAGGAACATGGTGGGCTAGTTGGACTCCAGGGACCCTCAGGATTCAAGGGGAGTTAATCCCCGACTTAAAACACGCCACGGGGCGCGTTTGCACAGTGGTGAAGGGAGGGGCGGGGCTTCAGGTGACATGTGTGCAAACAGGCCCCGTGGCGCGTTTTAAGATGGGGAATTAAATCCTCTTCAATCCTGAGGGTCCCTGGGGCCAACTAGCCCAACAGGTACGTCCAGAAAGCGCCACAGAGCTGCGTTGCAGAGAGGTGTAAAAGGGGTGTGGCCTCTGTACATGTCTCTGCAACGCAGCCCCTGGCGCATACTGGAGGTTCCTGGTGGGCTAGTTGGCCCGTAGGGACCCTCATGATTCAAGGGGACTTAATCCCCCAACTTAAAACGCGCCACGGGGCGCGTTTGCACAGATGTCACCTCAGGCCCCGCCCCTCCCTTCACCATTGTGCAAATATTCCTCTAAAATCAGCCGAAATACGAATTCCGATTTACTCACCTGTTATCAGGAGAGACCTCAGTGCTGCATCTTTCAGCCCAGTACTGATCCTCAAAAGTAATTTTAACCGTACTTACCGGTAACTTGAATTTCCTTCATAGGCTAACATTGACTGGTTTCACTTGGAAATTCTTCTAAGTGTGGAGTTTTGGAACTTTAAAATATTCCTCTAAAATCAGCCGAAATACGAATTCCGATTTACTCACCTGTTATCAGGAGAGACCTCAGTGCTGCATCTTTCAGCCCAGTACTGGTCCTGAAAAGTAATTTTAACCGTACTTACCAGTAACTTGAATTTCCTTCCATAGGCTAACATTGACTGGTTTCACTTGGAAATTCTTCTAAGTGTGGAGTTTTGGAACTTTAAAATATTCCTCTAAAATCAGCCGAAATACGAATTCCGATTTACTCACCTGTTATCAGGAGAGACCTCAGTGCTGCATCTTTCAGCCCAGTACTGATCCTCAAAAATAATTTTAACCGTACTTACCAGTAACTTGAATTTCCTTCCATAGGATATCATTGCCTGCTTTTTGCTGAAAAAGTTTCTAAGTGTTGATTTTTGAAACATACAAATATTCCTCTAAAATCAGCCGAAATCCGAATTCTGATTTACTCACCTGTTATCAGGAGAGACCTCAGTGCTGCATCTTTCAGCCCAGTACTGGTCCTGAAAAGTAATTTTAACCGTACTTACCGGTAACTTGAATTTCCTTCATAGGCTAACATTGACTGGTTTCACTTGGAAATTCTTCTAAGTGTGGAGTTTTGGAACTTTAAAATATTCCTCTAAAATCAGCCGAAATACGAATTCCGATTTACTCACCTGTTATCAGGAGAGACCTCAGTGCTGCATCTTTCAGCCCAGTACTGATCCTCAAAAGTAATTTTAACCGTACTTACCAGTAACTTGAATTTCCTTCCATAGGATATCATTGCCTGCTTTTTGCTGAAAAAGTTTCTAAGTGTTGATTTTTGAAACATACAAATATTCCTCTAAAATCAGCTGAAATCCGAATTCCGATTTACTCACCTGTTATCAGGAGAGACCTCAGTGCTGCATCTTTCAGCCCAGTACTGATCCTCAAAAGTAATTTTAACCGTACTTACCGGTAACTTGAATTTCCTTCATAGGCTAACATTGACTAGTTTCACTTGGAAATTCTTCTAAGTGTGGAGTTTTGGAACTTTAAAATATTCCTCTAAAATCAGCCGAAATACGAATTCCGATTTACTCACCTGTTATCAGGAGAGACCTCAGTGCTGCATCTTTCAGCCCAGTACTGGTCCTGAAAAGTAATTTTAACCGTACTTACCGGTAACTTGAATTTCCTTCATAGGCTAACATTGACTGGTTTCACTTGGAAACTCTTCTAAGTGTGGAGTTTTGGAACTTTAAAATATTCCTCTAAAATCAGCCGAAATACGAATTCCGATTTACTCACCTGTTATCAGGAGAGACCTCAGTGCTTCATCTTTCAGCCCAGTACTGATCCTCAAAAGTAATTTTAACCGTACTTACCGGTAACTTGAATTTCCTTCATAGGCTAACATTGACTGGTTTCACTTGGAAATTCTTCTAAGTGTGGAGTTTTGGAACTTTAAAATATTCCTCTAAAATCAGTCGAAATACGAATTCCGATTTACTCACCTGTTATCAGGAGAGACCTCAGTGCTGCATCTTTCAGCCCAGTACTGATCCTCAAAAGTAATTTTAACCGTACTTACCAGTAACTTGAATTTCCTTCCATAGGATATCATTGCCTGCTTTTTGCTGAAAAAGTTTCTAAGTGTTGATTTTTGAAACATACAAATATTCCTCTAAAATCAGTTGAAATCCGAATTCTGATTTACTCACCTGTTATCAGGAGAGACCTCAGTGCTGCATCTTTCAGCCCAGTACTGGTCCTGAAAAGTAATTTTAACCGTACTTACCAGTAACTTGAATTTTCTTCCATAGGCTAACATTGACTGGTTTCACTTGGAAATTCTTCTAAGTGTGGAGTTTTGGAACTTTAAAATAGTCCTCTAAAATCAGCCGAAATACGAATTCCGATTTACTCACCTGTTATCAGGAGAGACCTCAGTGCTGCATCTTTCAGCCCAGTACTGATCCTCAAAAGTAATTTTAACCGTACTTACCAGTAACTTGAATTTCCTTCCATAGGAATCCATTGTCTGGTTTTCAGCAGAAAAGTTTCAAAGTGTCGATTTTCACAAACTACAAATATTCCTAAAAATCGCCTGTATGACTTAAACGCATTCTTTCAACTGTTTACAGGAGATGCACCAGTGCTGGATCCAGGATCCAACACTGAGTAAGAAAAAGTAACGATAACAGTTTTTAACTTCTAAGTGAATTTCCTTCCATAGGATAACATTGGTGATTCTATGAGAAAAAGTTTCTAAGTGTGAACTTTTAAAGTACAATAATATTCCTTAAAAATCACGACTGTAACCAAAACGCTTTTACTCAACTGTTTACAGGAGATGTCCCAGGACTGAATCTAGGATCCAGTAATGTGGTTAGAAAAGTAATCCATAAAGTAACTAATTGCATTTAACTAGAAATTCACATTGAGCTGAATGTTGCATTGTGTTTGAAAATGTGTTGCCCATTGCAACAACTGTAACTACTGTACTTAAAAGTCTATTGCCTATGTGCAAAGTAATTAAACTAAAGTAATTCATTCTGAGAAAGTATTTTTGTAATGTAATGTATAATGTAATTACAATGTAATTTAAAAATAAAATATGTAAAAAAAAATTGTTTCTAAAAAATTTGGAAATCAGTATAAAAAATGTATATAACAATTAATACATTTAAAAATTGTCATTTACAAAACCTTTGAAATTCACTGAAAAAACTGTAGGTTTCAGACATGTTATAGTTACAAATTAGCATTTAAAAAACCTTTGAAATTCACTGAAAAAACCATAGGTTTCAGGGACGTTATAGTTACAAATTAGCATTTAAAAACCTTTGAAATTCACTGAAAAAACCATAGGTTTTAGGGACAGTTATAGTTAGTTGGACATTGCACTCGTACAAAACCCGTGAAATTCCCCGTTATAGTTAGTCCAGCTAACTATAACTCGCGCCCCGCAATGCACTGCTGATGACGTCACATATTACATCACTCATGACATGGTCAGTGACATCACTGATGACATCACTGATGACATCTCAAATGACATCACTGATGACATCATCCACGTGATAATCTGATGCACCTCCTCACACTCTAATATAACCTTTGATACACCCACTCTAAATTACAGACTGCCATTCGCAAAACCATAGACACTCCAACACCAATAACTACATACCCACTCACTGATTCTTAGGTCTACGCACACATCCACTCACTCACCCGTACAGTCACTCATACTTACGGTCACTCAGTACAGGACTATCATATGCACTCATACTCCTATATAGACACTCAAACACCGCCACTCATCCATAGAGGTGGAGAGGTGTGGTGCAGCGGCCAGGGCAGCTGACTTCGGAGCACAGGGCTCACGGTTCGATCCCCGGCTCCGGTGGCAGATCAGCTCAGCACCATGTGACTCTGGGCAATAGCTCACTTAATTTCCACGACGGCCCCCAGCGCCTTGAGACCCGTAAGGGTGAGTAGTTCGCGCTTTACAAATACCGGATTATTATTATTATTATAGAGGTACTCACACACCTAGTCAGTCATGCAAATAATTAAACACACTACCATTTACTCACCTATACAGTTATACACACACCAGCTCACTTACTCATACAAATAGTAGCACATTCTTACGCTCTTATACAATCACTGATACAAGCACACACTCATCCATACAGCCACTATCACAATCACTCACTCTTGCTTATAGCTATTTATATACTCCAACACACATATATACTGCCTTTCACATATGTAGTTACTCACACATGTACCACTGGGACATACATTCACTCACTAACACACTCTTACACACACTTACCCACCCATACAGTCTATCACAGTTGCACTCTTGAAACCATCCACCCAGTGAATCACCCACTCACACATCTATGCACAGAGTTGCACACACCCCTCCCACACAAACACTCAGGCACCCATACAGATACTCAGACAAGCATTCAATAACTCATATAGACACTCATGTAGCTATTCACAAACACATGCAGCCACTTACACAGCAACAGACAGACGGATACAGACATTCACCCAGTTTAGTCACTAACCCATGCATTCAGTAA
The DNA here is from genome assembly GCA_963921515.1 of Calotriton arnoldi. Lineage (NCBI taxonomy): Eukaryota > Metazoa > Chordata > Amphibia > Caudata > Salamandridae > Calotriton > Calotriton arnoldi. The sequence goes on from CAWUFW010013928.1 coordinate 192,710, forward strand.
GATACGTTAAATCACTCACTTATAGAGTCAGTCACGCACCTACTAAATCATCCATACAGACACTTACACACCCACTCATTCTTCAATACGTCTTTTCCTATATATATTAAAAATATTTAAACTTTACAGAAACACACAGTCACTGGATGATGTCATCAGTGATGTCATCAGTGATGTCATTTGAGATGTCATCAGTGATGTCATCAGTGATGTCACTGACCATGTCATGAGTGATGTAATATGTGACGTCATCAGCAGTGCATTGCGGGGCGCAAGTTATAGTTAGCTGGACTAACTATAACGGGGAATTTCACGGGTTTTGTACGAGTGCAATGTCCAACTAACTATAACTGTCCCTAAAACCTATGGTTTTTTCAGTGAATATATATATATATATATTATATATATATATATATATATATATATATATATATATATATATATATACATTACCTATTGGCGGTCGTCAGTAGGTAGTTATAGTTAGGACCTAGTTTCCATAGGAAAAGCGGTTTTGATTTGCCAATATCTTTGGCACCGTTTGACGACTCTTCGCGAAATTTTCAAAACTAATGGGGTGCTCCGGTCAGCTCCTGTCTTGAAAGTTTCGGGGTGATTTGTCAAGCGGGGGCTGAGAAAAAAGGGGGCTTCTTAAACGCATTTCTCCATGTTTATTTCCATAGGTCAACTTTAGACAAAGCTACAGCCCGAACCGCTGAACGGAATTACACCAAATTTGGCAAAAGGGTAGCTCTTGGTTCAGAAAGCGTGCTTATTTTTAAATGGTGTAAATCCATTCAGTAGTTCCTGAGAAATTCAAAAATAAAACATATTGATATCTGGTGGCCGAGGAGGATTCGCGAACCCTCCCGAGCACGAGCTTCATTCTGATTAGCTGCCAACACTCCAAACCAAAATGTGTTGACAGCCATCTTGTGACTCAGTTGAACCGAGTCACAAGAAAAAGATAAAAAAAAGGGTATAAATAAAGGAAAGGGGGCAGGGTAGAAACACCCTGACCCCCTAGGCCTGGTCAGGGGGTTCCACAGGGACCCCCAGGGCCAAAAAAAAGCATTTGTTAATTTATTTTTTCGGCGTAATTCGCGCTGGGTTCCCGAATCCCGCAGAGAAAATAAAAAACAACAAAGCGCGGGCTCCCGTGCTTTGTTTTAATAAGTCCCTGAGTGGGCCAGGTCCTGGGGGCAATAAGTAAAATATATGCAGGGGCCTGCGGGGGCCCCCGCAGCCCCGTGGAGCGCCATCTCCCCGGAGCTTTTTAAAAAATTTGCACTTTCCCCTTGATGTTCTAGAGTGTGGGTTCTAGAGTGTGATGAGGTTAGCGAGTATACCCTAACTCCTCGCTATTGCACTTTTTTCCGGCGGTATCACTATGGCACTCTGTGCCCCTCTGCACCGGGCCCTGTCACGCGGCGGCTGTTAGGTGTTGACGTGTTTGCTTCTTTTGATGTCAAACACCCAGGCAGGGCCCACTGGCCATCTGCACGTGAAGGTGCAAGGTATTACCCGGGGTGACCCAAAGCAGCAGAAGTACACGGTACTAATCAGGATGCTGGGGAGTCCGGAGCAGGTGTCTTTTCGCCTCTCTGCCTCTGGGAGGGTCTTCCTGCTGCGTCTGGCACCTGATGCCAGCTTCCTAGCGCCGGGTCTGCGGGTGGAGTACCTGCGGCACGGGAGGGGCGGGGGCATGGCTGGCAGCAGTGAGGTCAGCGCCAGGCTCAGGACTGGAGAGGGGGTCTGAATAAATTGAAAAAATTGGCCAAGCCCTGGGGGATGGGGTCCCCCGGGTCAAAAACAGCCTGGGGAGGGGGGCCACCCAGCCCCCTCCCTTAATATTTTTTTTAAGAATTGGCCGGGCCTCAGGGGATGGGGTCCCTGGGGCCGAAATTGGCCTGGGGAGATGGGCCTCACGGCCCCCCTTTCTTTAAAAAAATAAAATAGAAAGGCCCAGCCCTGGGAGATGGGGTCCCTGGGGCACATATTGGCCTCGGGAGGGGGGTCACACATCCCCCCCTCCCATTTGAATTAAAAAAAAAATTAAAAATGGGTCAGGCCCCGGGGAATGGGGTCACTGGGGCCCAAAAGCACTAAGGGAAGGAGGCTACACAGCCCCCTTTCCTAATTTTTAAAGAAAATAGACAAACTGGCAACACGTCGGAAGCCCCGCCCCCTTTCACTACTACACTGCAAACGCGCCTCCTGGTGCAATCTTGGTTGGAGAATGAAGTCCCCGTCACTACTGAGGGTCCTTAGGGGCCAACTGGCCCACCAGGCACCTCCAGTAAGCCCTACACAGGTGGTTTGCTGAGAGGTGGTAGGAGGCCATGCCCCTTTTTACACCACTCTGCAAAAGCACCTCTTGGCGCACTGGTGTTGGGGCGATGAGGTCCCCTTGTGTCCTGAGGACCTCAGGACTAAACTGGACTTCATCCCCCAAGCAACAGTGCACCAGGAGCTGCATTTGCAGAGTGGTTTAAAAGGGGGTGTGGCCTGTGACTACCTCTCAGCAATCCAGCTGTGTGGGGCTTACTGGAGGTAACAGGAGGGCTAGTTGGCCCCAGGGACCCTCAAGAAGTAAGGGGACTTCATCCCCCAACCCAGAGCGCGCCAGCAGGTGCATTTGCAGAGTGGTGGAGAAAGGGGGCGTGGCCTGTGACCACCTCTCAGCAAACCCACTGTGTGGGGCTTAATGGAGCTAACAGGTAGGCTAGTTGGCCCCTAAGGACCCCAGCAGTGAAGGGGACTTCATTCCCCAACGAAGAGCGCACCAGGAAGTGGGTTTGCAAAGTGGTGGGTAAACTTCGCAATCCTGCTGTGTGAGACTTACTGGAGGTAATAAGAGGGGTAGTTGGCCCCCAAGGATTTCCTTGGGGGCCAACTACCCCATCTGTTACCTCCAGTAGGTCCCACACAGTAGGATTGCTAAGAGGTCTTTGGAGGCCATGCCCCCTGTGTCCATCACTCTGCAAACGCACCTCCTGGCACACTACTGGTTGGGGGATGAAGTCCACTTTACTCCTGAGGGACTTTGGTGGCCAAGAAGCCCTCCTGGTGCCTCCTGTAAGTCCTACACAGCGGAATTCCTGAGCATTGGTCGGAGGCCCAGCCCTCTTTCTCCAACACTGTGCAAACGCGACTACTAGTTAAAGAAGCTTTTGCAATGCAATAGGTCTCGCATTTGCGAAAGTTAGAGCTATTGGCATTGTAAATGTAAAAGTTTTTAACTAATGTTTTTTGAAGTGGAGTGTATGTACGTTGCGTGTAGTGGAATTATGTGGTATGTTGTGCAGTGAAATGATGTGGATAGAAAGTATGTGGTATTTAGTGTATAGGAATTATGTAGAGTGGGATTATGTGTTATGGAGAGTAATTATGTGGTATGATAGTCTGTGCTGTGGAGTGGTAACCTCAGGTTTAGTCCTCCTCGTTTCCATGGAAGCTAAACTATAAACTCAATGAGACACAAAAAAAGAAGGAACTATTGATGAGCACTTCTGGACCTGGTCAGAGGTATGAGCAGGGCCTCTGGAATTATGCGACTGTTCAGCCGCAGAGATTTTCACATAATTATACATTTCCGCATTTGCCACATCATCCATCATCTGCCGCATAATCTGAAGATTTGAATTAAAAAAAAACTTGTTTCTACCTCAAACGGCTCAAACGTTACCAAAAATGCAGCGACAAGTGTTGCAGATTGGTGGAAGGCCCTTTGCAAAGCTGGAATGGTCACCTGTTACTTATTGCTAAATGTGGTTGTAAAATTGGTACTAATATTGCGCAAACCACTCTTGCTTCTTTCTGTGCCTCTCTTGACTCTTTCTCTTGCTTTTTTCTGCACCTTTCTTCCTCTTTCTGCACTTCTGTTGCCTCTTTCTGCACATCTCTTCCGCTTTCTGCACTTCCCTTCTTTCTGCACTTTTCTTGCTTCTTTCTGGACCTCTCCTGCTTCTTCCTTCTGCACCTCTCTTGCCTCTTTCTGCACCTCTGTTGCTTCTTTCTGCACTTCTCTTGCTTCTTTCTGTACTTCTCTTGCTTCTTTCTGCACACTCTTCCCTCTTTCTGCACCTCTCTTGCCTTTTTCTGCACCTCTCTTGCTTCTTTCTGTATTTCTCTTGCCTCTTTCTACACCTCACTTGCTTCTTTCTGCACCCCTCTTGCCTCTTTCTGCACCTCTGTTGCTTCTTTCTGCACTTCTCTTGCCTCTTTCTGCACCCCTATTGCCTCTTTGTGCACCTCTGTTGTTTCTTTCTGCACTTCTCTTGCTTCTTTCTACACCTCTCTTGCTTCTTTCTGCACTTCTCTTGCTTCTTTTTGCACATCTCTTGCTTCTTTCTGCACTTGTCTTACCTATTTCTGCACCCCTCTTCCCTCTTTCTGCAGCTCTCTTTGTTCTTTCTGCACCCCTCTTGCCTCTTTCTGTACCTCTGTTGCTTCTTTCTGCACTTCTCTTGCCTCTTTCTGCACATGTCTTGCCTCTTTCTGCACCTCTCTTGCCTCATTCTGCAGTTCTCTTGCCTCTTTCTGCACCTCTATTGCTTCTTTCTGTACTTCTCTTGTCTCTTTCTGCACCCCTCTTGCCTCTTTCTGCACCTCTGTTGGTTCTCTCTGCACTTCTCTTGCTTCTTTCTGCACCTCTCTTCCTTCTCTCTGCACCTCTCTTACCTCTTTCTGCACCCCTCTTCCCTTTTCTGCACCTGTCCTGCCTCTTTCTGCACCCCTCTTGCCTCTTTCTACAGTTTGTGCCTCTTTCTGCACCTCTGTTGCTTCTTTCTCCACTTCTCTTGCCTCTTTCTGCACCCCGTTCCCTCTTTCTGTACCCATGTTGCTTCTGTCTGTACTTCTGTTGCTTCTTTCTGCACTTCTCTTGCTTCTTTCTACACCTCTCTTGCTTTATTCTACACCCCTCTTGCTTCTTTCTAAACCCCTCTTCCCTTTCTGCACCCGTCCTGCCACTTCCCGCACCTCTCTTGCATTTGTCTGCAGTTCTGTTGCCTCTTTCTGCACCTCTGTTGCTTCTTTCTGCACCTCTCTTGCTTCATTCTGCACCCCTCTTGCCTCTTTCTGTACCCCTCTTCGCTTTTTCTGCTCCTGTCCTGCCTCTTTCTTTACCTCTCTTGCCTCTTTTTGCAGTTCTCTTGCCTCTTTCTGCACCTCTATTGCTTCATTCTGCACTTCTCTTGCCTCTTTCTGCACCTCTCTTCTTTCTTTCTCCACCTGTGTTGCCTCTTACTGCACCTCTCTTGCCTCAATCTGCAGTTCTCTTGCCTCTTTCTGCACCTCTGTTGCTTCTTTCTGTGCTTCTCTTGCCTCTCTCTGTACCCCTCTTCTCTCTTTCTGCACCTCTGTTGCTTTTTTCTGCACTTCTCTTGTTTATTTCTGCACCTCTGTTACTTCTTTCTGTACTTGTCTTGCCTCTTTTTTCACCCCTCATCCCTCTTTCTGTACCTCTCTTGCCTCTTTCTGCACCTCTCTTGCCTTTTTCTGCACTTCTTTTTCTTATTTCTGCACCCCTCTTGCCTCTTTCTGCACCTCCGTTGGTCCTTTGTGCACTTCTCTTGCTTTTTTCTGCATCTCTCTTGCTTTTTTCTGCACCCCTCTTGCCTCTTTCTGCACATCTGTTGCTTCTTCCTTCACTTCTCTTACTTCTACCTTTTTGTTCACAAATTTACAGAGTATGCTGTTTGAAACACAGGGATTCAAGTATTTGTATGTTTATTTTTATGTAACTTGTCACTAGGTAAAAGCAGAGATGCACGCATGCATACCTTCACATACTTGGTCAGACTTACAACAGTGATATGCTTAGGATTGCTGTTTTATATTTGGTAGGCCTAACATTCTGAGCAGTCGATGAATATTGAACCTTCAAGAGAAAAGTGAGGTTTAAGACATCTTGGGAGATGGATTAGTGATTAAGCTACTTTGTATGAGTCTGTTGTAAGGTACAGTCAAAGTAGGCCTCTTTCTGCACCTCTGTTGGTTCTTTCTGCACATCTCTTGCTTCTTTCTGCACCTTTCTTCCTCTTTCTGCATTTCTCTTGCTTCTTTCTGTGCCTGTCTTCCTTTTTCTGCACATGTCCTACCTATGAAGGCATAGTTAGAAATTAGCATTTAAAAAACCTGAGAAATTCACTGAAAAAAACAGAGGTTTCAGGGACGTTATAGTTAGAAATTAGCATTCAAAAAACCTCAGATATTCACTGAAAAAACCACAGGTTTCAGGGACGTTATAATTAGTCTGACATTTCACTCGTACAAAACCAGAGAAATTCGGCCATTATAGTTAGTTGAGCTAACTATAACTTGCGCCCCTGCAATGCACTGCTGATGACGTCACATATTACATCACTCATGGCATGGTCCTGAGTGATGTAAGGTTTTTAATGCTAATCCCTAACTATAACTTCCTTGAAACCTCTGTTTTTGTCAGTGAATTTCTAAGGTTTTTAAATACTAATTTCTAACTATGCCTACATAAGTAGGAAATGCTCAGAAAAAGGAAGAAAGGCGCAGAAAGAAGGAGAGGATGTAGCCTTACGGCTAAAGCGGTTGACCTTGAAGCTTAAGAACAGGGTTCGAGTCTCGGCAGGGACGCTTGACTTCCTGTGATTCTGGGCAAATCACTTAATCTCCCTGTGCCTAACGAAATGAATGTGTCTATCTGTAATGAAACTGGTGCTAATGTAAAGCGGAAATTTTAGAGTTTAGGGTGGGTATGGGTTTTTGGGTGGTAAGGTACTTTTTAGGGTTTAGGGTGGGTATGGATTTTTGGGTGGCAAGGAATTTTTAGAGTTTAGGGTGTGTATGGGTTTTTGAGTGTAAAGAAATTTTTAGGGTTTAGGGTGGGTATGGGTTTTTGGGTGGTAAGGCATTTTTTAGGGTGTTAGGGTGGGTATGCATTTTTGGGAGGTAAGGTATTTTTTAGGGTTGAGGGTGGGTATGGGTTTTTGGCTGGTAAGGTATTTTTAGAGTTTAGGGTAGGTATGGGCTTTTGGTGGTAAGTTTTTTTAAGGTTTAGGATGATTATGGGCTTTTGGGTGTCAAGGGAATTTGTAAGGATAAGGGTGGGTATAGGTGTTTGGGTGGCAAGAGAATTTTTAGGGTTTAGGGTGGATATGGATTTTTGGGTGGCAAGGGAATTTTTAGAGTTTAAGGTGTGTATGGGTTTTTGAGTGTAAAGGAAATTTTTAGGGTTTAGGGTGGGTATGGGTTTTTGGCTGGTAAGGTATTTTTTAGAGTTTAGGGTAGGTATGGGCTTTTGGTGGTAAGTTTTTTTTTTAGGGTTTAGGGTGATTATGGGCTTTTGGGTGTCAAGGTAATTTGTAGGGATAAGGGTGGGTATAGGTTTTTGGGTGGCAAGGGAATTTTTAGGGTTTAGGGTGGGTAGCTGTTTTTGGGTGGCAAGGGAATTTTTAGCGTTTAGGATGGGTATTTTTTTGGGGTAGTAAGGTATTTATTAGGTATTAGGGTGGTATGGGTTTTTGAGTGGCAAGGGAATTTTTAGGGTTTAGGCTGGGCATTGGTTTTTGAGTGGTAAGGGATTTTTTAGCGTTTAGTCTGGGTATGTGTTTTTCAGTGGCAGGGGGATTTTTAGGGAGGGGTATGGGTTTTTGGGTGGTAAAGGATTTGTTAGGATTTAGGGTGGGTATTGGTTTTTGGGTGGCAAGGGCATTTTTATGGTCTAGGGTGGGCTTGAGATTTTGGGTGTTGAGGTATTTTTTTTAGGTTTAGGGTGGGTGTGGGTTTTTGGGTGGCGATTGGATTTTTGAACCAAAAAGGGGAAGTTTTGTGAAAATGTTGTAAAGATTTGTCAAGCGGAGCAAACAAAGCTTTTCCTATGGAAACTTTGGTCTTAACTATAACTACCTACTGGCGACCACCAATATATATATATATATATTATCTACTGGCGGTCGCCAGTAGATAGTTATAGTTAGGACCTATTTTCCATAGGAAATCCGCAACATTCTATTTGAAATAACGTTGGCGCCGGTTGACGAATCTTCGCGAAAGTTTCCAACTTCTTGGGGCGCTCCGGTCCGCTCCTATCCTGAAAGTCTCAGGGCGATTCGTCAAGCGGGGGCCGAGAAAAAAGGGGGGTCCCAAAACGTGTTTTTCCTATTCATTTTTCCATAGGAACCTTTAGTCGCAGCTACAGCCCGAACTGCTGAACGGAATTTCACCAAATTTGGCAAAGAGGTAGCCCTTGGTTCAGTGTCGTGCCTTTTGCTTAAATGGTGTAAATCCGTTCAGTAGTTCCTGAGAAAATCAAAAGTAAAATCACATATATATCTGGGCGGAGCCTAACCACACATGTCATTGTGAGATCTGATTGGCTGTCAGCACTTCATCCTGGAATTGCTGGCAGCCATCTTGAGACCAATATACATGATAGTACCCCATTGAAATGCATTGTAGTGAATCAAAGATTTTGAGGGTTACCAAAAGGAGAACTATAAAGGGTGATAACAGACTTTAGTTACATTAGAATTCATTTGTTGATGGTACCATACTAATTTCAGGAATTGTGGTGTGTTCTAAGGTGATTTTACCCTGTGAAAAACCTTCTGCTGGGATATCATGAATCATGTTTGAGAGAAAACTATTTTCACATGCTTGTCCCATAGAGTTTTGGAAGGTGCTCCAGAAGTTAAAATGAGAGCATATTTTCTGTAAATTCACATTATCTTTCTCAGTCATGTGAGAATGAAGTCTGACATTCTCAGTAAAACATGTACATCCAACAAGGGAAGAGACTGTCAGTTGATTCCTTTGTGTTCTACTGCAGCTTCCCAGAGTGTTCTAAAGAACAACTAGAGTGCTAACAGCCTTACTTATGACAAAAGTATGGCACACCTGAAGCCATCTTGATTGGAATAAACTGGTAACACTTAAAACATTTAATTTAAAAAGGAACAAAATGATGGGGTTCATTTTGTCATAGAAATTATGGTTAGTGCTGTAGAAAGAAAAATTAGGACATGTTTCAAGTGTGATCTTAAATATCTTCCTGTTATATTTCAACAGGAGCAGCCTGCCAGTTGATGCCTTTGTGTTCTACTGCAGCTTCCCAGAGTGTTCTAAAGGACAACTAGAGCGCTAACAGCCTTACTTATGACAAAAGTATGGCACACCTGAAGCCATCTTGATTGGAATAAACCGGTAACACTTAAAATATTTAATTTAAAAAGGAACAAAATGAGGGGGTTCTTTTTGAAATAGAAATTATGGTTAGTGCTGCAGAAAGAAAAATTAGGGCATGTTTTAAGTGAGATCTCAAATCCTCTTCTATTTCATTAGAAAATTCTGACATACAGACTGAAACAATCACTTTCAATACCAGCAGCAGACTTCCAGTTAACTCCCTGGTGAGCAGTAGCTTTACTACAGTGATCTAATGAGCAACTAGAGTGCTAACATTCTGAATTTATGGCAAATGTGAGACACATCTGAATGCCTTCTTGATGGAATCAAAGTAAAAACTGAAAGCATTTCCTACTGAGGAGACTGCAGTAAATGAGGAAATTAGGAAACTTCATAACAAAGAAGTCTTCCAAGATGGCCACCAGTGAAAAAAGAGCCCAAATGTAGCACAAATATTACCCAGATGTAGCCCACATATAGCCCAATGACAAAAGTGTGCAAAACACTTTTTATTTTTAGTTTTTTTGCAGTTTTATGTAGTGCAGACTGGTCCGGTATTGGAGCGTTGCATCTTAAAACATGACCCCCCTACACTACAAAAACACCACTGCACTACCCTAAACCCTAAAACACTACCCCCAGCACGATCCCCTACACTACACAAGCACCACTGCACTATCCTAAACCCTAAAACACTACCCCCAGCATGACCCCCTACACTACACAAACACCACTGCACTACCCTAAACCCTAAAACACTACCCCCAGCACGACCCCCTACACTACCCAAACACCACTGCACTAACCTAAATCCTAAAACACTACCCCCAGCATGACCCCCTACACTACCCAAACACCACTGCACTACCCTAAAACATGACCCCCTACACTACACAAACACCACTGCACTACCCTAAACCCTAAAACACTACCCCCAGCACGACCCCCTACACTACACAAGCACCACTGCACTACCCTAAACCCTAAAACACTACCCCCAGCATGACCCCCTACACTACACAAACACCACTGCACTACCCTAAACCCTAAAACACTACCCCCAGCACGACCCCCTACACTACACAAACACCACTGCACTACCCTAAACCCTAAAACACTACCCCCAGCACGACCCCCTACACTACCCAAACACCACTGCACTACCCTAAAACATGACCCCCTACACTACACAAACACCACTGCACTACCCTAAACCCTAAAACACTACCCCCAGCACGACCCCCTACACTACACAAGCACCACTGCACTACCCTAAACCCTAAAACACTACCCCCAGCACGACCCCCTACACTGCCCGAACACCACTGCACTGCCCTAAACCCTGAAACACCAGACCCTGCACGACCCCCTACAGTGCCCGAACACCACTGCACTGCCCTAAACCCTGAAACACCACCCCTAGCACGACCCCCTACACTGCCCGAACACCACTGCACTGCCCTAAACCCTGAAACACCACCCCCTTCACGACCCCCTACACTGCCCGAACACCACTGCACTGCCCTAAACCCTGAAACACCACCCCCAGCACGACCTCCTACACTGCCCGAACACCACTGCACTGCCCTGAACCCTGAAACACTACCCCCAGCAAGACCCCCTACACTGCCCGAACACCACTGCACTGCCCTAAACCCTGAAACATCACCCCCAGCAAGACTCCCTACACTGCGCGAACACCACTGCCCTAAACCCTGAAACACCACCCCCAGCATGACCCCCTACACTGCCCGAACACCACTGCACTGCCCTAAACCCTGAAACACCACCCCCAGCATGACCCCCTACACTGCCCGAACACCACTGCTCTGCCTAAAACTCTGAAACACCAGCCCCAGCACGACCCCCTACACTGCCCGAACACCACTGCACTGCACTGCCCTAAACCTTGAAACATCAGCCCCAGCACGACCCCTACACTGCCCGAACACCACTGCACTACCCTAAACCCTGAAACACCACCCCCAGCACGACCCCCTACACTGCCCGAGCACCACTGCACTGCCCTAAACCCTGAAACACCAGCCCCAGCACGACCCCCTACACTGCCCGAACACCACTGCACTGCCCTAAACCCTGAAACACCAGCCCCAGCACGACCGCCTACACTGCCCGAACACCACTGCACTGCCCTAAACCCTGAAACACCAGCCCCAGCACGACCCCCTACACTGCCCGAACACCACTGCACTGCCCTAAACCGTAAAACACCAGCCTCAGCACGACCCCCTACACTGCCTGAATACCACTGCACTGCCCTAAACCCTGAAACACCACCCCCAGCACGACCCCCTACACTGCCCGAACACCACTTCACTGCCCTAAACCCTGAAACACCACCCCTGCACGACCCCTCACACTGCCCGAACACTACTGCACTGCCCTAAACCCTGAAACACCATCCCCAGCACGACCCCCTACACTGCACGAATACCACTGCACTGCCCTAAACCCTGAAACACTACCCCCAGCAAGACCCCCTACACTGCCCGAACACCACTGCACTGCCCTAAACCCTGAAACATCACCCCCAGCAAGACCCCTACACTGCCCGAACACCACTGCCCTAAACCCTGAAACACCACCCCCAGCAAGACTCCCTACACTGCCCGAACACCACTGCACTGCCCTAAACCCTGAAACACCAGCCCCAGCACGACCCCCTACACTGCCCGAACACCACTGCACTGCCCTAAACCCTGAAACACCACCCCCTGCACGACCCCTACACTGCCCGAACACCACTGCACTGCCCTAAACCCTGAAACACCACCCCCAGCACGACCCCCTACACTGCCCAAACACCACTGCACTGCCCTAAACCCTGAAACACCACCCCTGCACAACCCCGTACACTGCCCGAACACTACTGCACTGCCCTAAACCCTGAAACACCACCCCCAGCACGACCCCCTACACTGCACGAACACCACTGCACTGCCCTAAACCCTGAAACACTACCCCGAGCAAGACCCCTACACTGCCCGAACACCACTGCACTGCCCTAAACCCTGAAACATCACCCCCAGCAAGACCCCCTACACTGCCCGAACACCACTGCCCTAAAACCCTGAAACACCACCCCCAGTAAGACCACTACACTGCCTGAACACCACTCCACTGCCCTAAACCCTGAAACACCACCCCATGCACGACCCCCTACACTGCCCGAACACCACTGCACTGCCCTAAACCCTGAAACACCACCCCCAGCACGAACCCCTACACTGCCCGAACACCACTGCACTGCCCTGAACCCTGAAACACTACCCCCAGCAAGACCCCCTACACTGCCCGAACACCACTGCACTGCCCTAAACCCTGAAACATCACCCCCAGCAAGACTCCCTACACTGCGCGAACACCACTGCCCTAAACCCTGAAACACCACCCCCAGCATGACCCCCTACACTGCCCGAACACCACTGCACTGCCCTAAACCCTGAAACACCACCCCCAGCATGACCGCCTACACTGCCCGAACACCACTGCTCTGCCCTAAACTCTGAAACACCAGCCCCAGCACGACCCCCTACACTGCCCGAACACCACTGCACTGCACTGCCCTAAACCTTGAAACATCAGCCCCAGCACGACCCCCTACACTGCCCGAACACCACTGCACTACCCTAAACCCTGAAACACCACCCCCAGCACGACCCCCTACACTGCCCGAGCACCACTGCACTGCCCTAAACCCTGAAACACCAGCCCCAGCACGACCCCCTACACTGCCCGAACACCACTGCACTGCCCTAAACCCTGAAACACCAGCCCCAGCACGACCGCCTACACTGCCCGAACACCACTGCACTGCCCTAAACCCTGAAACACCAGCCCCAGCACGACCCCCTACACTGCCCGAACACCACTGCACTGCCCTAAACCGTAAAACACCAGCCTCAGCACGACCCCCTACACTGCCTGAACACCACTGCACTGCCCTAAACCCTGAAACACCACCCCCAGCACGACCCCCTACACTGCCCGAACACCACTGCACTGCCCTAAACCCTGAAACACCACCCCCTGCACGACCCCATACACTGCCCGAACACTACTGCACTGCCCTAAACCCTGAAACACCATCCCCAGCACGACCCCTACACTGCACGAACACCACTGCACTGCCCTAAACCCTGAAACACTACCCCCAGCAAGACCCCCTACACTGCCCGAACACCACTGCACTGCCCTAAACCCTGAAACATCACCCCCAGCAAGACCCCCTACACTGCCCGAACACCACTGCACCCTAAACCCTGAAACACCACCCCCAGCAAGACTCCCTACACTGCCCAAACACCACTGCACTGCCCTAAACCCTGAAACACCAGCCCCAGCACGACCCCCTACACTGCCCGAACACCACTGCACTGCCCTAAACCCTGAAACACCACCCCTGCACGACCCCCTACACTGCCCGAACACCACTGCACTGCCCTAAACCCTGAAACACCACCCCTGCACAACCCCGTACACTGCCCGAACACTACTGCACTGCCCTAAACCCTGAAACACCACCCCCAGCACGACCCCCTACACTGCACGAACACCACTGCACTGCCCTAAACCCTGAAACACTACCCCGAGCAAGACCCCCTACACTGCCCGAACACCACTGCACTGCCCTAAACCCTGAAACATCACCCCCAGGAAGACCCCCTACACTGCCCGAACACCACTGCCCAAAACCCTGAAACACCACCCCCAGTAAGACCCCTACACTGCCTGAACACCACTCCACTGCCCTAAACCCTGAAACACCACCCCCTGCACGACCCCCTACACTGCCCGAACACCACTGCACTGCCCTAAACCCTGAAACACCACCCCTCAGCACGACACCCTACACTGCCCGAACACCACTGCACTGCCCTAAACCCTGAAACACCACCCCCAGCACGACCCCCTACACTGCCCAAATACCACTGCACTGCCCTAAACCCTGAAACACCACCCCCTGAATGACCCCCTACACTGCCAGAACACCACTGCACTGCCCTAAACCCGGAAACACCACCCCCAGCACGACCCCCTACACTGCCCGAACACCACTGCCCTAAACCCTGAAACACCACCCCTCAGCACGACACCCTACACTGCCCGAACACCACTGCACTGGCCTAAACCCTGAAACACCACCCCCAGCACGTCCCACTACACTGCCCAAATACCACTGCACTGCCCTAAACCCTGAAACACTACCCCCAGCATGACCCCTACACTACCCAAACACCACTGCACTACCCTAAAACATGACCCCCTACACTACACAAACACCACTGCACTACCCTAAACCCTAAAACACTACCCCCAGCACGACCCCCTACACTACACAAGCACCACTGCACTACCCTAAACCCTAAAACACTACCCCCAGCATGACCCCCTACACTACACAAACACCACTGCACTACCCTAAACCCTAAAACACTACCCCCAGCACGACCCCCTACACTACACAAACACCACTGCACTACCCTAAACCCTAAAACACTACCCCCAGCACGACCCCCTACACTACCCAAACACCACTGCACTGCCCTAAAACATTACCCCCTACACTACACAAACACCACTGCACTACCCTAAACCCTAAAACACTACCCCCAGCACGACCCCCTACACTACACAAGCACCACTGCACTGCCCTAAACCCTGAAACATCACCCCCAGCAAGACCCCCTACACTGCCCGAACACCACTGCCCTAAACCCTGAAACACCACCCCCAGCAAGACTCCCTACACTGCCCAAACACCACTGCACTGCCCTAAACCCTGAAACACCAGCCCCAGCACGACCCCCTACACTGCCCGAACACCACTGCACTGCCCTAAACCCTGAAACACCACCCCTGCACGACCCCCTACACTGCCCGAACACCACTGCACTGCCCTAAACCCTGAAACACCCCTGCACAACCCCGTACACTGCCCGAACACTACTGCACTGCCCTAAACCCTGAAACACCACCCCCAGCACGACCCCCTACACTGCACGAACACCACTGCACTGCCCTAAACCCTGAAACACTACCCCGAGCAAGACCCCTACACTGCCCGAACACCACTGCACTGCCCTAAACCCTGAAACATCACCCCCAGGAAGACCCCCTACACTGCCCGAACACCACTGCCCAAAACCCTGAAACACCACCCCAGTAAGACCCCTACACTGCCTGAACACCACTCCACTGCCCTAAACCCTGAAACACCACCCCTGCACGACCCCCTACACTGCCCGAACACCACTGCACTGCCCTAAACCCTGAAACACCACCCCTCAGCACGACACCCTACACTGCCCGAACACCACTGCACTGCCCTAAACCCTGAAACACCACCCCCAGCACGACCCCCTACACTGCCCAAATACCACTGCACTGCCCTAAACCCTGAAACACCACCCCCTGAATGACCCCCTACACTGCCAGAACACCACTGCACTGCCCTAAACCCGGAAACACCACCCCCAGCACGACCCCCTACACTGCCCGAACACCACTGCCCTAAACCCTGAAACACCACCCCTCAGCACCGACACCCTACACTGCCCGAACACCACTGCACTGGCCTAAACCCTGAAACACCACCCCCAGCACGTCCCCCTACACTGCCCAAATACCACTGCACTGCCCTAAACCCTGAAACACTACCCCCAGCATGACCCCCTACACTACCCAAACACCACTGCACTACCCTAAAACATGACCCCCTACACTACACAAACACCACTGCACTACCCTAAACCCTAAAACACTACCCCCAGCACGACCCCCTACACTACACAAGCACCACTGCACTACCCTAAACCCTAAAACACTACCCCCAGCATGACCCCCTACACTACACAAATACCACTGCACTACCCTAAACCCTAAAACACTACCCCCAGCACGACCCCTACACTACACAAACACCACTGCACTACCCTAAACCCTAAAACACTACCCCCAGCACGACCCCCTACACTACCCAAACACCACTGCACTGCCCTAAAACATTACCCCCTACACTACACAAACACCACTGCACTACCCTAAACCCTAAAACACTACCCCCAGCACGACCCCTACACTACACAAGCACCACTGCACTACCCTAAACCCTAAAACACTACCCCCAGCACGACCCCCTACACTGCCCGAACACCACTGCACTGCCCTAAACCCTGAAACACCAGACCCTGCACGACCCCCTACAGTGCCCGAACACCACTGCACTGCCCTAAACCCTGAAACACCACCCCTAGCACGACCCCCTACACTGTCCGAACACCACTGCACTGCCCTAAACCTTGAAACACCACCCCCTTCACGACCCCCTACACTGCCCGAACACCTCTGCACTGCCCTAAACCCTGAAACACCACCCCCAGCATGACCCCCTACACTGCCCGAACACCACTGCACTGCCCTGAACCCTGAAACACTACCCCCAGCAAGACCCCCTACACTGCCCGAACACCACTGCACTGCCCTAAACCCTGAAACATCACCCCCAGCAAGACTCCCTACACTGCGCGAACACCACTGCCCTAAACCCTGAAACACCACCCCCATCATGACCCCCTACACTGCCCGAACACCACTGCACTGCCCTAAACCCTGAAACACCACCCCCAGCATGACCCCCTACACTGCCAGAACACCACTGCTCTGCCCAAAACTCTGAAACACCAGCCCCAGCACGACCCCCTACACTGCCCGAACACCACTGCACTGCACTGCCCTAAACCTTGAAACACCAGCCCCAGCACGACCCCCTACACTGCCCGAACACCACTGCACTGCCCTAAACCCTGAAACACCAGCCCCAGCACGACCGCCTACACTGCCCGAACACCACTGCACTGCCCTAAACCCTGAAACACCAGCCCCAGCACGACCCCCTACACTGCCCGAACACCACTGCACTGCCCTAAACCGTAAAACACCAGCCTCAGCACGACCCCCTACACTGCCTGAATACCACTGCACTGCCCTAAACCCTGAAACACCGCCCCCGGCACGACCCCCTACACTGCCCGAACACCACTGCACTGCCCTAAACCCTGAAACACCACCCCCTGCACGACCCCCTACACTGCCCGAACACTACTGCACTGCCCTAAACCCTGAAACACCATCCCCAGCACGACCCCCTACACTGCACGAACACCACTGCACTGCCCTAAACCCTGAAACACTACCCCCAGCAAGACCCCCTACACTGCCCGAACACCACTGCACTGCCCTAAACCCTGAAACACCAGCCCCAGCACGACCCCCTACACTGCCCGAACACCACTGCCCTAAACCCTGAAACACCACCCCTCAGCACGACCCCCTACACTGCCCGAACACCACTGCACTGCCCTAAACCCTGAAACACCAGCCCCAGCACGACCGCCTACACTGCCCGAACACCACTGCACTGCCCTAAACCCTGAAACACCAGCCCCAGCACGACCCCCTACACTGCCCGAACACCACTGCACTGCCCTAAACCGTAAAACACCAGCCTCAGCACGACCCCCTACACTGCCTGAACACCACTGCACTGCCCTAAACCCTGAAACACCACCCCCAGCACGACCCCCTACACTGCCCGAACACCACTGCACTGCCCTAAACCCTGAAACACCACCCCCTGCACGACCCCCTACACTGCCCGAACACCACTGCCCTAAACCCTGAAACACCACCCCCAGCAAGACCCCCTACACTGCCCGAACACCACTGCACTGCCCTAAACCCTGAAACACCAGCCCCAGCACGACCCCCTACACTGCCCGAACACCACTGCACTGCCCTAAACCCTGAAACACCACCCCCTGCACGACCCCCTACACTGCCCGAACACCACTGCACTGCCCTAAACCCTGAAACACCACCCCCAGCATGACCCCCTACACTGCCCAAACACCACTGCACTGCCCTAAACCCTGAAACACCACCCCCTGCACAACCCCGTACACTGCCCATACACTACTGCACTGCCCTAAACCCTGAAACACCACCCCCAGCACGACCCCCTACACTGCACGAACACCACTGCACTGCCCTAAACCCTGAAACACTACCCCGAGCAAGACCCCCTACACTGCCCGAACACCACTGCACTGCCCTAAACCCTGAAACATCACCCCCAGGAAGACCCCCTACACTGCCCGAACACCACTGCCCTAAACCCTGAAACACCACCCCCAGTAAGACCCCTACACTGCCTGAACACCACTGCACTGCCCTAAACCCTGAAACACCACCCCCTGCACGACCCCCTACACTGCCCGAACACCACTTCACTGCCCTAAACCCTGAAACACCACCCCTCAGCACGACACCCTACACTGCCCGAACACCACTGCACTGCCCTAAACCCTGAAACACCACCCCCAGCACGACCCCCTACACTGCCCAAATACCACTGCACTGCCCTAAACCCTGAAACACCACCCCCTGAATGACCCCCTACACTGCCAGAACACCACTGCACTGCCCTAAACCCGGAAACACCACCCCCAGCACGACCCCTACACTGCCCGAACACCACTGCCCTAAACCCTGAAACACCACCCTCAGCACGACACCCTACACTGCCCGAACACCACTGCACTGCCCTAAACCCTGAAACACCACCCCCAGCACGACCCCCTACACTGCCCAAATACCACTGCACTGCCCTAAACCCTGAAACACTACCCCCAGCATGACCCCCTACACTACCCAAACACCACTGCACTACCCTAAAACATGACCCCCTACACTACACAAACACCACTGCACTACCCTAAACCCTAAAACACTACCCCCAGCACGACCCCTACACTACACAAACACCACTGCACTACCCTAAACCCTAAAACACTACCCCCAGCACGACCCCCTACACTACCCAAACACCACTGCACTACCCTAAAACCTGACCCCCTACACTACACAAACACCACTGCACTACCCTAAACCCTAAAACACTACCCCCAGAACGACCCCCTACACTACACAAGCACCACTGCACTACCCTAAACCCTAAAACACTACCCCCAGCACGACTCCCCTACACTGCCCGTACACCACTGCACTGCCCTAAACCCTGAAACACCAGACCCTGCACGCACCCCCTACAGTGCCCGAACACCACTGCACTGCCCTAAACCCTGAAACACCACCCTAGCACGACCCCCTACACTGTCCGAACACCACTGCACTGCCCTAAACCTTGAAACACCACCCCTTCACGACCCCCTACACTGCCCGAACACCTCTGCACTGCCCTAAACCCTGAAACACCACCCCCAGCACGACCCCCTACACTGCCCGAACACCACTGCACTGCCCTGAACCCTGAAACACTACCCCCAGCAAGACCCCCTACACTGCCCGAACACCACTGCACTGCCCTAAACCCCTGAAACATCACCCCCAGCAAGACTCCCTACACTGCGCGAACACCACTGCCCTAAACCCTGAAACACCACCCCCAGCATGACCCCCTACACTGCCCGAACACCACTGCACTGCCCTAAACCCTGAAACACCACCCCCAGCATGACCCCCTACATTGCCCGAACACCACTGCTCTGCCCAAAACTCTGAAACACCAGCCCCAGCACGACCCCCTACACTGCCCGAACACCACTGCACTGCACTGCCCTAAACCTCGAAACACCAGCCCCAGCACGACCCCCTACACTGCCCGAACACCACTGCACTGCCCTAAACCCTGAAACACCAGCCCCAGCACGACCGCCTACACTGCCCGAACACCACTGCACTGCCCTAAACCCTGAAACACCAGCCCCAGCACGACCCCCTACACTGCCCGAACACCACTGCACTGCCCTAAACCGTAAAACACCAGCCTCAGCACGACCCCCTACACTGCCTGAACACCACTGCACTGCCCTAAACCCTGAAACACCACCCCCAGCACGACCCCCTACACTGCCCGAACACCACTGCACTGCCCTAAACCCTGAAACACCACCCCTGCACGACCCCCTACACTGCCCGAACACTACTGCACTGCCCTAAACCCTGAAACACCATCCCCAGCACGACCCCCTACACTGCACGAACACCACTGCACTGCCCTAAACCCTGAAACACTCCCCCAGCAAGACCCCCTACACTGCCCAAACACCACTGCACTGCCCTAAACCCTGAAACATCACCCCCAGCAAGACCCCTACACTGCCCGAACACCACTGCCCTAAACCCTGAAACACCACCCCCAGCAAGACCCCTACACTGCCCGAACACCACTGCACTGCCCTAAACCCTGAAACACCAGCCCCAGCACGCACCCCTACACTGCCCGAACACCACTGCACTGCCCTAAACCCTGAAACACCACCCCCTGCACGACCCCCTACACTGCCCGAACACCACTGCACTGCCCTAAACCCTGAAACACCACCCCCAGCACGACCCCCTACACTGCCCAAACACCACTGCACTGCCCTAAACCCTGAAACACCACCCCCTGCACAACCCCGTACACTGCCCGAACACTACTGCACTGCCCTAAACCCTGAAACACCACCCCCAGCACGACCCCCTACACTGCACGAACACCACTGCACTGCCCTAAACCCTGAAACACTACCCCGAGCAAGACCCCCTACACTGCCCGAACACCACTGCACTGCCCTAAACCCTGAAACATCACCCCCAGGAAGACCCCCTACACTGCCCGAACACCACTGCCCTAAACCCTGAAACACCACCCCCAGTAAGACCCCCACACTGCCTGAACACCACTGCACTGCCCTAAACCCTGAAACACCACCCCCTGCACGACCCCCTACACTGCCCGAACACCACTGCACTGCCCTAAACCCTGAAACACCACCCCTCAGCACGACACCCTACACTGCCCGAACACCACTGCACTGCCCTAAACCCTGAAACACCACCCCCAGCACGACCCCTACACTGCCCAAATACCACTGCACTGCCCTAAACCCTGAAACACCACCCCCTGAATGACCCCCTACACTGCCAGAACACCACTGCACTGCCCTAAACCCGGAAACACCACCCCCAGCACGACCCCCTACACTGCCCGAACACCACTGCACTAAACCCTGAAACACCATCCCCAGCAAGACCACCTACACTGGCCGAACACCACTGCACTGCCCTAAACCCTGAAACACCACCCCCTGCATGACTCCCTACACTGCCCAAACACCACTGCACTGCCCTAAACCACCACCCCCTGAACGACACCCTACACTGCCCGAACACCACTGCACTGCCCTAAACCCTGAAACACCACCCCTCAGCACGACACCCTACACTGCCCGAACACCACTGCACTGCCCTAAACCCTGAAACACCACCCCCAGCACGACCCCATACACTGTCCAAACACCACTGCACTGCTCTAAACCCTGAAACACCACCCCCTGCACGTCCCCCTACACTGCCGGAACACCACTGCACTGCCCTAAACCCTGAAACACCACCCCCAGCACGACCCCCTACACTGCCCGAACACCACTGCACTGCTCTAAACCCTGAAACATCACCCCCAGCAAGACCCCCTCCACTGCCTGAACACCACTGCCCTAAACCCTGAAACACCACCCCCAGCAAGACCCCCTACACTGCCCGAACACCACTGCACTGCCCTAAACCCTGAAACACCACCTCCAGCACAACCCCCTACACTGCCCGAACACCACTGCACTGCCCTAAACCCTGAAACACCACCCCCAGCACGACCCCCTACACTGCCCAAACACCACTGCACTGCCCTAAACCCTGAAACACCACCCCCTGCACAACCCCGTACACTGCCCGAACACTACTGCACTGCCCTAAACCCTGAAACACCACCCCCAGCACGACCCCCTACACTGCACGAACACCACTGCACTGCCCTAAACCCTGAAACACTACCCCGAGCAAGACCCCCTACACTGCCCGAACACCACTGCACTGCCCTAAACCCTGAAACATCACCCCCAGGAAGACCCCCTACACTGCCCGAACACCACTGCCCTAAACCCTGAAACACCACCCCCAGTAAGACCCCTACACTGCCTGAACACCACTGCACTGCCCTAAACCCTGAAACACCACCCCCTGCACGACCCCCTACACTGCCCGAACACCACTGCACTGCCCTAAACCCTGCATCACCACCCCTCAGCACGACACCCTACACTGCCCGAACACCACTGCACTGCCCTAAACCCTGAAACACCACCCCCAGCACGACCCCTACACTGCCCAAATACCACTGCACTGCCCTAAACCCTGAAACACCACCCCCTGAATGACCCCCTACACTGCCAGAACACCACTGCACTGCCCTAAACCCGGAAACACCACCCCCAGCACGACCCCCTACACTGCCCGAACACCACTGCACTAAACCCTGAAACACCATCCCCAGCAAGACCACCTACACTGGCCGAACACCACTGCACTGCCCTAAACCCTGAAACACCACCCCCTGCATGACTCCCTACACTGCCCAAACACCACTGCACTGCCCTAAACCACCACCCCTGAACGACCCCCTACACTGCCCGAACACCACTGCACTGCCCTAAACCCTGAAACACCACCCCTCAGCACGACACCCCTACACTGCCCGAACACCACTGCACTGCCCTAAACCCTGAAACACCACCCCCAGCACGACCCCATACACTGTCCAAACACCACTGCACTGCCCTAAACCCTGAAACACCACCCCCTGCACGTCCCCCTACACTGCCGGAACACCACTGCACTGCCCTAAACCCTGAAACACCACCCCCAGCACGACCCCCTACACTGCCCGAACACCACTGCACTGCTCTAAACCCTGAAACATCACCCCCAGCAAGACCCCCTACACTGCCTGAACACCACTGCCCTAAACCCTGAAACACCACCCCCAGCAAGACCCCCTACACTGCCCGAACACCACTGCACTGCCCTAAACCCTGAAACACCACCTCCAGCACAACCCCCTACACTGCCTGAACACCATTGCTCTGCCCTAAACCCTGAAACACTAGCCCCAGCACGACCCCTATACTGCCTGAACACCACTGCACTGCCCTAAACCCTGAAACACCAGCCCCAGCAAGACCCCCTACACTGCCTGAACACCACTGCACTGCCCTAGACTCTGAAACACCAGCCCCAGCAAGACCCCTACACTGCCCAAACACCACTGCACTGCCCTAAACCCTGAAACACCAGCCCCAGCATGACCCCTACACTGCCCGAACACCACTGCACTGCCCTAAACCCTGAAACACCAGCCCCAGCACAACCACCTACACTGTCCGAACACCACTGCACTGCCCTAAACCCTGAAACACCAGCCCCAGCACGACCCCCTACACTGCCCGAACACCACTGTACTGCCCTAAACCCTGAAACACCAGCCCCAGCATGACCCCCTACACTGCCCGAACACCACTGCACTGCCCTAAACCCTGAAACACCACCCCCTGCTTGACCCCCTACACTGCCCGAACACCACTGCACTGCCCTAAACTCTGAAACACCACCCCCAGCACGACCCCCTTCACTGCCCAAACACCACTGCACTGCCCTAAACCCTGAAACACCACCCCCTGCACGTCCCCCTACACTGCCGGAACACCACTGCACTGCCCTAAACCCTGAAACACCACCCCCAGCACGACCACCTACACTGCCCGAACACCACTGCACTGCTCTAAACCCTGAAACATCACCCCCAACAAGACCCCCTACACTGCCTGAACACCACTGCCCTAAACGCCGAAACACCACCCCCAGCAAGACCCCCTACACTGCCCGAACACCACTGCACTGCCCTAAACCCTGAAACACCACCTCCAGCACAACCCCCTACACTGCCTGAACACCATTGCTCTGCCCTAAACCCTGAAACACTAGCCCCAGCATGACCCCTACACTGCCCGAACACCACTGCACTGCCCTAAACCCTGAAACACCAGCCACAGCAAGACCCCCTACACTGCCCGAACACCACTGCACTGCCCTAGACTCTGAAACACCAGCCCCAGCAAGACCCCTACACTGCCCGAACACCACTGCACTGCCCTAAACCCTGAAACACCAGCCCCAGCATGACCCCCTACACTGCCCGAACACCACTGCACTGCCCTAAACCCTGAAACACCAGCCCCAGCACAACCACCTACACTGTCCGAACACCACTGCACTGCCCTAAACCCTGAAACACCAGCTCCAGCACGACCCCCTACACTGCCCGAACACCACTGTACTGCCCTAAACCCTGAAACACCAGCCCCAGCATGACCCCCTACACTGCCCGAACACCACTGCACTGCCCTAAACCCTGAAACACCACCCCGTGCTTGACCCCCTACACTGCCCGAACACCACTGCACTGCCCTAAACTCTGAAACACCACCCCTGCACCACCCCTACACTGCCCGAACACCACTGCACTGCCCTAAACCCTGAAACACCACCCCTGCACCGCCCCCTACACTGCCCGAACACCACTGCACTGCCCTAAACCCTGAAACACCGCCCCCTACACTGCCCGAACACCACTGCACTGCCCTAAACCCTGAAACACCACCCCCAGCACGACCCCTTTACTGCTCGAACACCACTGCACTGCCCCAAACCCTGAAACACCACACCCAGCATGACCCCCTACACTGCCCGAACACCACTGCCCTAAACCCTGAAACACCACCCCCTGCACGACCCCTACACTGCCCGAACACCACTGCACTGCCCTAAACCCTGAAACACCACCCCCTGCACGACCCCCTATACTGCCCGAACACCACTGCACTACCCTAAACCCTAAAACACTACCCCTGCACGACTCCCTACACTACCCAAAGACCACTGCACTACCCTAAACCCTAAAACATGACCTCCTACACTACACAAACACCACTGCACTACCCTAAACCCTAAAACACTACCCCCTACACTACACAAACACCACTGCACTACCTTAAACCCTAAAAAACTACCCCCAGCATGAACCCCTACACTACACAAACACCACTGCACTACCCTAAACCCTAAAACACTACCCCCAGCAGTACCCCCTACACTACCCAAACACCACTGCACTACCCTAAACCCTAAAACACTACCCCCAGCAGTACCCCTACACTACCCAAACACCATTGCACTACCCTAAACCCTAAAACACTACCCCCAGCAGTACCCCTACACTACCCAAACACCACTGCACCACCCTAAATCACTACCCCCAGCACGACCCCCTACACTACCCAAACACCACTGCACTACCCTAAACCCTTAAACACTATCCCCCTGCACGACCCCCTACACTACCCAAACACCACTGCACTACCCTAAACCCTAAAACACTCCCCCCAGCACGACTCCCTACACTACCCAAACACCACTGCACTACCCTAAACCCTAAATCTACCCCCAGCATGACCCCCTACACTACACAAACACCACTGCACTACCCTAAACCCTAAAACACTACCCCCAGCATGACCCTCTTCACTACCTAAACACAACTGCACAATTTGTTACAGGTGTTGCAACGCAGGCCTGTGGTGCTTACTGGAAGTACCTGGTGGGCTAGTTGGGCCCCAGGGACCCTCAGGATTCAAGGTGACCTAATCCCCCAACTTAAAACGCTCCACGGGGCGCGTTTGCACAGTGGTGAAGGGCGGGGCCTCAGGTGCCCTGTGCGCAAACACGCCCTGTGGTGCGTTTTAAGTTGGGGAATTAATTCCCTTTGAATCCTGAGGGACCCTGGGGGCCAACTAGCCCACCAGGTGCCTTCAGTAAGCACAACAGAGTTGCGTTGCAGAGAGGTGAAAAAAGGTGCGTGGCCTCGGAACGCCTCTCTGCAACTCAGCTCTGTGGTCCTAACTGTAGGTACCTGGGGGGCTAGTTGGGCCCCAGGGACCCTCAGGATTCAAGGGGACTTAATCCCGCAGCTTAAAACGCGCCATGGGGCGCGTTTGCACACATGTCACCTCAGGCCCCCCCTCCCTTCACCACTGTGCAAACGTGCCCTGTAGCGCATTTTAAGAGGTAGTTTTAATCCCCCTGCCCTATTATGTACTAGGGACTTGCAGAGGAGGTCATGCTAATCACAGGGGTACCCCAACGCATAGTGTTCCCTAGTGTATGTAGGTGTTTTCACTGTATTCTAAGTGTCTTTTAGCATAGTACTGGCTCTGGTTAGTCAGAGTCAGTTACCACCAGTACCCGTCTGAAAAAGTTGTGGGCACATGATGATTTTGCAACAAGGCCTCTTTCTGCTCCTCTGTTGGTTCTTTCTGCACATCTTTTGCTTCTTTCTGTGCGTTTTTTCTTCTTTCTTCAAAGGTCCTACCTCTGTAGGCATAGTTAGAAACTAGCATTTAAAAAACCTTTGAAATTCACTTAAAAAATCATAGGTTTCAGGCACGTTATAGTTAGAAATTAGCATTTAAAAAACCTTTGAAATTCACTGAAAAAACCATAGGTTTCAGACACGTTATAGTTAGAAATTAGCATTTAAAAACCTTTGAAATTCACTGAAAAAACCATAGGTTTTAGGGACAGTTATAGTTAGTTGGACATTTCACTCGTACAAAACCATAGAAATTCCCCGTTATAGTTAGTTCAGCTAACTATAACTCGCGCCCCGCAATGCACTGCTGATGACGTCACATATTACATCACTCATGACATGGTCAGTGACATCACTGATGACATCACTGATGACATCTCAAATGACATCACTGATGACATCATCCATGTGATAATTTCATGCATCTTCTCACACCCTAATATAACTTTTGATACACCCACTCTAAATTACAGACTGCCATTCTCAAAACCATAGACACTCCAACACCAAAACTACATACCCACTCACTGATTCTTAGGTCTACACACACATCCACTCACTCACCCGTACAGTCACTCATACTTAGTCACTCAGGACAGGACTATCATA
This sequence comes from Calotriton arnoldi, assembly GCA_963921515.1. NCBI lineage: Eukaryota > Metazoa > Chordata > Amphibia > Caudata > Salamandridae > Calotriton > Calotriton arnoldi. The sequence continues at coordinate 219,828 of CAWUFW010013928.1, forward strand.
TGCACTCATACACCTATATAAACACTCACACACCGCCACTCATCCATAGAGGTACTCACACACCTAGTCAGTCATGCAAAAATTAATCACACACCCATTTACTCACCTATACAGTTATACACACACCAGCTCACTTACTCATACAAATACTAGCACATTCTTACGCTCTTATACAATAACTGATACAAGCACACACGCATCCATACAGCCACTCTCACAATCACACACTCTCACTTATAGCCATTTATATACTGCCTTTTACATATGTAGTTACTCGCACATGTACCACTGAGATATACATTCACTCACTAACACACCCATACACACACTCACCCACCCAAGCAGTCCATCACAGATGCACTCTTGAAATCATGCACCCAGTGAATCACCCACTCACACATCTATGTACAGAGTCACACACACCCCACCCACACAAACACTCAGGCAGCCATACAGATACTCAGAGAACCAATCAATAACCCATATAGACACTCATGTAGCTATTCGCAAATCCATGCATCCACTTACACACCAACAAACAGACGGATACAGACATTCACACAGTTTAGTCACTAACCCATGCATTCAGTAAGATACGTTTAATCACTCACTTGTAGAGTCAGTCACTCACGTACTAAATCATCCATTCAGACACTTATACACCCACTCATTCTTCAATACGCCTTTCCCTATATATATTAAACATATTTAAACTTTACAGAAACACACAGTCACTGGATGATGTCATCAGTGATGTCATCAGTGATGTCACTGACCATGTCATGAGTGATGTAATATGTGACGTCATCAGCAGTGCATTGCGGGGCGCGAGTTATAGTTAGCTGAACTAACTATAACGGGGGAATTTCTATGGTTTTGTACGAGTGAAATGTCCAACTAACTATAACTGTCCCATAAAACCTATGGTTTTTTCAGTGAATTTCAAAGGATTTTTAAATGCAAATTTCTAACTATAACGTGTCTGAAACCTATGGTTTTTTCAGTGAATATATATATATATATATATATATATATATATATATATATATATTAATTGCCTACTGGTGGTCACCAACAGGTAGTAATAGTTAGGACCTAGTTTCCATAGGAAAAGCATTTTTTGATTTGCCAATAACTTTGGCGCCGTTTGATGAATCTTCGTGACATTTTCGAAACTATTGGGGTGGTCATGTCAGCTGCTGTTTTGAAAATTTCAGAATGATCCGTCAAGCGGGGGCTGAATAAAAGGGGGGGTTGCAAAACGCTTTTGCTCCATGTTAATTTCCATGGGTAACTGTTTACGCAGCTACAGCCTGAACTGCTGAACAGAATTACATCAAATTTGGCAGAAAGGCAGCTCTTGGTCCAGAGTGCACACTTTTTGTTAAATGGTGTAAATCCGTTCAGTAGTTCCTTAGAAATTTAAACATTTCTCAGATATACAAATATGGCCGAGGAGGATCCACGAACCCTCCCGATCTCGTGCCTGAGATCTGATTGGCTGCCAACACTTCAAATCAGGAAGAGTTGGTAGTCACCTTGAGACTTGGTTGAACCGAGTCACAAGAAAAAAGGTCAAAAAAGTTTAAAAATCGAGGAAAGAGGGCAGGGTAGAAACACCCTGCCCCCCTAGGCCTACTCATGGCCAAAAAAGCATTTTTTAAAACATATTCAGCAAGATTCGGGTTGGATCTGCAAATCCGCCCAACTTTTTAAAAAAAAAGGAAGTGCGGGCTCCTGCGCTTCATTTAATTAGGACCCTGGGTGGGCCAGGTCCAGGGGCAATGATCAAAATACATGCAGGGGCCCACAAGGGCCCCCACAGCCCAGGGGACCACCACCTCCCCGGGGCTATCTTTATTAAAAGTGGGGTGCCATGCGGGCCTCCCACAGCCCCTGTGACCCCCACCTTCCCGGAGCTTTATTTTTAAAATAAATGCATGGGGGGGCTCCTGCCCCCCCCACAAAGGCCCGGGGACCGCCATAACATCTGGGCTAATTATGTTAAATGCAGGGGGCTTTTTTAAAATGTTTTCGGCTGGATTTGTGGTGGATACTTGAATCCGGCTGAAAATTTGAAAAAAAGGAAGTGCGGGTTCCCGTGCTTTGTTTCCTTTAGGCCCCTGCGTGGGCCAGGTCCTGGTGGCTACTGAATTAATAAAGCAGGGGCTGCATGGGCCCCTGCAGCCCTGGGAACCGCCACCTCCCGGGTCTAATTTTTAAAAATGCGGGGTGCCACGTGGCCCCCCGCAGCCCCAGGGACCGCCACCTCCCCGGGGCTATATGTACAAAGAAATGTGTGGGGGGATCAAGCCCTCCATGCAGCTCCAGGGACTGCCACCTTCACTGGGCTAATTATAGCGTAAAATGCAGGGGGCCAAGTGGCCCCCCACAGCCTCAGGACCGCCACCTCCCCGGGGCTCTGTTTACAATAATGCGTGGGGGATCCTGCCCCCACACAGCCTTGGGGACCACTACCTCCAAGAGGCTACATTTAAAAATAATATGTGGGGGCTGCAGCCCCCCACACAGCCCAAGGACACCACCTCCCAAAGATGAGAGGGAGGCTGTGCGGTCCCCCTCCTGGAGCCATAAATAGCCCTGGGGATAGCCACCCCGCAGGGCCGGCTACAGCAATGTCCTGTGGTGCCCACCCCCGGAACATTGCTGTTTGCTATGGCTTGGCAGGAGCACTGAGGCTCCCCCCATGGTCCCCAACGAACCTGGCCAAGTCCCGGGGGATGGGTGCCTGGGACCAAAACGGCCCTGGAGGGGGCCGAGTGCCCCCCTCCCTTAAAAGAAAATAATTGTTTTAAAAAAGCAATGGCCAAGCCCCGGGGGATGTGGTCCCCGGGACGGAAAATGGCCGCTCAGCCCCCCAAAAACGATTGGCCGGGCCTCAGGGGATGGGGTCCCTGGGGCTGAAATCGGCCTTGGGAGGGGGGGCTGAATGGCCCTCCTCCCCTTTTCAATTAAAATATAAACATAGGCTTAGCCCGGGGATGTGGTCCCTGGGCCGAAATTGGCCTCAGGATGGGGGATCCTGCCCTCCCACAGCCCCTGGGACCGCCACCTCCCCGGGGCTATGTTTAAAAATAATGTGTGGGGGGGCTGCAGCCCCCCACACAGCCCAGAGGACCACCACCTCCCCAGGGCTAATTCAAAGATGGGAGGGGGTTGCGCGGCCCCCCTTCTGGAGCCGTATATGGCCCTGGGGATCACCACCTCCCAGTGCCGGCTCCAGCAATGTCCCAGGGTGCCCACCCCTGGGACATTGCAGTTTGCTATGGCTTATCAGGAGCCCTGCTCCCGCCAAGCCATAGCAAGCTCTGCTTCGCTTCATGGAAGCAACAGCATGAAAAATGCTCTCGTTTTCATGAAGCGGAGCAGAATTGCTTTTGGGCAGAGGGAGCTGCATGTTTGCAGCTCCCTCTGTCCAAAAGCAATGCCAGCTCCTGCAGGAGGCAGGGAGCCAGCAGAGACCAGGGGAGCCTTGAGGCTCCCCTCACGGTCCCCAATGACCTAACCAAGCCCCAGGGGATGGGGTTCCCGAGGCCAAAAATGGACCGGGAGGGCGCTGCTCCATTTTTTTTTAAATTAAACAACAAATTACCGGTTCTGGGGAATGGGGTTTCTGGGGCCAAAATCGCCTTGGGAGGGGAGCCGTGTGCCCCACTCCCTTAAAATAAAATAATTGTTTTAAAAAAGAAATGGCCAAGCCCTGGGGAATGGGGTTCCCGGGGCCAAAAATGGCCTGGGGGAGGGGGACCGCACGGCCCCCTCCCCTTTTCAATTAAAATATAAACATAGGCCTAGCCCCGGGGATGGGGTCTCCGGTGCCACGTATCCCCCTTTTAATTGATTAAAGTTTAAAAAAATGGGTCAGGCCTCCCGGCGGATGATGACCCGGGGCCCAAAAGTGTGAAAGGGAAGGAGGGCCACAAGGCCTACCTTACTAAAATACAAACAATAAAGGAAGCTGGCAACTCACTGAGGTCCCCGCCCCCTTTCTCCACTACTCTTCAAACGTGCCTCCTGGCACGCTCTTGGTTGGGGGATGTAGTCCCCTTCACTACTGAGGGTCCTTAGGGGCAAACTAGGCCATCTTTTACCTCAAGTAAGCCCCACACAGTAGGATTACTGGGAGGTGGTCGGAGGCCAAGGCCCTTTTTCCACCACTCTGCAAATGCGCCTCTCGGTGCAGTGCTGGTGGGGGATGAGGTCCCCTTGCGTCCCGAGGGCCACAGGACTAAAGTGGACTTCATCCCCAAGCAGCAGCGAGCCAGGAGGTGCGTTTGCAGAGGGGTGTGCATATTAGGGTGTGGAGAGGGACCGGCCTCTCCTTTTAGACCTCTCTCTTAGATGATGGGTCTCATAGTAGAGTTTGTGGATGGACTGTCCTCTCTGCTGAGCCCTCTCTCTGTAAAGGTAGGTGTGTGCAGTAGGGTGTGTGTATGGACTGCCTTCTTCTTTTTGATCGCTTTCTCTCAGAGGATAGGTGTGCATAGCAGGGTGTGGGGTGGGACTGGCCTCTCCTTTTAGACCTCTCTCTCAGATGATGGATGTGCATAGTAGGATGTGTGGAGAGGCTTCCCTCTCCTTTAAGATCTCTCTCTCAGATGACAGATGTGCGTAGAAAGGTGTGGGGAGGGACTGGCCTCTCTGCTGAGAGCTCTCTCTAAATATAGGTGTGCCTAGTAGGGTGTTGGGAGAGACTGGGCTCTCCTTTCAAACCTCTCTCTGTAATGATGGCTGTGCATAGTAGGGTACGGAGAGGCACAGGCCTCTCCTATCAGACCTCTCTTTCAGATGGTGGGCATGTGTAGTAGGGAGGGGGGAGGGACTGGCCTCTGTACTGAGACTTTCCACTGCAATGATAGGTGTAGGTAGTAAGGTGTGGGGAGGGACCAGCCACTCCTTTTAGACCTCTGATGGTGTCATCAGTGATGTCATTTGAGATGTCATCAGTGATGTCACAAGCCATGTCATGAGTGATGTAATATGTGAGGTCATAAGCAGTGCATTGCGCGGGCGCAAGTTATAGTTAACTCAACTAACTATAATGGCGGAATTTCTCTTGTTTGTACGAGTGAAATGTCAGCCTAACTATAACGTCTCTGTAACCTTTGGTTTTATCCGTGAATTTCTAAGGTTTTTTTAAATTCAACTTTCTAACTATAACATCCCTGAAACCTGTGGTTTTTTCAGTAAGTATATGTGTGTGTGTATATATATATATATATATATATACGTATATTAACTGAAAAAACAAAGGTTACAGGGACATTATAGTTAGGCTCAGATTGTACACGCACAAAACCATAGAAATTCGGCAGTTTTAGTTAACTGAGCTAACTATACCTTATGCCCCTATATAAATATCTTTTGCCCCAAGGTATCTATGACTCGCACCCTCACCAGGCACTGCAAATTAACCCACATATTACAACACTCATAATATCTTCTATGACATCACTGATAATATCCCTGCAACATTTGCTAAAAAATTGTTGATGAGAAAACTGCATGGCAGTGACGCGAGTTGTAGTTTCTTAAGGGCATGAGTTATAGTTACTTGAGATAACTCTAACTATAACTGATGAATTTCTATGGTTTTGTGTGTATGAAATGTGAACTTCACTATAACGTCCCTGTAACTTTTGTTTTTTCTGAAAAAAATAAAATATATATATATATTATGTACCAGTAGGTAGCTTTATTTAGGTCTGCTTTTCCGTAGACAGAGCGTTTTTTGGTTTGCTAATAACTTTTGCGCAGTTTGATGAATATTCATGAACCTTTCCCAAAAAAAAGTTCACTCACCTCAACTCCTTCCTGGAAAGTTCGAGGTGATCCATCCAGCGGGGGCTGCGAAAAAATGGGTGTCGCTAAACATAAAATCTCGATGCATTTTCCATAGACTTCTTAAAGACAGGTTATAGCAAAAACTGTTGAAAGATTAACACCAAATTCAGCAAGAAGGTAGATCTTGGTCCAAAGACTGTGTTATTTGTGATTTGGTCTAAATCCATGCAGTAGTAAGGGTTGTAAATAATTGTATATTTTGGTCTTGTGAGAGTTCCTTTCATACAATCAAGGACCTGCTCTGTTGGTGATCTGGACTCCTAAAGGACGTCCACATATATTTTCTCAGGCACAGAATCTTGTGTGCCGCAACAGTGGATCAATGTCTCCCATCTGCCATCAGTGTCTAAAATCACTATTTTTGAACCACATGTGCTGTATCTACAAATTGTACCCCCTCACGAATCACCACGCGAGGAAGTGGAACAGGGGAAGTAAAAGTGGGAAACAAGAAGGCAGTGCCTCCACGGAAGTAACACCATGGGAGTTTACAGACTGATGCCGCCTGTATCCTCAGGTTCTCATCATTAGCTGACTGCCAACTTTTTCAACAACATAAAAGTGAGGAAAAAGAAGAAAAAGTGCAAAGACTGTGTGTGTTCGTGCACAATGCGTGAACCCTATATGAGAAACCGGGGTCTAACAATAGAACAGCCGGTATACCTAAAATCTAAAACCGAGCTAGACAACCACTAGCTGAACTACTTTATTTCTTTGCTGTGTGTCTGCTCCATTAAAACCAACATGTTTCATTGCCCGCAAAGATTTTGCGGCAACTTCATCAGGGTAGGGTCAGCGTCCTCACTGCACCACTTTCCTCTGTTTGTCAAACCAAAGGTTGCCGATCTTCAGCATACCTGCACCCTCATAAAAATGCTTCAACCCTGCGTGTGTATCTAGTCCACAGACACATCATCGGCTCTGTCACTGCTCTCAGTCAGTCGAGACTCTCGGGTTACCAGCTACCGCTGGTAACCCGGAGTCACCAACTCCTCGGGTTACCAGCGGTAGCTGGTAACCCGAGGAGTCTCGACTGACTGAGAGCAGTGACAGAGCCGGATGATGTGTCTGTGGACTAGTACGCACACGCAGGTTAGAAGCATCTTTATGAGGGTGCAGGTATGCTGAAGATCTGGCAACCTTGGTCTGACAAACAGAGGAAAGTGGTGCAGTGAGGACGCTGACCCTACCCTGATGAAGTGCCGCAAAATCTTTTACGGGCAATGAAACATGTTGGCTTCAATGGAGCAGACACACAGCAAAGAAATAAAGTAGTTCAGCTAGTGGTTGTCTAGCTCGGTTTTAGATTTTAGGTATACCGGCTGTTCTATTGTTAGACCCCGGTTTCCTATCTAGGGTTCACGCATTGTGCACACACACACAGTCTTTGCACTTTTTCTTCTTTTTCCTCACTCTTTATGTTGTTGGAAAAGTTGGCAGTACGCTAATGATGAGAACCTGAGGATGCATGGCGAGCATCAGTCTGTAAACTCCTATGAGTGTTACTTCCGTGAGGCACTGCCTTCTTTGTTTCCACTTTTACTTCCTGTTCCACTTCCTTGCGTGGTGATTCGTGAGGGGGTACCAATTTGTAGATACAGCCATGTGGTTCAAAAATAGTGATTTTAGACACTTGATGGCAGATGGGAGACATTGGATCCACTGTTGCGGCACACAAGATTCTGTGCCTGAGGAAATACATGTGGACGTCCTTAGAGTCCAGATCACCAACAGACAGGTCCTTGATTGTATGAAAGTCTATGAGTGGGGGCGACCTGTTCTGTTTCTCTCCCCCTTGGCTCCCAGTTGTGATTAATACTTGTGAGAGTTCCACCAACTCCCTGCGAGAACGCAAAATCAAAAATGGAACCCTGTAATAGGTCAAGAGGCACGTTTTTCCTGTGAACCTTCATGCTGTCATGGGGGTGAGAGGCTCCCATGAGTCCTGCAAGAGCAAGCGCTCTGATTGTCAGGTTTTTGTAATGTTAGAAAAGAAATGGACTCCTATACTGTTTACTGTGAAAAATTAGAGGTGTTATGAAAACTAAATAAGAAACTTACATAAGGGGGCAGCAGAAAGGCATGCTGTCCCAATAGATTTAGAGAGGAGGTGTCTAAGGGATAACTACTGTGAAGAAAATAAATGTTTATTGTTCTAAACAAATTTTTATGATCTTGCAGCACTCTCACAGGTTCTTGAAGATTATAAAAGGAGTAGATGAGTTCTCAATACACTCTATTAGTAGAAATGCATATTGTGGTAATTGTTTTTGAGAGGAAGTGTGTAAGAAATAGGTTATGTGATTATTAGAAGGTTAAATCTTTTTTTTTAAATGTTACGATCTTGCGAGGCTCTTGCGGGATCGGGAAAAGTATGAATGAATATGTGATGGTTGAATACACTCTGCTATGCACACTTGTTACTCTATGAAGAAGTCTTACTGGAGATGGTGTTTATCAGACTCTACTATTTATGCTCATTGGTTTGAGAAGAGCTGTGAGTAGAGTTAAGGCTCATCCAAACACCCTACTATGCACACTCATCAGCTGAGAGAGAGGTCTGAAAGAATAGCCAAGTTCCTTCCCACACCCTACTACACACACCTATAATGGCAGAGAGGGGTCTCAGCAGAGTCCAGTCCCTCCACACCCTAGTACGCACACCCATCATCTGAAAGAGAGGTCTAACAGGAGAGGGAAGTCCCTTCCCACACCCTACTATGCACACAGTCATCTGAGAGAGAGGTTGGAAAGGAGAGCCCAGTCCCTCCCCAAACCCTACCAGTCAGACCTATCATTACAGTGAGAGGTCTCAGTAGAGAGGCCAGTCCCTCCACTCTCCCTACTATGCACACCCGTCATCTGAAAGAGAGGTGTGAAAGGAGAGCTCAGTCCTTCGCCACACCCTACTACACACACCTATTGTTGCAGTGAGAGGTCTCAGTAGAGAGGCTAGTCCCTCCCCACATACACATGCCCGTCATCTGAGAGAGAGGTCTGAAAGGAGAGACCAGTCCCTCCCAACACCCTACTACGCACTCCTATCATTACAGAGAGGTCTCAGTAGAGAGGCCAGTCCCTCCCCACATCCAACTATGCACATCTGTCCCCTGAGAGAGAGATCTTAAAGGAGAGGAAGTCCCTCCCAACACCCTACTATGCATACCTATCATTACAAAGAGAAGTCTCAGCACAGAGGCCAGTCCCTACATAAACGCTGCTATGCACAACAGTCCCTCCACACACCATACTACGCACACCCATCATCTGAGAGAGAGGTCTAAAAGGAGAGGCCGGTCCCACCCCACACCCTACTACTTACACCTGTCATCTGAGAGAGAGGTCTGAAAGGAGAGGCCAATCCCTCTACACAACTTACTATGCATACCTGTCATCTAAGAGAGAGGTCTAAAAGGAGAGGGCAGTCCCTCCACACACTCTACTATGCACACCCATCATATAAGAGAGAGGTCTAAAAGGAGAGGGCAGTCCCTTCCCACACCCTACTATGCACACCGTCATCTGAAAGAGAGGTCAGAAAGGAGAGCCTAGTCCCTCCCCACACCCTACTACTCACACATATAATTACAGTGAGAGGTGTCAGTAGAGAGGCCAGTCCCTCCACACACCCTGCTATGCATACCCGCCATCTGAAAGAGAGGTCTGAAAGGAGAGCCCAGTCCTTCGCCATACCCTACTACACACACCTATTGTTGAAGTGAGAGGTCTCAGTAGAGAGGCCTGTCCCTCCCCACACACACATACCAGTCATTTGAGAGAGAGGTTTGAAAGGAGAGACCAGTCCCTCCCAACGCCATACTACACACACCTATCACTACAGAGAAGTCTCAGCACAGAGGCCAGTCCCTGAATAAATGCTACTATGCAAACCACCCCCTCCACACACCATACTATGCATACCCATCATCTGAGAGAGAGGTCTAAAAGGAGAGGCCAGGCCATCCCCACACCCTACTATGCACACCTATCATTACAGAGAGAGGTCTCAGCAGAGAGGCCAGTCCCTCCACAAAGCCTACTACGCACACCCCTAAAATAAGAGAGAGGTCTAAAATGAGAAGCCATTATTTTCACACCGTACAACGCACACCCATCATTACAGAGAGAGAGGTCTCAGCAGAGAGAATAGTCCCTCTACATACCCTACTATTCACACCCATCATCTGAGGGTCAGGTCTGAAAGGAGAGCCCAGTCCTTTCCCATACCCTACAACACACACCTATCATTGCAGTGGGAAGTCTCAGTACAGAGGCCAGTCCCTCCCCAAACCCTACTACACATGCCTGACATCTGAAAGAGAGGTCTGAAAGGAGAGGCCAGTGCCTTTCCACACCCTACTATGCACACCAATAACTACAGAGAGAGGTCTGAAAGGAGAGCCCAGTCCCTCCCAAAACCCCACTAAGCACACCTATCATTAGAGAGCCATCTCAGCAGAGAGGCCAGTCCCTCCCCTCACCCTACCATGCACATCTGTCATCTGAGAGAGAGATCTTAAAGGAGAGGGAAGTCCCTCCACACACCCTACTATGCACTCCTATCATTACAGAGAGAGGTCTCAGCAGAGAGGACAGTCCCTCCACAAACCCTACTATGCACACCGTTCATCTAAGAGAGAGGTCTAAGAGGAGAGGCCAGTCCCTCTCCACACCCTAATATGCACACCCATCATTACAGAGAGAGATCTCAGCAGAGAGAATAGTTCCTCTGCATACCCTACTATGCACACCCATCATCTGAGAGATGGGTCTGAAAGGAGAGCCCAGTCCCTCCCCACACCCTACTATGAACACCTATCATCTGAGAGAGAAGTCTAAAAGGAGAGGGCAATCCCTCCCTAGACCCTACTATGCACCACCATCACCTGAGAGAGAGGTCTGAAAGGAGAGGCCAGTCCCTCCACACACCCTACTATGCATACCCGTCATCTGAGAGAGAGGTCTAAAAGGAGAGGGCAGTCCCTCCACGCAACCTACAATGCACACCCATCATCTGAGAGAAAGGTCTGAAAGGAGAGGCTAGTCCCTCTCCACACCCTAGTATGCATGCCTGTCATCTGAAAGGTCTAAAAGGAGAGGGCAGTCCTTCCCCACACAATACTATGCACACCTATCATTACAGAGAGAGGTCTCAGCAGAGAGGCCAGTCTCTCTACACACACCTGTCATCTGAGAGAGTAGTCTAAAAGCTGAGGGAAGTTCCTCCCCACACCCTACTATGCAAACCCTTCATCTGAGAGAGAGGTCTGAAAGGAGAGCCCAGTCCCTCCCCACACCCTATCATTACAGAGAGAGGTCTCAGCAGAGAGGCCAGCCCCTCCACAAACCCTACTATGCACACCAGTTCCTCCCCACACCCTACTATGCACACATGTCATCTGAGAGAGAAGTCTGAAAAGAGAGGCCAGTCCCTCTCCACACACCACAGTGCACACTTAGCATTACAGGGAGAGGTCTCGGCAGAGAGGCCAATCCTTCCGCTCACCCTACTATGCACATCTGTCATCTGAGAGAGAGGTCTAAAAGGAGAGGGCAGTCGCTCCCCATACCTTACTATGCACACCCATCATCTGAGAGAGAGGTCTGTAAGGAGAGCCCAAGCCCTCACTACACTCTACTATGCACACCTGTCAAATAGGAGAAGGCAGTTCAGCCCCACACCCTACTACACATACCTATCATTACAGAGAGAAGTCTCAGCAGAGAGGACCGTCCCGCCACACACCCTGCAATGCACACTCGTCATCTGAGTGAGAGGTCTAAAAGGAGAGCCCAGTCCCTCCCCATACCTTATTATGCACACCCGTCATCTGAGAGAGAGGTATGAAAGGAGAGACCAGTCCATCTCCACACCCTACTACGCGCACTTATCATTGCAAAGAGAGGTCTCAGCATAGAAACTCTACATACCCTACTATGCACACCTGTTATCTGAAAGACAGGTCTGAAAGAAGAGCCCAGTACCTCCCCACATGCTTCTATGAAGACCTATCATCAGAGAGAGAGGTCTAAATGGAGAGGGCAGTCATTTCCCACATCCTACAATGCACACCTATTGTTACAGACATAGGTCTCAGCAGAGAGGCCAGTCCCTCCACAAACCCTACTATGCACACCGGTCCTTCTCCACAGCCTACTACATACACTTATCATTACAGAGAGAGGTCTCAGCAGAGAGGCCAGTCCCTTTACACACAATACTATGTACACCGGGCATCTGAGAGAGTGGTCGGACAGGAGAGGCCAGTCTTTCCCCACACTCTTCAATGTACACCTGTCATCTGAAAGAAAGGTCTAAGAGGAGAGGGCAGTCCCACCCCACACCCTACTACACACACCTGTCATTACAGAGAGAGGTCTCAGCAGAGATCTAAAAGGAGAGGACAGTCCCTCCCCACACCCTACTATGCACTCCTATTATCTGAAAGACAGGTCTGAAAGGAGAGCCCAGTACTTTCCCACACACTACTATGAACACCTATCATCAGAGAGAGAAGTCTAAATGGAGAGGGCAGTCATTTTCCACATCCTACAATGCACACCTATCATTACAGACATAGGTCTCAGCTGAGAGACCAGTCCCTCCCCACACCCTACTATGCACACTCATCATGTGAGAGAGGGGTTTGAAAGGAGAGGCCAGGCCCTCCCCTCAGCTTACTACGCACACCCATCATCTGAGAGAGAGGTAAAGGAGAGACCAGTCCCTCTCCACACCCTACTACGCACAATCATCATTGCAGAGAGAGGTCTCAGCAGAGAGACCAGTCACTCTACATACCCTACTTTGCACACCCGTTATCTGAGAGACAGGTCTGAAAGGAGTGCCCCGTACCTCTCCACATCTTCCTATGAACACCCATCATCTGAGAGAGAGGTCTAAATGGAGAGGGCAGTCATTTCCCATATCCTACAATGCACACCTATCATTACAGACATAGGTCTCAGCAGAGAGGCCAGTCTCGCCACAAACCCTACTATGCACACCAGTTCCTCTCCACAGCCTACTACACACACATATTATTACAGAGAGAGGTCTCAGCAGAGAGGCCAGTCCCTTTACACACCCTACTACGTACACCGGGCAACTGAGAGAGTGGTCTGACAGGAGAGGCCAGTCTCTCCTCACACCCTTCTATGCATACCCGACATCTGAAAGAGAGGTCTAAAAGGAGAGGGCAGCCTCACCCACATGCTACTACACACACCTATTATTACAGAGAGAGGTCTTAGCAGTGAGGCCAGTTCCACCACACACTCTACTTCACACACCTGTCATTACGGAGAGAGGTCTCAGCAGAGGTCTAAAAGGAGAGGGCAGTCCCTCCCCACACCCTACTATGCACACCCGTCATCTGAGATAGAAGTCTGAAAGGAGAGGCCAGTCCCTCTCCACACCTTACTATGCACACCTATCCTTACAGAGGGAGGTCTCAGCAGAGACCAGTCCCCCCCACACCCTACTATGCACACCTATCATTACAGAGAGAGTTCTCAGCAGAGAGGGCAGTCCCTCCACACACTCTGCTACACACACCTGTCACCTGAGACAAAGGTCTAAAAGGAGAGAGCAGTCACTTCCCACACCCTACTACGCACACCCGTCATCTGAGAGGAGGTCTGAAAGGAGAGGCCAGTCCCTCTCCACACCCTACTATGCACACCCATCCTTACAGAGAGAAGTCTCAGCAAAGAGACCAGTCCCTCTCTACACCCTACTATGCGCACCTGTAATTTGAGAGAGAGGTCTGAAAGGAGAACCCAGTCCCTCCCCACACCCTACTATGAACACCTATTATCTAAGAGAGAGGTCTAAAAGGAGAGGCCAGTACCTCTCCACAACCTACTACGCACACCCATCATTACAGAAAGAGGTCTCACCAGAGAGGCCAGTTCATCCCCACACCCTACTATGCACACCACGTCATGTGAGATAGGGGTTACCTACCATACCACGCACATCTGTCATCTGAGTGAGAGGTCTGGCAGGAGAAGACTGCCACTCTCCACTCACTACTATACACACCTGTCATCTCAGAGAGAGGTCTGAGAGGAATGGACAGTCCCTTCCCCCTCTCTACTATGCACACCCGTAATCTGAGAGAGAGATCTCAAAGGAGAATTTTCTTCATCCACACAGCCTACTAAGCACACCTGTCCTCTGAGAGAGAGGTCCTAAAGGAGAGGAGAGGCCAGTCCCTCCCCACTGACTATTATGCACACCAGTTATTTGACAGAGAGTTCTGAAAGTAGAGGCCAGTCCCACGACTCACCCTACTATGTACACCCGTAGTGCAAGATTAGGGTCTCAGTAGAGAGGTCAGTCCCTGCACATGCCCTACTATGCATAGTTGTTATTTGATAGAGAAGTTGGAAAGCAGAGGGTAGTCCCTGCTAATGCTCCAGTATGCACACCCGTTATCCAACAGAAGCTAGTGGAGAAGCTAGTGCTTCCCATATGCTACTATTTCCCTACAAATCTGTTGCTATCCTACGAGAGTCTAGCGAGAGTAGCGTGCAAAGATCAGGGATTGAAGCTTGCTGCATGAGGCTTGTTCGATCCAGCAGGACACTCACATGGAAAATTAATGGGCCTGCCACGAGGTGTTTTACGATCCGTGAGAGTCTTATGAGCTCATATGAGGAGAAGTAATAAACAGGGGTCAAGGATGAACCAATAGTTACCATTCTTATTACATGGTTGAATAAAAATGCTGTAATGTGATTGGGTGCAGAACCAGAGATAGCTCAGTTTGTTCTTGGTGCTTTGGAGGAGAAGGAAGTCTGTTTCAGTTGTCATAAGCAGAAGTGAATTTATTTGGAGCTGAAAGAGACTGGTGTCCTCATCTACATTTAAGAAAAAACTCCAAGTTCAGGAAATTACTAATATATTTTATAAACTTTGTTTTGAAGTGTCAGTAAGTGGGCTAATGTTGGTAAACGTATTCTACAGTTTTTTTACAGAGTGAAAACTGTTTGGGGAGGTGTAGATCCCTTAATATAGCTTTTGAGAGGTAGACATTAGAAACTAGAGAGATATCAGCAAGTATTGCAGATTGTGCTGAAAAATGAAGTGTTCTAACTGTATGTACTTGCAAGAAAAGTAGGCAATGTTTCTCAAATTATAAAACAAAGCATGTGGGATGTGTTCATACAAGCCCTAGTGATTTTGTGAAACTCACTATACATATGCTTCAGCCCTGAGATATTTGAGTGGTAATATTGGTATTCTTAGAGTGAAACACCATGCCCAGTGTTAGTAAAGGCATCTCAAGAGGAATGTGTTACTTTGTAAATTTTTAATAAATCAGGTTTGATGGCATGTTATAATTTATTTGTGAAACAATGCACTGGGCGGGAATGTGTTATTTTTCTGGAGAAGGGAATAAGAAGTTAGTGGTACACTAAATATCAATATGTGCTTGTGGGTGAAAGATTTAGAAACTTTACAGAATATAGTGAAGAATGACTTATGATTTATTGATTAGTACGTAACTTTTAATTTTCTGATTATTTCGTCTTTTTGTAGGAGGAAAATGGAAAACAGAAATTACCAACTAGAAAACCACCATGTGAGAAAATACATAGAGGGGCAAAAGAAGTCTTGTTCACTTTTGAAAAACAGGAAATAATGACTCTGTGGAAATTCTGAAAAAAAGTATTATTCAGAGAGGTGATAATGTTTGTATTGCATGGGGGGCATTTGTGCTCTTGTACAAGCTTGTCCTGTGTAGATCTACATGTCTCTGAGGAAATAATTACCTGCTTACATAAGCAGCAAACAAGAGCCTTGTTAACTCAAGCAGGATTATTGTCTTGTTGAGCATTAACTACCTGACCAGGTAGAGTATATTCAAGTTTAAATAAAGGGGCATGACCTGAAGAGCTTACCAGTTCTGCAGCACGAGCTAACACTGCCCGAGCTATCCTTTGTGAGCGCTTTTTAACGTGCTGTACTCATGACAAACTTTGCAGAGACTGTTTTGCTAGCTGGCCTCAAATAAAAAAACTGCCATACCAAAGACTTTTTGCGAGGCTGAGGTTGCTGAGGTGGTGCAGCTACACCAGGCTGCTCATCATAATATGAAGATGACAATATAAATTAGTAAAGTTGGTTGTTCTGTTAATATATGGTAATGCAGTTGTTGTAGTTTTGTAATGTTGTTAAATTGTTTTTTGTAATAAAACAATTAAAGTTACTACTGATTTGTTTGCTTAATAGTTGTTATAGATGTTAATATTATTACAGTATTGTAAAGTTGACTAAAACTGGCAGTTCCATCTTCAAGGGGTGCAGAAGGGCTCCTGCATGTATACATATCTATACTGTACTATGCACATCTTTCATGCTAAAGAGAATTGTTAATAGCGAGGCTAATTATTTGAATGCTCAACTATGGGGACTTCTCATCCAACATTGAGGTCTCACTAGAGAGATCAGTCCTTGTGATCACTGCAGCATACAGACCTCTCATACAAGAGAGAGGTTTTGGCACAGAGGCCAGTGCATCCTCATATTCTACTATGCACTACTGTCAGCCGGTGGAGATGTGACAGTGGAGGCAGTTCTTTTGCACATGTTACTATATATTCTTGTGACTCTGGAGAGCAGTTTCAGCGGAGAAGTCTGTTCCTGTGCATACTCTACTATAACTCATTTTCCTCATGGGGAGAGGTCTGAGGGAGAGGTGAGTGTGTCCCACATTCAACTATCCACACCAATCAACCAAGACACAGTTCTCAGCAGAGAGGATCCTCTATTTCTTTACACTAATGCCCACAGCCTATTTTGCACATATATTACTTTAGTGAGCTGTCTCAGCTAACAGGCCAGTGTGTTTCCATACCATAGTCTCTATAGTTGTTGTGGAAGGCAGAGTTCTCAGGATAGAGTTAATTTCATCCGTACATCTTACTTGTACATCTGTCATCTTGGGGAGAGCTATGGCCATAGGGTTAAGCCCCCTTTCACACCCTAATTTACACACACATCATCCAAAACACAGGAGAGGGGGCAGTCTCTTTCCAAAATGTACTATGCAGACATATCAAGCAAGAGAGATCCGTCAGCAAACTGGGCAGTTCCTTCCAACAGCCTACTATTCATACCTGAAAGCATTGGAAGAGGTATGAGCAGAGAAATGTCTGTTTCTGAAACCCTACTACAGAAACCTCTCACCCTGGTAAGATGTGTTAGTGGACAGGTCACTCCCTTCCCAGACACCACTGCTAGCACAGAGGCCACTCCTTGCCAAAACCGTACTACACATCCATGTTGTCTTCAGAGATAGGTGTTAATGGAGAGGAGAATGCTTCCCTACACACTACTGTATATGTATGCCATCATAGGGACAACCGTGACTGGACCGTGAAATCCATTCCTGCACCCTAATATAGCTTATTTTCATGGGGAGAGGTCTCAGTGGAGAGGCCAGTACTTGTTCTACTTGTTATACTTACTATGAAATAGTAACATCTTACATGTAGGGTGCGTGCCTTACCGACCCTACTACGCATACTGCTGAGCCTGGGGAAAGGTGTGAGTGGAGAGGCTGTGTCTATTTACACCCAATGAGACACACTGGTTACCTTCATGCAAGGTCTCACTGGAGAGGCCAGCCTGTCCCCATAGTCTGCTATACAGAGTTGATAGGTCTCCTTACACCCTACATTGCACTGTTGTTATACTGTGAAAAGATCTCATTTGAGAGTCTACTTTCTCCCCAGACCCTACTAATGAGTACTATAAGTTATAAGTACTGTAATAAAGGAAAGTGTAAATTCTTCCTCCTTAACAAAAGTTTACGATCTTGCAAGACTCATGCAGGATCGTTAAAAGAGTAGTGATTAAAATTGTTCTAATAATAGTAAATGGACTTAATGTAAATGAATGAGCATCAATGTGTGGTGTGTACCAATTTTCATCTCATGCAGATAAAACAAGTGGGGTTTTTCCATAAATCTAAGTGATTTATTTTTCTCCACATTTATATAATGGATTGCATTTTTTTTTAAAGCACACTGTTACTATTCTGATGTATAAAAATTACACATACTACAACAGGATATATTCAGTATAAATGCAAAGTCCATTATGAAAACTATAATCTCACAAGAGCTAACCTGGAAGCACTGCACTTGAGGGATTGCCTCCCTGGCTCTTGTGTGTGTCTCACGAGAGCTTCAGAGAAGGGAAAAAAGAGAAACATAGTACAAACAACATAGATCATGAAACTATAGGGTAGCTCTGAAAAAAGCTGTTTTTCTTAACAGTTTTGAACAACTATAAAACTTTTCTAGTGTTTTCAAATATTTTTTACTTTTTTGAGTATTTTAATATTTTTTTAAAAGGTACGACAAAAACATATAACAGTAGGTATTAAACATGAACCGCATTTCCATAAACACGAAAAGGAGAAAAACGTACAAAAAAATGATTAGAAGAAACTGCCTAAAGGGGCACTTGGGCTAGCTTGTCCTGGGCCGACCTGCTTGTTTCATATGAAAAAATGATCTGCTTGCATATAGCAGCAAAATAGTGCTTCATTAAAAAAAGCAGGTTTATTGTCCATCAGTACAGTAAGAACCTGTTGAGGCAAAGTATCTCCTGATGCAAAAGATTTTGAAGTCCCTGTAGAGTTGTCTACCTCCGCAGCATGATCCAACTCTGCCCGTGAAAGCTCTAGCGGATACATAGACCTCAGGTGTCCTCACATCCCTGTGGTACTCATACTATATTGTTTATTTCTGCTCCCCCGGCTGAACTCTTTGCTACAAAGTTTACAGGTCACGTACTTCTCAGAAACTTTGTTGGCATCTGGCTTCATTTCAAAGAATTGCCACACCAAGGATTCCTTGGGTATCTGAGATGACTGAGCTGGTGCAGAAACCCCTGGGTGTTCATCTGAATCTAATGAAGACATCTTTGTGAAGAGAGGAAAACAGGAAAGAAGAGCAAGCCAAATATGTCTACTCTCACCAATATCCAATAGTGAAATAAAGCAAAAAGGATGGAATCTTCTTCTTCTAAATAAAGACATCCATATGAACCAACCACAATCCTTCCTTAGGGTGTGGCTACTCTCCTGCACTTCTTGCGAGATACCCGCGAGCGTCTTGAGAGATTGTAAAAATATTATTGCTTTATATATTTCATGGAACAATACATAATCAATTTTTCCAAGCTAATCAACATCTCTAATGTCTTAATTTGTTCAGAATTACAAGAAACCACTGTTATTAACCTAATTCCAAATGCACAATCTTGTGGCTAGATGGAGAGAGCTGAACAGGAAGTACAACCCCCTTGGAGTCCACGCAGGGAATTGTGTGTTCAACTACTGTGAGCTTCTCGGGAGATTGTAAAAATATTATTGCTTAAATATTCAATGGAACACTCTCAACATTCCAACCATACAATGGCCTCACTCACTGGCTGAGCAGCAGGGAACATCAAGACTGTGGGGAGAATGCATAAGATAGCAAGATGACACACCACAGACAAATTGACTTTGTCAAAGGGTCAGAAACCCAAAATATTATAACTGGGCCTATTGGCTTTATGAAGGGGTCAGCATTTCAACATAGGTAAAGTCTTTGTCAACAAAATCACAAATAATTATAATCAAATGTATATTCCATTAATTGACACAGTGCATTGTTTAATAAAAGTGATTGTTACAAAATATTTTTCATAAAGCTTATTAAAAAAAAGCATCAGCATGACTTTGAGCCTTTCTAAAACATTTTGCAAGCTACAAAATGCCACCATAGAAGCAACCACAAGGGGGTCTGGACTCCAGCCAAAGAGGATGGAGCTCCTGCTAGGACTGCTAAATAAATAGTAAGCTCTTCTGGGGTCATGGATTTAATGATCCAGGAGACTTACTGTTTTATTTTAATGTTGCTGGGGGGTTGCTGCATTCCCTGCAGCCCCCGCTTCATAAAAGAATAAAACAGAAAAAGGAGTGCAAGTTACATTGAATGACAGTCATAAAAAATAGTTCAATACAAGTAGCATTAAATAACAATCATAAAAAGATAGCTCAATAAAAATACATCTACATAAGAAGAGCCAGTACATGGATAGATGACACACCTAAAAACATGTCATTGAAATAAATCTGACAAATCATTAGATTAAAGCACATACAGTTTAAAAATAAACTATACTGTAATTATTTTGTGCCAATAGAGGGTGCTTTTTAAAAATGTCCCTACACCATAAAAAACAGCTGGCACAGATAACAATTGAAGATAAAGTAAAGCTGGTGTATATTGATGGAAACCCAGTGTTCTAAGGATAGGTACAGAGTACCTGCATTGAAAGGAGTCGTAGTAGCTGCAAAACAAAATAAAGTACTCTAATGTCTGAAGGGAGATACTATCACAAGACAGATACATATAGAACTCGGGTCAAATTGGCTAGCTGGGAAACTAAGATGGTTCCTGATCGAGCCTACTTGAAATTTAGTTAAACGGGACCTTTCCAACAGATCCCAAAAGGGAAAGGTAATACTCAGGCCCATCATTAGTTTTTATAAACATATAGTTTCTCAGCGTTGGTTTGCCTAAGGCCATAGTCTCTCTTGCTTCTGAAGCGCATGTCATAAATAACTACTTGACTTTTGCACGCTCCCCCTTGCCCAACATGTGGGGTGAATTATACAAATGGGGTCTACCCAGGGATTCTGCAGTTCTCCTTATACAATAAGCCATGGGATTTTATAGCCATGCTCACAATTTAAACAATCCAGGATCACTTCACGGTTGAAGGCAGTATGCTGATTACTCCAAACCATCAACCACAAGAGGAGCAGGGCAAGTTTAATGAAATTCTTCAATATAGGCTAGATTCAATTCTTCATGGGCAAAAACATTAGAACTACCTGGAACCAAGCCTAACAGCCTCCTGCAAAAATTATTCTCCTCTTGTTGTATCTTCGTACAATCACGGTATCCCCATATAGCAACTCCAAAAGTCAGAATGGGAAGCACTTCATTTTAGATAATTCCAACAGGGCAGGATAGTTTTGCTCCCAACACTAGCTGTAAACCTAAAACATGCCCAGCATGATTGGTTAAAGCACAAGCAACGATTTGAGAAACATGGTAACCAACTATTCCATGAGTTAAAAGTAATACCCAAATGAGGGAAATCAGGGACCCTATCAATGTTTTTGCCCTTGATCGAAATTGATCTGATTTTAAACGTCTGCCTCCCAAACACCATATAATGCGTCTAGGTGATGTTAGTATCTACGTGAAGCTCGTCCAAAAATGTAACAAAGGCATCGATGAGGCTCCTAAGACCATCAGGGGTGCGGGGGAGAAAGACAGCATCATCTGCATAAAGTAGGGCAGGGATAAATGCAGACTTCACCTTTGGCATATCTTTCTCATTAGAAATGTTTAATTCATTCAAACCATTGCTGTATAACAGAAATAAAATGGGGGCCAAAACACAGTCTTATCAAACGCCCTAAGACAAACCAAAAGGATCTGTGCATTCTAACCCAATGCCGTATCTATCAGAGGTGCTAACACCCATATGTAAATCCCGTAGTCAATCATGGGAGAGGGCATACCAGTGCTAGGCAAGATACCCCACAGCTAGGACCCATTAACATGGTCAATGAACTAATTAAGTCCATAAATACTCAATTAATTGTCCTTTCTTTGCTGTTACATATTTCCCTATAATGAGATTAAGATTCAAGTACTGTTCAAGAGCCCCCAAATCTTCCCTAAAACCATATTCTACTGAACAAAGAACAGTGGCGGAAGCTACTTACTGGAGGTGGGGGGACGAGGGGAGAAAGGGGGGGTTGTAAATTTAAAAAATAACAATAAAACCACTTCCCTTCAGGCCTGCCACTGGGCCGGCCGCCGCCTCTCGGTCTACGTCCGCCGCCTCTTGCTCCTCTGAAGAGGGAAGCAACCAGGCTCCTGACTCCCCCAGTCAATCACAATGCTGCAGTGCAACGTTGTGATGGGTCTGAGTGCCGTGGATCGGCGCTCAGACGGGGAATGGGGGCCTAGGCATGTCCTGCACCCAGGCTGTAATGCAGCCTGGGTGCGGAACATGCAAAGTGTGCATGACTGTTTTGGTCAGCCCAAGATGGCCGGCAAAACAGTTATGCGCACTTTAGAGTGGAGCAACCACTCTTCCTCCTGGCCCCTGCTCTGCCAGACTAGCCCCGCACCAGGAAAGGCAAAACTAAAATGATAATAACGCTGGTTATTATCATATTAGTTTTGTTTAACTACTGCTCGCAGAGCAGTGGGACGATGCTCCTCTGCCATAGCGGAGGAGCCGCCATTGACAGAGAATATCATTGTGCTGGGCCCAAGCCTCAATTCGATTCAGGATAATGCGCCCCACAATCTTGACTGTAGAATCTAACAGTATTAGTCTGTAACAGCGGGGGCCTGTTTCCCTTCTTAATACATGTAAAAAATGGTCCTCACGGATGCTGTCGACAAGCTTAATTAATAAACCTATCCTGAGGAAATATAATTAGACCTAAGTCACCAATCCAACGGAGAGGGGTAAACACTGTATCAGTAAGAGGGAACAGTATATATAACATGCATCACACAAAACAGTGCACTTGAATGCAAAAAGAATCAAATTGTATTAAGCTACAACAATATACATATAGTATTTCTCTACAGCGGTTGCTCCAATGAGTGCACCAGGGTGTCCAGAAAAATTGCTTGTGCATGAGTTTCATAGATGAGAAAGGAAAGGACAACAAAGCATATTCAATTTCATTTGAAAACAAGCCTGTCCGTACACCAATTTAAAACACTACAGATTTGTTCAACTATATAGAGGTAACTGCTTCAATCAACATTGCCTCTCTGTGGATGGTTTCTTCGATCCAGGCTGTAGAAACGATTTCGACGTTTCAACCTGAAAAATAGGGAGGGCAGGTTAGATCCTCAAACAGCGGCCTTCATCCGGACAGGGTAAACATTGTATTGGGAGCAACCTAGGTTCCAGCATCGAACAGTGAAGGAACTGACTGATGAATTTTGAAAGTTGCAAAGGCCAACCGACTCCTCATCTGTAGGTGGAAACTTCCTTATGTATGAATACAAAGCATAGAGGGAAACAACCTGAAGGGCAAATGCAAATCTAGGTCCACGCAAACACACAGATCTAATTATCAAAATCAAAGTACGAGGGGGGCTTGCGATTTAATCATCCAATCGACCCTCTTGTGCTACAAAGTAACAATGTATCTTCTCTCTGCCGTAGCGACATTGGATTGGTGGCTTGGGTCTAATTGCATTTACTCAGGATAGATTTATTAGTTAAGCTTGTCCACAGCAGAGATGAGGACCATTTGTTGCATGTATTATTCTGTACCCAGGTCCTACGGCTTTATGGGTGAGCCCATTATTATGTAATGATGTTGCCCATCTTAAACAAAGGCTCAAAAGTTGCAGTTTTCCACAAATTGGGATTTTGGCCGATACTGCAGTATTTAAGACATTGGTATTCAGAGGGGCCCATAGCTGGATATTGGCCTTGTAAAGGTCCATGGGCACCACATCTGGCCCAAGGGTCTTGCTAGATGGGCTAGCCAAAATGGCAGAAGAGACCTCCTCAAGGTTGAAAGAGATCTCCAAGGGAAACTGTGCAGTCTCCTAAACAAAATTTGACATGGCTCTATGTTCTAGTGAATAAATCTTCTTAAAATGGGCCACCCATCTATCTGGGTTGAATTTAGAGCCTAAGCCATCGAACGAAGATAGGGGTGCCTGTTTACCATTAACAATCTCCCAAAACCCCTGTGTCTGTGGATTTACATGTAGACACTAAATGCACCCATGTTCCCTCCTTTATTGCTAGTTTCCTTTGCTGATTCCTGGGACAAGCATTAGGAACTTCTCAGAGCCCATGATTAGCAATCATACACCCTTTGTCAAACCATCCATGTTTCTGTACCCCTCTAGATTCAGAGAGATCTAACAGAATTATTCTGGTAGATTGGTTTAAAATCTGAAAAGCATCTAAAGTATCGAGGGGCCAAGGGTTAGGTGTTTAAAGACAGTCAACTAATATGCCCAAGTTCAGCCCAATTAGTGAGTGCATTAGGGTAGGGATTTGGATTGCTCTCCACTTTATCCTGAGACCCTGGTCATCCTGGGACAAGTTGGTTATACCAGGGGAAAGAGGGGAGCAGGAATACTCAGGTAGGCTAAAAATCAATTCAATATTTTTTGGTTTTATTTGGGGTGGGGAGTTTTATATGGCGCAAATTCGACCCAAAGGTATCAGAGCGCTTTACATGAGCACCAGTTGCGTTACAGATGGACACCTTTATTTATATTAAGTGATTTGCCTAGAATCATAGGCTGTTGAGTGTCCCTGTAAAGACTTGAACCCGATTCCCCAGCTTTGAGGTCGATTGCTCTAGTCGTTAGGCCACATCCTGGTCACTATAGTAGTTCTAAGTCACTACCCACCCTGAATGAACAAGCTGTCTCATATTCCTAGATATAAAAACATAATCCCTGGTTGAACCTTGGCCCAACCAACAAAAGTAGGTGGCTGGTTATGATGATCTCCCACAACTTTCACCACACTAGAGGGGTCCGAGTTACACAAGGCCTTATACAGCCTCCGCCCCATGTAATAGAGTCCACTTTAGTGTTAAACATAGTATCACATTAAAACAATTAAAAAGACTAAATTACCTGAGTTGCAAAATTGACAGTGCCTGAAAAAGTGTCTTGATCTTGCAGCCTAAATCGTAAACAGATTTATAAAAATTAATGAGAAAAAAAATGAACTTATTGAGTAAAACAATGCACACAATCTGGACCCAATAGTGGTTAAGGGCAATTGGGACAATCTTAAATAGCTTGCAGATATGGATCATAACAGCAAGGCCACCCCATGCTCTCTGCCCTGATGGAGCAATGGCTGGGATGGTGAAACTCTCAAGACCATCCCAAATGATATCCTCCAGGGTCCAAGTTTCTTGTAGCATAACTATGTCAAACTGAGTGAGAAAATTGATCCACTTTGGGTCCTGTTGTTTGGCCCTAATACCAGCGATGTTTTAACATACAAGCCTTAGAACATAGCCTTGTTCAGAGACCAAGGCTCTGGTGGGAGGGCTGGCCGTGGATACCTTAGCTAAATCAGTGGACACAGTTAGGTCTTCTGGGCATCAATCATTGCAATCCAGGTCCCATAGGGGGAGGAATCTATTAGAGATAGTAACTAATGGTCTAGCAGGCTCACACGCCATTAATAGGGGACTGTGATGCCCTGACTGCACCCTAGGATGTTTACAGTTAATCACTACACAGTTTCCCCTCAAATGTTTAACAGTAGGGCCAACCCACCCAACCCTCCTCACAAACAGGATATCATTATATTCACGGATGTTAAAGTTCGAGTTATGGCTCAGCCAGTGACACACCTTATTCTTCAGTTGGGAGGTAGATTCCTCTATGGAGGGGCTCAAATGAGGCACACCTGTCAGGAAGGCAACATATGGGCAGCATTCAGGAGGGAGGTTTAAACATGACTGGTTAATAACAAGCTGGGCAAGTACTCAAATATCCTGATTAAAGGAAACATTCAAGCCCTTTGGCCCCCATGGATGCCCTCCTCCTTCTCAGGGGTGCCAAAGTACCCCTGCTCGTGAGGTAGTAATCTGGCCATCCATAAAGATGGCATCAATTTGGAATGAATTTGTTGCTGAGCTAGGAGCACTCACAGCAGAAATCATGCCCGAAGGCCCTACTGAATTAAGAGGATCTATATAGGTAGGAGCTAGAGGGACCTTCATGTTGGCATGTAACTTGGTTAGTTCCACAGCAGCATTTTCCAAGCTTCACAGCCTCTACAACAAGGAATTGACACAAACAATGGTAATTGATTTAAACTTGTCCAAAATATGATCTCAGTCAAGATTTGAAGCGTCATTAGCAGAAGGCTGAGTCATACCAGACTGCTGAGTAATGGCCATAGCATTTTTGGCTGGGTTCCTATGTGTGCAAGCTCTGAGAGTACAACACGCTTGGTTTGGCACTTTCTTTTAGCAGAGGGCCCACAGTCACTGACATAAGAGATAACAGAATCATTGTGTGCTTCGGTCGGTGGAAAATAAGCTTGGGACTTAGGGCTATTAGTTGGTGGGCTACATGGAGAAATAGTCAGTTGTATCTGAGCATAGTTTATGTTCTGATTGGCTTAGCAGAGAACAGTTTTTGCCCTCCCCTGTTTATAGAGATAGGCACCTCACCACAAGGTCTATCTTTTTGGACATGACCCCAACTGCACAAGCGAAAAAGGAATTCAGCGTGGTACTGTGGGAGGGTTTTGTGTTAGCATTATCTTCAGCCCCAGGTAGTTTATGATTGCTCCTGTTCCTCCTGATTTAGACCCCGGGGGTTTTCAGAATTAACACTCAAAAAAATAAGTAGACCACCAATTATCAGAAATCGGATCCCAGAAATGGGATACTCTGCAAAACCCCCAGCTGGTACAAGCTCACCATTTGATGAAGTTAGGCCCAGGAACCAAATGAGAAATGAGTTATGAGGCTCCAGCATGTCCCGCACCCACAGGAGTCCTTCAGCACTTAGGAGCGCCGTGTTGTTGCTGGGCCACTCCTCCTAGCCTGGAAATGAGTTATGGGGTTTGCTGTCCCGAAACAGCAATCCAGCACGTCCCATGCCCACGGGAATACTTCATCGCATAAAAGCATGGTGTTGTTGCTCGGACCCTCCTCCTCGCCCGGCAATGAGTTATGGGGTTTGCAGTCCCAAACAGCGATCCAGCACACCCCGCGCCCACGGGTGTCCGTCTGCGCTTAAGAGCATGGTATTGTTGCCCAGCCCCTCCTCCTGGCAATGAGTTATTGGGCTCGCAGTCCCCAAACAGTGATCCAGTGCTTGGTGGTGATCGGTGGTGCCCCTGCCCCTCTAGGGGTGCGACCAGGCTCCAAGAAAATCAGTAAAAAGCACTTACATGGCATCATGAGGTCCTCCATGCTGGAGCAGTGAATAATAAATTATTCTTTTACAATAAAAAAAAATATATATATTTGGGTGTCTGGTGCCTACCCATGAGACCCACATCTTTAAATTTAGTTGGAGGCCGCTGAGAGGGCCCCAGGGCCCCTGTGGCCCCACCGGCTCCAGCAAGCAGCTTCATGGGCTGTGCCGAAGGCAGCAACATGTTTTTTTTAGTTGTATTTTTTCAAATTAGTGGTATGTTCTGGTGCCAATCCGGGGCACCCTATGAAATGTTTTACATTGGTGGCCTTGGGGTGAGTCCCAAGGTCCCCACTGTCCCTCCGGTTCCCAGCAAGAGGCCCCATTGCATGGGGCAATGTAGGAGCTGGACAATTTCTTTTTATATACTTTGGGGTGTCCTGGTGCCCATCCAGGGCACCCTACAGCATTGCTAACAATGGGAGCTGAAGAGGGAGCCCCAAGGCCCCTGCAACCCCACCAGCTCCCCTGCTAGCACCCATCCCGGGTGTGGTGGTAGCTGGAATTGCTCGAACCTGGCGGGAACAGCTTTTCTTTTGCTCCTGCCGGTGAAGAGAAATTCTGTGTCCCCAATGCCCACAAGAGTGTGGGGAGGTAGAATCTTTTTTGCTTCCACCCAGCACGTGCATCTTTCTACTCCCCCTGGGTAGGAGCACATTAAACTTCCCTACCTGCGAGATTCGTCCAACAGTGCAAAAGTTATAAGTCAACCAAAAAACATAAAATTAAAATTTTTTAAACTGTTGTACGGTTCATACTTTCTCAGTAAACCTGTGTGTTTGTTGGGCAACATAAACATCAAAACTGCATGAGACTGAGTCCACGCACACCATCAGGATATGTTGGCCTGAGTCCTGGCTAGCTCACAGTGCACCATCAGTACCCCTAACCTAGCAAAGTAGCAGGTGATATGTGCAACATCAGAACATGACAACCCTGACTCCCAAGGAAATCGTGGACACAAATCTAAAGTCCTTTCATTTGGTAACTCATGCATGCCCAAAGGGAAACACAAGCAATACTTGAATTGGCATTTCAAATATTTATTGCAGCAGTGAGAGTCTTGTGTAAAATACGCGCACTGCAATTATCAACAGACGGAAACAAAACAGAATAATGAGCCTCACATGAATGGTAAAGAAAATGAACAATTCAACCATTGTGCTGTTACACTGATTATATGCTTGCATGTAAGTATAATTATATCTGTGCTGCTACTAAGCGCTCCCTATCCTAGTGTGCCTAGGGTGAGTGCATCTGCCAGAATCCTTGTAGTGTGATCTAACTCCCCAGTTACCTGTGGGAATATTTCATCTGGGAGCCCGTCTTGGTGTAGAGCTAGACACCATCCTTGTCAGGACATAAACAGGATTCAGCTAGGCTGGAATTCCGGCATGGGGCGACTTCAACAGTATCAGCTAAATGCTTCTGTAACGAAACAAAGGAGTGATGTCATTTATATAATAAACGTCACCCATGTTGCCCTGCCGAAGGCCCAGTCAGGCTGCCATTATTGATTCTATCCTGACAACGTTGTCACCGAGCGAACAATAACAAGCAACAACATTTTGCGCAATGAACTTTAGCTTTCATACAGAATGTTCATGGTTCTGATAATATGCCTATGAAGATGTGTAAAGGTAAGCAAAGTTATTTCATGGAACATTGTCACATACAAGCACGCACACATATGTGTGTCAATTGTCAACATTCAAGAAAAGACGTCAACTTTAAACATGAGCATGTAAAATTGTGGCGTTCTTACCCGGGCCTAATGTGACCACATGACAAAAAAATCACTTACCTGTAGGCCCTACCTATATTTTTACAGCAGGTCCTACTCCCTGTCGATGACATCGGCCAAGCGGTGCATGACATGCCACTGTGTATGGGTGATGACAGTACATGTAGCACTGCACTTGACACCTGCAGAAAATGGATTTTTCATTAGGCACCCCTTGTGTCTGATGCCTTCACCTGTATGAGGGAAAGGTAGGGCAGCACATAAAATATCACTGCTGCCACCTCAACTCAACAAAAATATTACATGGGCAACACCCAAGCTTTGGGAGTGAGTGGAGGTTTTGGGACATGCTTTCTGCCTCTGACATAACTCGAGGGTCAGTGGGTGGATAATATGAAAAACAGACAGGCAGGAAAAAACCTGGGTTTTGAACTGGTTTTGTGCTGGAATGTTGCCTGAAAATAATGCAAAACAGTGTTTTGTGCTGCTTTGCATTGCATTGCATCAAGGGGGCATTCAATGAGTGGAACAGGAGCATTTCCATGTAACTATCCATGGATTTTGATGCAAAGCCCTATCTACTTACAATGGTAGACAGGGCTTTGAGCAAATAAAATAATGCCTCTTGAGGCAAGCATTAAAAAAGAGAAATGTTTTTATTTTTCCAAACTGTTATGGCTTTGCATGTGTGATGCACTGTATACCACACATCCAAAGTGACAAAAATGTTTAAGGTTTGTCTACTTATAGTATTTTGTGCTAAAGCACCCTTTCAGTAAAAAAATATCACATTTGTGCTATTTGACAAAAGTGTGTGCGTGGCACTGGGCAGCCTGCATCAGCACAAGGAAGAGAGCAGGAACACCATATCTTAGCAGATATGGCACTTTCCTCCTCTCTCCCTCTCACACAATGCAGCACAGCAACTTTGGCCCCTAGGTTGGAAATTTAAGCATGGATTATGAGCTAGATGTTCTGATAGACAGTTTTAAAAAAGTAATCACAAATTCATCATCAACGTTTTGTGACTTGTCTAAGATTTTGAGATGCAACCCTTGTATATTACACTGCAACACAAAATGTCCAGTCACAGGGGGTTGCAGAATGACCTCCCTGTTGACTATTAATAGGACAAGTCGCTATTTAAGACCCCCTGTGATTACCTACTTACATAGGGATGGTGGCTTGCAAGGAACAGCAGACTACTATCTTTCTGCTTCCATTTCCACATGGAAAATGTTTTTATGGATCTCTGACACAATATCAAAAACAACAATATTGTGAAACAAAAATATTGTGTCCAAAATATTGTTTACAAACATGTCATGTCCCTATACTTATAATGGTAAGTACAAACATATTTATGAAAAAAATAGTTTCACACTAATATTGTTAAAAAACACACACAAATATTGTCTTTTAATATATATCTAGGTTAAAATAGTAAATCGCAAATATTTTAATATATAACATTACTATAATGTAAATTAAATACATATATATGAAATGTAATACTATATATAAATATATACTTATATAAACACACACACACACATATATATATATATATTATCTACTGGCGGTCGCCAGTAGATAGTTATAGTTAGGACCTATTTTCCATAGGAAACCCGCGACATTCTATTTGAAATAACTCTTGCGTCGGTTGACGAATCTTCGCGAAATTTTCAAACTTTATGGCCCGCTCCGGTCCGCTCCTACCCTGAAAGTCTCAGGGTGATTCGTCAAGCGAGGGCCGAGAAAAAGGGGTCCCAAAGCGTGTTTTCCCCATTCATTTTCCCATAGGAAACTTTAGACACGGCTACAGCCCGAACTGCTGAACGGAATTACACCAAATTTGGCAAAGAGGTAGTTCTTGGTTCAGAAAGAACCCTTTTGTTAAATGGTGTAAATCCGTTCAGTAGTTGCGGAGAAATTAAAAAATAAGAGTCAAAAAATCAATTTCCCATAGGAAACTTTATGCAAGGCTACAGCTCGAACTGCTGAACGGAATTACACCAAATTCGGCAAAGAGGTAGTTCTTGGTTCAAAAGAACCCTTTTTGTTAAATGGTGTAAATCCGTTCAGTAGTTGCTGAGAAAATCAAAGGTAAAAACACATATATATCTGGGCGGAGCCTAACCACACATGTCATCGTGAGATCTGATTGGCTGTCAGCACTTCATCCTGGAATTGCTGGCAGCCATCTTGGGACCAATATAAATGATAGTACCCCATTGAAATGCATTGTAGTGAATCGAAGATTTTGAGGGTTACCAAAAGGAGAACTATAAAGGGTGATAACAGACTTTAGTTACATTAGAATTCATTTGTTGATGGTACCATACTAATTTCAGGAATTGTGGTGTGTTCTAAGGTGATTTTACCCTGTGAAAAACCTTCTGCTGGGATATCATGAATCATGTTTGAGAGAAAACTATTTTCACATGCTTGTCCCATACAGTTTTGGAAGGTGCCCCAGAAGCTAAAATGAGAGCATATTTTCTGTAAATTCACATTATCTTTCTCAGTCATGTGAGAATGAAGTCTGACATTCTCAGTAAAACATGTACATCCAACAAGGGCAGAGACTGTCAGTTGATTCCTTTGTGTTCTACTGCAGCTTCCCAGAGTGTTCTAAAGAACAACTAGAGTGCTAACAGCCTTACTTATGAAAAAAGTATGGCACACCTGAAGCCATCTTGATTGGAATAAACTGGTAACACTTAAAACATTTAATTTAAAAAGGAACAAAATGATGGGGTTCATTTTATCATAGAAATTATGGTTAGTGCTCTGGAAAGAAAAATTAGGACATGTTTCAAGTGTGATCTCAAATATCTTCCTGTTATATTTCAACAGGAGCAGCCTGTCAGTTGATGCCTTTGTGTTCTACTGCAGCTTCCCAGAGTGTTCTAAAGAACAACTAGAGCGCTAACTGTCTTACTTATGACAAAAGTATGGCACACCTGAAGCCATCTTGATTGGAATAAACTGGTAACACTTAAAACATTTAATTTAAAAAGGAACAAAATGATGGGGTTCATTTTGTCATAGAAATTATGGTTAGTGCTGTAGAAAGAAAAATTAGGCCATGTTTCAAGTGTGATCTCAAATATCTTCCTGTTATATTTCAACAGGAGCAGCCTGTCAGTTGATGCCTTTGTGTTCTACTGCAGCTTCCCAGAGTGTTCTAAAGAACAACTAGAGCGCTAACAGTCTTACTTATGACAAAAGTATGGCACACCTGAAGCCATCTTGATTGGAATAAACTGGTAACACTTAAAACATTTAATTTAAAAAGGAACAAAATGAGGGGTTCATTTTGCCATAGAAATTATGGTTAGTGCTGTAGAAAGAAAAATTAGGACATGTTTTAAGTGAGATCTCAAATATCTTCCTGTTATATTTCAACAGGTGCAGCCTGTCAGTTGATGCCTTTGTGTTCTACTGCAGCTTCCCAGAGTGTTCTAAAGAACAACTAGAGTGCTAACAGCCTTACTAATGACAAAAGTATGGCACACCTGAAGCCATCTTGATTGGAATAAACTGGTAACACTTAAAACATTTAATTTAAAAAGGAACAAAATGAGGGGTTCATTTTGCCATAGAAATTATGGTTAGTGCTGCAAAAAGAAAATTTAGTGCATGTTTTAAGTGAGATCTCAAATCCTCTTCTATTTCATTAGAAAATTCTGACATGCAGACTGAAACAATCACTTTCAATACCAGCAGTA
Source organism: Calotriton arnoldi (assembly GCA_963921515.1). Lineage (NCBI taxonomy): Eukaryota > Metazoa > Chordata > Amphibia > Caudata > Salamandridae > Calotriton > Calotriton arnoldi. The sequence continues at coordinate 252,219 of CAWUFW010013928.1, forward strand.
GACTTCCAGTTAACTCCTTGGTGAGCAGTAGCTTTACTACAGTGATCTAATGAACAACTAGAGTAATAACATTCTGAATTTATAGCAAATGTGTGACACATCTGAATGCCTTCTTGATGGAATCAAAGTAAAAAACTGAAAGTATTTCCTACTGAGGAGACTGCAGTAAATGAGGAAATTAGGAAACTTCATAACAAAGAAGTCTTCCAAGATGGCCACCAGTGAAAAAAGAGCCCAAATGTAGCACAAATATTACCCAGATGTAGCCCACATATAGCCCAATGACAAAAGTGTGCAAAACACTTTTTATTTTTAGTTTTTTGCAGTTTTATGTAGTGCAGACTGGTCAGGTATTGGAGCGTTGCATCTTAAAACATGACCCCCTACACTACAAAAACACCACTGCACTACCCTAAACCCTAAAACACTACCCCAGCACGACCCCCTACACTACACAAGCACCACTGCACTTTCCTAAACCCTAAAACACTACCCCCAGTATGACCCCCTACACTACACAAACACCACTGCACTACCCTAAACCCTAAAACACTACCCCAACACCACTGCACTAACCTAAATCCTAAAACACTACCCCCAGCACGACCCCCTACACTACCCAAACACCACTGCACTACCCTAAAACATGACCCCCTACACTACACAAACACCACTGCACTACCCTAAACCCTAAAACACTACCCCCAGCACAACCCCCTACACTACACAAGCATCACTGCCCTACCCTAAACCCTAAAACACTGCCCCCAGCACGACCCCCTACACTACACAAACACCACTGCACTACCTGAAACCCTAAAACACTACCCCCAGCACGACCCCTACACTGCCCGAACACCACTGCACTGCCCTAAACCCTGAAACACATACCCTAGCACGACCCCCTACACTGCCCGAACACCACTGCACTGCCCTAAACCCTGAAACACCACCCCTTCACGACCCCCTACACTGCCCGAACACCACTGTACTGCCCTAAACCCTGAAACACCACCCCCAGCATGACCCCTACACTGCCCGAACACCACTGCACTGCCCTAAACCCTGAAACACTACCCCCAGCAAGACCTCCTACACTGACCGAACACCACTGCACTGCCCTAAACCCTGAAACACCACCCCTGCACGACCCCCTACACTGCCCGAACACCACTGCACTGCCCTAAACCCTGAAACACCAGCCCCAGCACGACCACCTACACTGCCCGAACACCACTGCACTGCGCTAAACCCTGAAACACCAGCCACAGCACGACCCCCTACACTGCCCGAACACCACTGCACTGCCCTAAACCCTGAAACACCAGCCCCAGCACGACCCCCTACACTGCCCGAACACCACTGCACTGCCCTAAACCCTGAAACACCAGCCCCAGCACGACCCCCTACACTGCCCGAACACCACTGCACTGCCCTAAACCCTGAAACACCACCCCCTGCATGACCCCCTACACTGCCCGAACACCACTGCACTGCCCTAAACCCTGAAACACCACCCCCTGCAGCACCCCCTACTGTGCCCGAACACCACTGCACTGCCCTAAACCCTGAAACACCACTCCCTGCACCGCCCCCTACACTGCCCGAACACCACTGCACTGCCCTAAACCCTGAAACAACATCCCCAGCACCACCCCCTTTACTGCTCGAACACCACTGCACTGCCCCAAACCCTGAAACACCACCCCCAGCACGACCCCCTACACTGCCCGAACACCACTGCCCTAAACCCTGAAACACCACCCCTGCACGACCCCCTACACTGCCCGAACACCACTGCACTGCCCTAAACCCTGAAACACCACCCCCTACACTGCCCGAACACCACTGCACTGCCCTAAACCCTGAAACACCACCCCCAGCACGACCCCTACACTGCCCGAACACCACTGCACTGCCCTAAACCCTAAAACACCACCCCCAGCATTACCCCCTACACTGCCCAAACACCACTGTACTGCCCTAAACCCTAGAACACTACCCTCAGCACGACCCCTACACTACCCGAACACCACTGCACTACCCTAAACCCTAAAATACTACCCCCAGCACAACCCCTACACTACCCAAACACCAATGCACTACCCTAATCCCTAAAACACTACCCCCCGCATGACCCGCTACACTACCCTAAACCTAAAACACTACCCCCGCATGACTCCCTACACTACCCAAAGACCACTGCACTACCCTAAACCCTAAAACACGACCTCCTACACTACACAAACACCACTGCACTACCCTAAACCCTAAAACACTACCCCCTACACTACACAAACACCACTGCACTACCCTAAACCCTAAAACACTACCCCCAGCAGTACCCCTACACTACCCAAACACCACTGCACTAACCTAAACCCTAAAACACTACCCCCAGCAGTACCCCCTACACTACCCAAACACCACTGCACTACCCTAAATCACTACCCCCAGCACGACCCCTACACTACCCAAACACCACTGCACTACCCTAAACCCTAAAACACTACCCCCAGCACGACCCCTACACTACCCAAACACCACTGCACTAACCTAAACCCTAAAACACTCCCCCAGCACGACTCCCTACACTACTCAAACACCACTGCACTACCCTAAACCCTAAATCTACCCCCAGCATGACCCCTACACTACACAAACACCACTGCACTACCCTAAACCCTAAAACACTACCCCCAGCATGACCCTCTTCACTACCTAAACACAACTGCACAATTTGTTACAGGCGTTGCAACGCAGGCCTGTGGTGCTTACTGGAAGTACCTCGTGGGCTAGTTGGGCCCCAGGGACCCTCAGGATTCAAGGTGACCTAATCCCCCAACTTAAAACGCACCACGGGGCGCGTTTGCACAGTGGTGAAGGGAGGGCGGGGCCTCAGGTGACATGTGCGCAAACACGCCCTGTGGTGCGTTTTAAGTTGGGGAATTAATTCCCTTTGAATCCTGAGGGACCCTGGGGGCCAACGAGCCCACCAGGTACCTTCAGTAAGCACAACAGAGTTGCGTTGCAGAGAGGTGAAAAAAGGTGCGTGGCCTCGGAACGCCTCTCTGCAACTCAGCTCTGTGGTCCTAACTGTAGGTACCTGGGGGGCTAGTTGGGCCCCAGGGACCCTCAGAATTCAAGGGGACTTAATCCCGCAACTTAAAACGCGCCACGGGGTGCGTTTGCACACATGTCACCTCAGGCCCCCTCCCTTCACCACTGTGCAAACGCGCCCTGTAGCGCGTTTTAAGAGGTAGTTTTAATCCCCTGCCCTATTATGTACTAGGGACTTGCAGAGGAGGTCATGCTAATCACAGGGGTACCCCAACGCATAGTGTTCCCTAGTGTATGTAGGTGTTTTCACTGTATTCTAAGTGTCTTTTAGCATAGCACTGGCTCTGGTTAGTCAGAGTCAGTTACCACCAGTACCCGTCTGAAAAAGTTGTGGGCACAGGATGATTTTGCAACAAGGCCTCTTTCTACTCCTCTGTTGGTTCTTTCTGCACATCTTTTGCTTCTTTCTGTGCGTTTTTCTTCTTTCTTCACATGTCCTACCTCTGTAGGCATAGTTAGAAACTAGCATTTAAAAAAACCTTTGAAATTCACTTAAAAATCATAGGTTTCAGGCACGTTATAGTTAGAAATTAGCATTTAAAAAACCTTTGAAATTCACTGAAAAAACCATAGGTTTCAGACACGTTATAGTTAGAAATTAGCATTTAAAAAACCTTTGAAATTCACTGAAAAAACCATAGGTTTTAGGGACAGTTATAGTTAGTTGGACATTTCACTCGTACAAAACCATAGAAATTCCCCTGTTATAGTTAGTTCAGCTAACTATAACTCGCACTGCCATAATGCACTGCTGATGACGTCACATATTACATCACTCATGACATGGTCAGTGACATCACTGATGACATCACTGATGACATCTCAAATGACATCACTGATGACATCATCCATGTGATAATTTCATGCATCTTCTCACACCCTAATATAACTTTTGATGCACCCACTCTAAATTACAGACTGCCATTCTCAAAACCATAGACACTCCAACACCAAAAACTACATACCCACTCACTGATTCTTAGGTCTACACACACATCCACTCACTCACCCGTACAGTCACTCATACTTAGTCACTCAGTACAGGACTATCATATGCACTCATACACCTATATAAACACTCACACACCGCCACTCATCCATAGAGGTACTCACACACCTAGTCAGTCATGCAAAAACGTAATCACACACCCATTTACTCACCTATACAGTTATACACACACCAGCTCACTTACTCATACAAATACTAGCACATTCTTACACTCTTATACAATCACTGATACAAGTACACACTCATCCATACAGCCACTCTCACAATCACACACTCTCACTTATAGCCATTTATATACTCCAACACACATATATACTGCCTTTCACATATGTAGTTACTCACACATGTACCACTGAGATATACATTCAATCACTAACACACCCATACACACACCCACCCACCCATACAGTCCATCACACATGCACTCTTGAAACCATGCACCCAGTGAATCACCAACTCACACATCTATGCACAGAGTCACACACACCCCACCCACACAAACACTCAGGCACCCATACAGATACTCAGACAATCAATCAATAACCCATGTAGACACTCATGTAGCTATTCAGAAAGCCATGCAGCCGCTTACAAACCAACAGACAGACGGATACAGACATTCACACAGTTTAGTCACTAACCCATGCATTCAGTAAGATACATTTAATCACTCACTTGTAGAGTCAGTCACTCACGTACTAAATCATCCATTCAGACACTTATACACCCACTCATTCTTCAATACGCCTTTCCCAATATATATTAAACATATTTAAACTTTACAGAAACACACAGTCACTGGATGATGTCATCAGTGATGTCATTTGAGATGTCATCAGTGATGTCATCAGTGATGTCACTGACCATGTCATGAGTGATGTAATATGTGACGTCATCAGCAGTGCATTGCGGGGCGCGAGTTATAGTTAGCTGAACTAACTATAACGGGAGAATTTCTATGGTTTTGTACGAGTGAAATGTCCAACTAACTATAACTGTCCCTAAAACCTATGGTTTTTTCAGTGAATATATATATATATATATATATATATATATATATATATATATATATATATATATATATATATAATGTAACACTATTTTTAAATATATACACTTGACATTATATTACATTTTTTGGGTTATTTTTTAATTTACCATATATATATACTCCAGGACTGGAGTAGCTGGAGGATCGGTATGGCGAACGATCGACTGGAGGGTTGACTGACAAGTTGTGAAGACCCCAGGTGAGCGGGGCAGTACGGGAGTGGGGGCGGAAGCAGACTGTCAGCAGTAGAACTTTCAATCGACAGTCTCGAGACCCTGCAAAATGAACAGAGATGTCAGTCACTGCAGTTCGTGAAAGAGAGGAGGAGGCTGAACACATGTTCAGCAATGAAGGCTTGCAGGGAGGAAGGAGAGAGATACAGAGAAATGGGAGTTTCTCCCAGCCAACGGCTTTACAACAGGTGTTGAAAACACTAGAAAAATTCAATTGTAGAGAGATAACAAAATGGTGGGAAGTCAAATCTCTAATAAAGTACCTGGATGTGGGTAGGATTCCCCGTGGCTTGAGAATCCTCATTGCACCAAGTTTCAAAAATCCAGACCCGGATATGCTGGAAAAGTGGGAAACCAGTGAGACTGGTGCAGATATTAATCAAGTATGCTGATAAAGACAGAATAAAAATCTTACAGGAAATAGAATCTTTGGAGTCTGACCTTAATAGTTTATCTGAGAAAGAGGCAATCGATAAATTTAAAACTGAAATGCAAATTAGATTGAAGAAGCATGAAGGTGTTATCAAGCAAAGGAAGGTCAATATATTCCTAAGAGACAGAATTGACTATGAAAATGGCCAAATTTTCACATTTGCAAGGAGATTTGATCGCCTAAGGAATCAGCGACAGCAGTAGGGTGGTGGCACAAATGGGGGAAAAAAGCCACAGCCATAGACACTGAAACGGAGTTGAGCTCTGATATGGGAACCAGCAATGAAGATCTCAGCAGGGGTCAAGGGTTGAGTGGAACCACCCCGACAAGAGGAAAGAAAATAACAATGTCGGATGAGTTGGATTTTTTAAGGTTGGACCGCAGAGCAACGCTAAGACCATGAAATCCAAGGTCTCAGAAACCAACAGGAGGAGGTGCCAACGGAGGAAGCAATGGCCAAGAGACAGGAAGGCAAAACAGAAATAACAAGAGAACATGGAAGCAAAAGCAATAAATAATGAATTCACAAGAGGGAAATCGATTATGAATCTCACAGATTTAACCTTGACAACAGCTGAGGAAGAAATTTTAATGCTTGGACTCTCATTTTGCCCAAGAAATATACTTAATTATCCACAGGCGATGATTGACACTTTCAAATATATCAGGAAACTTAAGCTTTTAAAGGTACACACATTAATCCAACAACCGTCCACCGTGAGGAGTGGACAGGCAAATCAATCAATAACACCAACCAGAGGCATGACCATTGCGGATCTCTCTGTTCCAAGAACCCTCAGACAGTTGGAATTGGAAAACGATGATCCAAATGCTGAACTAGCAATTCAGGATATTATCAGGGAACGGAATATTGAAGTTGGGGAAGCGGCTTCTACACCGTTTAGGCCACGATCAAGGGCGACACCAACCACTGTGAAAGATAATATCGATACGTTCCATGAATTGATCGCTGACGGTCTGAAAAGAATCCACAGGAGGGTCAACGAAGGTAGAACAAATAGAACAGCCAGCGAATGGAAATACTATAATCTAGTATTGAAGCTAAGAAAGAACAAACACGTGGTAGTACCGAACTCCCACAAAGGGGGTAACGTAGTTCTGTGGTCAATCAATATGTATCTACAGGAAGCATGCTCTCAACTTGGACAGAGGGATCGCTATAGAGGATGCAAGCAGGAAGTAATGATCAAGGCACATGCAGAATACTCACGAGAACTAGAGCAATGGAGGAATGAGGGTCTGCTCTCACATGATGAACTGATGTACCTCAAAAATGATACACCAAGAACTCCGGTCTTTTATTTAATTCCAAATGTGCATAAGATTGCTAGCTGCCCCCCCGGACGTCCCATTATATCAGCTATTGGGAGCATGATGGAAAATACTTCTAAATACATCCACTTTTTTTAAAAATCATATGTAACAAAAATACCATTCTATGTGAGGGACAGTGGAGACTTTCTTAAAATGATTTATGACACACCCATGGAACAGGACTATGTGCTAATAGCCCTAGACATAACGTCTTTATACACTAGCATAGAGCACACCGATGGTTTGAGAGCCATGCAGTATTTTCTACAAGAAAGATGAGCAGGCTTGTTCAAACACACCCAAATGTTGATGTCTATGGCAAAGAGGTGCCTGAAAGACAATTTCTTTCTATTTGAGGGGGAATTATATCAACAACAGCGTGGGACTGCGATGGGCACCTGTTTCACCCCCAGTTACGCATGCTTGCATGTGGGCTGGTGGGAGGACCAGGTGCTCCGCAGAGAACATGCACAGATATGGGATGAGCACATAATCATGTGGGTTTACTGAGGATTTATTTGTGATCTGGAGAGGCACCACTGATTCCGCAGAACAATTTGTCAATCTTCTTAATGTTAACAAGCTGAATTTGAAATTTACCCACACCATCAGCAAGAGCAATGTAACATTCTTAGACATTGAAGTATATGTGCAGGCAGGAAGGTTAGAGACTAAACTTCACAGAAAGGAAACGGCAGGGAACACAACCCTGCATGCTTCTAGTTTTCACCCGACTCACACCAAACTCAGTATACCATATAGAGAGATGCTGCGGGCTAATAGAAACTGCAGCATGGTAACTGAACTAGCCAAGTGTCAGAATGAAATGAGTCAGAGAATCCGTGAGAGGGGCTATAGTAGAAGAGTGGTTGAGGAGGTACGTAGGACAGCTAACAAAAAGAAACGAGAAGTGATCCTATTCTCCAAAAAAGAACTAAGGGAGGAGGAAGGTGAATCCCAGATAAGATTTCTAACCACCTATAATACCCAACATAGGGAAATTAGGGATCTTCTAATTAAAAATGGGCACATACTTCGAACAGATCCTATCATAGGGAAAATACTTCCTAGACACCCCCCCTTGACCTACCGTAGAGCCCCATCGCTAAGGGATGCAATAATGAAAACAAGCCCTGAAATGGAACGTGAACTTAGTTGGTTGAGACCACCCCAGGGCTTCCAGAAGTGCAGTCGCTGCAGGGCTTGCAGCATAGGTCAGGACACCACCACTCATTTAACTCCATTCGGAGGAAGGGAGATAAAGATCATGGGAGCATATAACTGCAAGACCGAATTTGCAGTCTATGTACTAACCTGCACCTGCCGGTTACAATACATAGGTAGTACAACTTTGCAGGTGCATAAACAAATCCTCCAGCATTAGAGGACTATAACCAACGGTTATTGGTCGTACCCTGTATCCCGACACTGTGAGGTGGTACACCAAAAGGGCCCAACACAAGTTAGGTATTCTGTGATCAATACAGTGCCAGTGAATAGAAGAGGTGGTGACCACACAAGAGCACGACGGGAGCTTGAAACTAGATACATTCATGCACTTGACAGTAAAATACCAAACCGGTTAAATCATGATGAGGAATTTCATTCATGTTTGTGAAAACTGAGGTGGAACTTAGGAGTATACATCTGAAGGCACTTAGAAAGATAAGCTGTATGGTTGATTTCTCTGCCTGTCAGGCTGGCCTCTTTTTTAATGACAATAATGAATGCCGACAAGGGTACAAATGGCACTAGCCGAATTTATGTGTCACCGCAAGGTACCACTTATTGCAATTGATTGTAAATTGTGATTTGGGATATGTGATAACAAGCAAATGAATTGGTTGGACTAAGTCAAGTGCATGCAATGGGCACTTGCCCATACTTCTGATAGAATTAACAGGAATAATTAGTTTGCACTTTAAATATGTTGTAGACACAGGATTTAGACACTTGTCTTCAATGAATTGGCTCAGTGGGGTGCACTGTATGCACTTTAAACATACCAATGAAACATATCCTTAAGGTTTAATTTGGATAGGGCACATTTTCTCGGCATATGAAATAATGTGACATGGGGCAAGAAATAATAAACAAATGATTTTGGTTAAATGAAACAAATGCGTGTAACGGGCACTTGCCCATAACGTGATTGGAATTACTAGGTTTATTGAATTTGCAATTTAAATGTTGTGTAAATACTTGATGTAGACACGTGTCTTTAATATGCACTATATGCACTTTCAATACTAATAAATATGAAGGGGGGTGAAGTGGGGCAATCCGGCGCTCAGTCTATGTCTCCCCAAAGTTATAACTCCAAATGTAAGTAGTGCTCCAAGGGAAAGGGTGTCAACCCAGCACCCTAGATAGTCTTAAATGTAAATCTTGGCCCTGAGCACATACACAAAAGTGTCCAGAATGTTATTATATCCAAAATGATCGCCACGTCTTTATTCTTTCTTTCAGCCAGACTTCATTTTTATTCATGTTGTCACATCAGCCTCACACCAGCCAACACGTGTTTGGTCTTCGGGTACACAATCACCCTATGACTTCTTCAGGGCTGGAATAAGTCAAGTAATACAACACAGTCTTAATACACACATATATCAATATGCATGACACCTATCCACCGGTGACGAAAAACATTCCAAAACGTGAAGTCTGGCTGAAAGAATGAATAAAGACGTGGAGATCATTTTGGATATAATAAAATTCTGGACACTTTTGTGTATGTGCTCAGGGCCAAGATTTACATATGCACTTTCAAGTTGGCAGTAAAATACATTTTCAAGTTGTGATTCAGACATGGAACATGTCCCTAGCGTGAGGTAATGATCTTGTTAGAATTGTGGTATAAGATGCAAGTGATTGTAACTTGATAAAGAGAATCGCATTTTGTGTTAGGAGTCTTTCTTCGATATCAGTTTGACTACCGGGAATAAAAGGCTATCCATGGCACGTAAACAGCATGTGATCAAGAACGGCGTGACGGCCGAAACGCGTCATGGCTGATGAAGAATAAAGTACTAAGAGCAAATCTGCAGTTGAGTCGGCTCCATTTTGTTTGTGATCCCAACTAACAGGAATATTCAAGTTCCAGCCCTTTTGTACAGCACACTTCAATACTGAAGCAGGCACGGACTCCTACAAGGTGCGAAAATGTATTTATTTGCTTGTTTCCTTCAACATATAAAAGGTAATGCCTCGTCCATGGCGCGTTTCAACCGCCAACACATGGTCTTGATCACATGAACGCTCTGCGTAACATCTCAACCTTTAAAACAATTATCACCACGTGTGTTCCCTAATAGTGGGCATAGACAACAGATACTCTTGCATTATCGATACCCCATGTTTCACATACACAGCATTTCTTTATATTATTAAATAGCGTCCAATGTGAGAACAACATTTCATGTAATTAATAAAATAGTTTAAATATCATAAAAACAGTTCTAAATTTCACTTGTTCATTTATCTCATAGATAAGAAAATTGTTGAAATACAGTCATTGTTAAATATTCACCCATTAATGGATCTGAATACCCCTCATATCATACTGTCACAATGACATCTTATAACCATTGAGTGATACATTGTATTGCTGCATTGCCTACTCTATAACCACATCAATTAATATTGATGTTTAGCAATTCCTCATTATTGCATGCGTAGACCGTGCATCCTATAGCCTTCTATTGATTCACATTAGGTTATAGTTTGATGTCTTTGGACACAGATTCATTTCCAGGTATATCTATAAACTCTATACGAATATTGTTGGTATACAATGTTAAAACTGTATTGATAACAGTAACTAAATATAAACGAATATCATACCTATTTGGTGTATGTAAACAAATTGATATGCAATATGTCCTTAAGCCTCATGACCTAAATTGAAAGTGCAGTGTGCTTATAAAGTGCAAACAGTGTACTAAAGTGCTCAAATTTGGAAGCCTGGTAGCAGCATAACTCATTACTAACTCAAATCATAGTACGAATACATATATCAATCTCCTAATTGTCAATAGACTATTGATTCTCATATAGAATGACATATGCCCATTTAGACACTGAATAATATTCTCAATTCTCATTCTGATTAGTTTCGATAGTACCACTATGATCAATCTCAATTTACATGTTTGATTTAAAGTGCTAGTGTGTGCATGAAATAGATAAAGTGACTTGTGCTTATTACTATTAGAAAAACTCTAAAACTGTGAGATTCTTCCTACAATTGATTGGACATTACACATTTTTATACTTGGTTCTGATGAGGCCTAAATCATTTACTGCCATGAAATGTTCCCAAAAATTCCCCCATGGTTATGATCATAAAAAATTGTGAAGATCCTCGCTCATGTTGTGCCCATTAGGTATCTTCAAATCCAGCTCTAGGATGAATTTAGATTCCAATTGCCTTAATAGCTTTTCTCTATTTCCTCCTCTTCTTAACATTGGTACTGCCCCAATTACATAATACTTAAGATTGTTCAAATTACTGTTGTGAACCAATTTAAAATGTCGTGCAACTGGGTAAGATGAATCAGAGTTCACTATAGCCCTGAGATGCTGTAATATTCTACTGTATACCTGTAGCTTCCCACGTAATACAATTTTCATACTTGATAATCAATTAACAAATTAATTAACAAGTAATAATTATTTGTTAATTAATTATTACTTAATGAATGTCCTACCCTACACCCCTACAAACCTAGCAACCCTCAACTAAAATATAAGTAAAATAAATCAGTCCTACATAATATATGTAATTAATCATCAATTAAATAATGAATCATAAATAAATAATTAATTCATAATTAATTATTACTTAATCAACTTCCCAACCTATACCCCTATAAACCCAGCAGCCTGCACCTAGAACATAACAAAACATATATATTATTATTTCACAATTAATATCATTAATAATCATTTAAATTATTATTACATTAACAACTGTTAAATGATTATTACTTAATTAGCTTCCTGCCCTATACTCCTGCAAATCTATATCATTTAAAATGACAAACTATATATAAAAATCTTATCAACTATTTTACTAATAATAATAACACAAAAAATTAATATGTGAACTAAAACACATTAGGATAATTAAAAAACGATATTTTTTCAAATCAAGGGCCTGATTATGATGACTTTGAGGCCGCCACCGACAGCCTGTCAGTGGCGATCCCACCACCATCGTAAGCATGTTTACTGCCCCCCATATTACAATGGCGGGTGAAGGGTTGGTGGTCAGAAAGACCGACCTCCACTAATCCGATGGGCTCCTTGAACCCGCTGGTGCGATGGAGGGAGCCGAAATCCCTACAGTGATAGCGGTGCCTGCCAGGCACCACCGTAGGGATTATGATGTCCCTCCCCGCTGGCTGTTTCATGGCGGTTAACTCGCCATGAAAAGGCTGGCGGAAAGGAACATTAGAGGCCCGTAGCGGGCCCCCCTTCCCCTCTGGCCCTCTGTTTTGGGTGTTGGAGGGCACATATGGTTCCCCTACATATCCCTGCACTATGTGGCAGGCACCGCATGGTACCTGCCACGTAGCACAGGGACACGTGTTAAGTCTATATTTTGAACTGCGGCATGTGCTGCACCACTCGCCACAATACAAAATATAGACATTGCAACCGCCTTGGAGGCGGTCGCATTGTAATCTCATTGGCGGGACCACCGACAGCAAGTCAGGCGGTCCCATCTCCGTTACGTCCGACCGTCATCATAATGAGGCCCTATATTATTGAAAATGATATAACCAACACTGATATTCTTAACAATTATATTACTTACCTGGAAAAAAATTATATTCTTGACAACGATATTTCTGCACCACGATATTTTGTATCGTGATATTTTTTTGCCTATATTTCTGTCTCACTGTTTATAACCTCGCTATTTTGTCCAAATACCATTTTTTACAGCAGCCCATGTTCCTTAAAAGAATGAGTGCTCCTTTGAAGAAAAAAAAAAGTTTTGCGTTTGGAAACAAATCAGAAGGAAATGGGGTATCATTGACCACTGCCTTCTAACCCTCTCCCCTCTTCCTCCAAGGGTGCCCAATAGGATTCACAAAAGGGAAAGGGGACTGTTACATCCTGCTTTTCCTTCCTCTCTGTCCTTCTTTAGTGTTTGTTCTAAGCTGCTCAGCCTGTATCTATGATGTCACTTAGAGATCCTTTTGTGTATGTTTGATTCTATTGTCAGTTATATCTGAGGCTGAGCAGCAGGGCAGCTGCTCCCGGTGGGGCCTTAACTGGGGCCTTTACTGAATTACATGCTTGCTTGTATCCTGTACATTTATTCTTGATTACTAAGAATAAACCCACTTCTGGACGCAGCAACACAAGGACTCATCTTTTATTTATATGAAATGTTACACTGGCGACGATTTAAGGAAAGAAACCACGCGTGATCAAAAGAAGATACTGCTAAAGAAACTAACTGAACCTCATGCCCAACCCCTTCACTGCCCCACCGGTGTCTACAACAACAGACAGCCTACATAAGTAAGTTTTGGGCGTTGCATCTGGTCTGCCTAAATTCTGTTACTACATTCTATGTGCAGCTTGACATTTGAAACTGACCAGCTTACATATACTTTAGAGAAACACCTTTTGGCCGTAGGAGATTATGTGGTTTGAATAACTTTGAACCTGCCTACAATGTATCTACAAAAGTATGTGGAACACTGAAATATGCGCAGTCTACAAGTTCTTTAATCTCTGAGAACGAGAATTCTCATTGAATGTTGAAACTTCAGCTATTTGGCAATACTACTGAGGGAGCCGGTGAGTTTCTCAACCTTGCTGAACTAATTCAGCACGTCGAGTTATAGTGGAGATATAATATACAACATTCAGCGTTTCCTTACGTTTAATTTGTGACTGTGATGCAGTGTCATTGTCTGTGATGGATTGCGGTGTTTAGTGCACTGTTACAAGCGTCTGCACACATGGTACAATGTACATGGTTTTTCTTTCTTGCTACAAGGATTACGACCTTTCCTGCTACAAGAATTACTAAGCACTGAATTTCCTTTGTTAAGCACTTTAAAGATTCACACCTTCAGTCGGGGGCGAAGATCGGGTCCCGGTGTGAGGTGACTGTGAAATATGGTGCATTCGGGTGACATTCATTTTAAGGCCATGGTTATTTTCGTACTGCTTGGGACCACTTTTTGGATCGTTGCAAAATGTCATCGTTTGAAAATTGTATAAACGACTATTTGGACTCACCCCAACGGATTCTGCTCGTGCTCATCGACCTTTCTGCCAGCGCGAGTTCTGCTTTCACTACGCGCAACCTCCAGTTCCTTTAGTGCTGAGCTGTCAAGACGTGCCGTGAGCCACCCGTCTCAGCGTCACGCACGTGCAGCCATTTTCCGATTGGAGAGTTCTTCTGCCAAACATTTTTATGCCAACCATGTAGCAGTCATGCAGTGGCTACGTTTTGCTGTTTGCTTATCGTCTTCCTAAGGGAAAGATTATCGGCGCTTTCATCCACTTTTCTGTAACTTGCCAAAAGAGTAAGCTGCTTCCGAAGATTGAACAACGGTGACTACTTTTATTGTTTTAGCTTGTTATGTTTTAAACTTTTGTGAACTCCTGCATATCTATTGCAGTGTGCTGTTTACGCTACAATTTACACTTTTATACATGCTACATGTGTGTTGCGTGTGGAGTCTACTATTTGCTCGATTTCTGTCATGGAGCTTGGGTCCATTTATATTGCTGACGTTAAGGTGATGTTAAGTTAAGGAATTATTCAATTTTGCTTATCTTGATGGTGTGTTGAGTAATAGAAGTACTCAATTCTATTGTACTTGCTAGTCCTGAACCACTTTAGGTGCTCAATTTATTTGAGGTGTTCATGCCTATTTGGGTTGGTTGGTGATGCGTTTTGAGGTATTTTATTTTATTTAATGCGTATTTATGCGGAGCCACATTAGTGTTCAACTTTGTTGAAGTGCTCCATTCTTTTTATGACTGATTTTGAAGATTAGTTGTTCCAGTTCTTGGACTTATTTGATGTGCACTTTTGCGGAGCCACTTCGGTGCTCATTTTGAGGCGCTCCATTCTTTTCAGGTTTAATGATAAAGAGGCGCAGTGTGCTCAGTTCAATTCATGCTCAGTTTTATTTAATATTGTTGAACCATGCAAATGCTCTAATTAGTTAGAGGTGTTCAGTTTTACGGGGAGCCGCTGTAATGCTCATTGTTATGAAGAGCCTTGTTGTGCTCAGTTTTATGTGAGGAGTTTTAGTGCTTCTCAATTTGTGGATTTCTTTGGAGGTATTCAGTTTTATGAAAAGCCGTGTAAGTGCTGTTCAAATTTATTAGTGGAGTTACGAGCCGCAGGTTGCTCATTGACATGAACCACGTAAGTGCTCTAATGTTTTAGAGGAGTTCAAATTACTTAATGTTATGAAGAGCCGCAGGTTGCTCAATTTTGTTGATATGAATGAACCACGTAAGTGCTCTAATGTTTTAGAGGAGTTCAAATTACTTGATGTTATGAATAGCCGCAAGTTGCTCAATTTTGTTGATATGAACCACGTTGCTCTGATATTTTTGAGGAGTTCATATTTCATTTATTGATTCTTGTATCTGAACCTTTATTGCCCTATATCTTTTGGAGTGTTCAGTTTATTTTGTTTGCTTGTGATGAATCCATCCACTTCCATTCTTGTGGATTTTGTTATGTGGTGGGCCTTTATCATATTTATTCATTTAATTTCTTGTGGATTTTGTTATGTGGTGGGCCTTTACCATATTTATTCAATCTCCTTTTCCTTCATTCTCAGGTGACGGTACTGCCTTTCATACTTTCACCATTTGATGTTTTATCCTTTTCTTCTTACTTTGCGAAGAGGGTTTACTTCGTATGTGCTGTATGTTCTATTTCTCATCTGGTTCTTATTTCTGTCAAGAGGGGAGATGTGTTACATCCTGCTTTTCCTTTCATCCGGCTCTTATTTCTGTCAAGGGGGGAGATGTGTTACATCCTGCTTTTCCTTCCTCTCTGTCCTTCTTTAGTGTTTGTTCTAAGCTGCTCAGCCTGTATCTATGATGTCACTTAGAGATCCTTTTGTGTATGTTTGATTCTATTGTCAGTTATATCTGAGGCTGAGCAGCAGGGCAGCTGCTCCCGGTGGGGCCTTAACTGGGGCCTTTACTGAATTACATGCTTGCTTGTATCCTGTACATTTATTCTTGATTACTAAGAATAAACCCACTTCTGGACGCAGCAACACAAGGACTCATCTTTTATTTATATGAAATGTTACAGGGACATCTTCCTCTTTGCAAATGAATACGTTCCTACATCTTTGAGTAGTCAGTTACTGATCATCGGTTTGCAAATGCAATTGCAGATGCAAGCTACTGACGCATATAATTTTGATTCTCAATCAGGAAGCGGGTGCCTCATTCACGGTCCCTCCTAATTGCAAGGCGGAATAGATCACAAACCCATTTGGGAGTCTGAAAGACTGTTCCGGGTTCTGTAAACAGAAAAAAGCAACAAATAAACTGAACATGTTCTAATTTAAATACATATTATGGAGGTATTAGTGAGATAATGCAGTGTGTAAGGCGTTTTTTGCGTGTTATGACTTTTTATCCAAGTTTTCAATGGCATATTGACTTGAATTTGTTTTTTGGCTGCAGTGCACGTTTTGCTGGACTTTTGTTCGCAGTTCTTGAGGTTTAGTCACAAGATGGCGCAATTGCTTTTAAAACTGCAGTACATACTTTTTGGTTCGTCGATTTCAGCAGCAGTTAAGGTGGCAAAAATATATCTGAAATATTTAGAGATGTCATTTAAATTGTTTAAAGTTCGATGGAAAACAATTTTTCAATTAAATCCCATTACCAGCAGCTGTTAGAAATTTCAAAACCTGACGAGGTACTCCCAATGAACCCCGATTCAGAGCAGCCAAGACTTGTATTGGTAGCTCTGACTCCTTCTGGTGTCCCTGTTCTCGAGGCAGCGACAGGAAGAGAAAGCAAAGAGAGGTTTGAGCGCTTTGTTTCCTTTCTGCAGCTTTCACGTTTTCCTCTTCTGCTAAACCTTGAACAGCGGATTCGAAGGAGGCCGTCCAGGGCATAGCAATCACTGCTGCAGCGGGTGCAGCAGCAGTGGGGCTCAGAGACCTTAGGAGCACACTGAACCCTTAGGGCCTCATTTATGAGAGGCGTGCGACACGTTTGCACCACGCAACATGGTACATGCGTGACGCAAACCTATTAGTCAGATTACTGAAGTCACGCAAAGCCACTTTGCGTGGCTTAAAATATCTGGAGAAATGCAAGGCATTGCAAATCACTGCGTTGCGTTACTCTGCCCTGGGCAGGCGTTCCATGGGCATTGCATGTGTGTTCCCACGCAACTCCATGGATTTACAAGAGCCTGTAAACCTAGGGATGTGCCAAAAACGTACACCTTCCCAGGGGAGGCGTAACAAGGAGAAATATCTCTATTTCTGCTTGTTTCTTCCTCTTTCTATGTGTGCTGCATTCTGCATTGAAAGAGGAATACTCCTCCCAGGGTTGGTTTTGTGCAGGAAAGGGCCCCTTCCTGCCCAGAAACAAGTCTGCATGCAGCACAGGCACCCTTGCACCATGGTGCATGGCTAACTTCATTGGCGCTAGGCTGCCAAAAGGGCACCAGCGCAAAGGAAAGGACAGGAATATGCTGTATTGACATAAATACAGCGCATTCCTGCCCTTTCTCTGTCACGCAGTGCAGCGCAGCAAGATGACTTTCTTCGCTGCACTGCATTACTTCCTCATAAATGAGGCTCTTAGTATTGCTGAAATTTTCACCCCCAATTAGCAGTCGGGTTGGGGAAGTGCTGGGGGGATTGTATGCATTTGCACTAGGGTCCAATGCATCCTTGCCTTCTACGCTACTCAGGACATGTACAAGCTACTGGTGAGACAGGGTATCAGCTCTGTGATGTCATGTGTTCGGGAGTGGATGGATCAGTATATGTGTCTACCCCAGATATCTTGGCAGCAGTACCCGCCAACTATTATATACTTCAGGCCAATAGGCCTCCGGGGAAAATTGGAGGAGGGGTAGCTGCCATTATTCACTGCAAACTTCAGTTCACTTCTCTGGTGGTTACAGGCATTCCCTCAGTTGACAGCCTTATACTGAAATTTGAATCCCCTCACTCCGCATTTATTTGTGCCTTGTTTTACAGACCCCCGCATTTATTTGTGCCTTGTTTTACAGACCCCCCGCTCACATGCCCTCGTTTCCTCTCTTATTGGGTGATATGATCTCCCATCTAGTCATTAATCACGCCCGCACTCTCATTATTGGAGATTTTAACTTCTGGCCTGACGATGCCCGTGAAAGTGTTACTTCCTCTGAATTCACAGACCTTCTTCTTGGGTTGAATTTTACCCAGCACGTGAATGTAGCCACACACATAAAGGGGCACACTTTAGATCAAGTTTGGACATCCAACCTTGACATCTCTAAACCTTTAATTTCGCCTTGTACTTGGTCTGACCATTTCTTTATAACATTTGCGATACCCAGGGTCGCCTCTGCTAAAAATTCACTGACTGGAAACTTCCTGGCTAGAAGCTGGAACTGTGTCAACATCAAGGACTTTTGTTCTTTATTAGCCACCACAGCCCCCAAGACACAGGAACCACTTGACAGGCAAGAAAATAACCTTACAACATGGCTGGAGTCGGCCAGCGACAGCTTTGCCCTCTAAAAACATTAAAGAGTCTGCGTCCCCACGATGCTCAACGTTGGTTCTCTAATGAACTCAAGTCTAAGAAACTCGCCTTGAGGCAAGCCGAACGCAGTTGGAGACGCAATTACTCCTTACCTGAAAAGGCCGCTTTTGTATCTTTACTTAAAGCCTATAAACAAGCTATTCTCCAGGCTAAGGCCGAATATTTTTCCTCTAAGATCATTAGTTCGGCAAACAAATCCAAGGATATTTTTTCCATCGTCGATGAACTTGCCAACCCTGACAGAGTCATGGTAAAACCTGTCCCCTCACAAATTTTATGTGACTCCCTTAATTCATATTTTATTGATAAAATTGCCACAATCAAGGCCAGTATCCCCCTCCTACCTCCTTTATAGCTCCTTCTACCGCTTGTCAGAATTTTCCCTCGATTGACCATATTCCTCCTATTTCAGAAGACACCTTTGTTGCTCTTCTTAAAAAAGTGGGCTCCGGTTCCCCTACCGACTGCTGCCCTTCCCACATTTTACGTGAAGTCTTCCTTGCCTGCCCTGACCCTCCCCTGGCACTCCTTAATAACTCTCTTAAGTCCGGCATTGTTCCCAACACCTTCAAGAGTGCCGAAATTCTCCCAATTCTGAAAAAGCCTAACCTGGATCCTTCGGTCCTCAGTAATTATCGTCCCATCTCGTTGCTGCCCTATCTGGGCAAAGTCTTAGAGGCCCACGTCACCAGCTGTCTTAGCTCCTTCATCGAACAGTCGCGCTTCCTGGACTCCCATCAGGCAGGCTTCAGACCAGCCCACTCAACTGAGGCAGTTATCCTTGCAGTTATGGACGAGCTTAGAAGGGGCGCAGACAAGGGATACACTCAAGCTCTGGTACTCCTTGACTTATCCGCCGCGTTTGACACGGTCGATCATGATCTCCTGATCGACCGTGTCAGCAATGCCGGGATTCAGGGGCTAGCGTTGAAGTGGATATCTTCCTTCCTCAGCAATAGACATCAAGCTGTCCGCCTCGGCAAGTTCTTTTCCAAAAAGAATGCTTTGATCTGTGGGGTTCCACAGGGGTCTTCGTTGTCACCCCTTCTTTTTAATTTGTATATTGCACCCCTGATTCGAGCTCTTCGCGAAAGAATGGTCAATATTTTTAATTATGCTGATGATCTTCAACTGGTTTTGACATTCACTCTTCTACCTCTTCAGTGTCTAACTTCCAGGCTACTCTGAGTTTTATTTGTAACTGGATGAACTGCAATCAATTAAAGTTGAATCCGGATAAAACAGAACTCATCTTAACTGCTGGACTGGCTAACCCGTGGAACTCCAACTTCTGGCCTTCCTCTTTGGGCAGTCCTCCTCTCCCTGTGGCTTCTGTTAAGAGCTTGGGGATTGTGATTAGCAGCGACCTGACGATGAAAGCACAGATCAGTTCGGTGGTCTCCGCCTGCTTCTTTCATCTGCGCAGAATCCGTAAGATTGCCAGATTTCTAACCACTGAGGCTCTAATTTTGGTTACCCTTGCTCTGGTAATCTCGCGGATCGATTATGCTAACTCTTTATATGCAGGCATCCCAGCCTACCAACTCCACCGCCTGCAGCTGGTGCAGAACCACGCCGCCAGACTAATCGCTCGCCAGTCCAGTCGATGCCATGTTAAACCTCTGATGAAGAGCCTACACTGGCTCCCGGTAGGTAAACGCTGTATTTTTAAGATGGGATGCACCATCGTTAAGGCCCTTGCCGGTAATAGCCCTGCTTTCATTTCTTCCAAATTGCAGCGGTACGCCCCTCTTCGAGAACTGCGTTCCTCCACTCTTAATTTGTTGACTGTTGTACCTTTCAAGCGTAAAAAGCATGGCGGACTTAGATTTGCGGTCTTAGCCCCTCAACTATGGAACTCACTGCCTATTGAAGTAAGATCTGTGACCCTGTACTCCCAGTTCAGGCAAAAGCTCAAGACCTGGCTGTTCTCTCAAGCTTATCAGTAATACTACCTCCTCACTTCTGCACCGTCCTCTTTGCCCTGAGCGCCATGAAACCGTTTTCGGTGTACGTGCGCTTAACAAGTACTTTTAACATAACATAACATGTGAGAAATTGGGTTACTGGTTGAGGGGTGTGAAACTCTACTACAGCAGCAACTACAATTCTTGTCGGGGTGAAACACAAGCAAACCCCAAATAATCCTTGTGCCTAACCCTATGGTAGCTTGGCACAAAAGCAGTCAGGCTTAACTTAGAGGCAATGCGTAAATTATTTATATATAGAACACAGACAGTAATAAAGTGAAAACACAACATAAGAAAAATCCCACACCAGTTTAGAAACATAGAGTAAAATGTAATAAATTATTTGATACCAAAACAACAAAAATCCAATCAGTAGAACTGGAGATATCTAATCTTAAAGATTGAAGTGTAAAAAGTGCTTAAAAGCACAAAGCACCAACTGTGGTTATCTGGTCACGCTGGACCAGGTCAAAGTCACAAGTTCAGGTCGACCGCGATGGAGAGCGGGTCAGATAAATGGACCAAGTTAGGCCCGCTGAATAAAGTACCATACATTCCTGGTTGAGGAGCGTTGTGAGATCCCGTATTGAGGGTGCATCGTGCAGCAGCGGTTCGAAGGAGAAGCGAGGCTGCGATAGGAGATCCTGCATTGAGTATGCATCACACCGGCGGTTCTGAGGAGCTGTGGGGCTGCGAGGCATGGTCCTGTGTCTAGGAGGCTTCGCTCAGAGGTGGTTCCAAAGAGCTGGGGCGTCCTCCATCGGGGATGCATCTCGCAGAAACGTTCCTATGCAGAGTTACGAGGAGATGCATTGCGCTGGGTCGGTTCTGCCCAAAAGACCTCATCTGGGCTGGCAGAGCACCTTCGATCAGAATCCAAGTTTCCAGGTCTGGGGTGGCACTACTTAGGGGGCAAGACTCTCAGCAGGCAGAGTCAGGTGCAGGGTCCTAGTGGTTGGAGCCTTTCCTGTCTCTGAGGCTCTGATCAGTAGGCCATCCAACTAGCCCTTGCTGTCACTCTGAGTTCAAGATATGGTTCACTCCTTTTCATTCAGCCAGCAGGGCAGCAGAGTAGCAGTCCTTCCAGGGCCGGACTGGCCGTAGTGGGCTTCGGGCATTTGCCTGGGAGGCTGGAAGGTTTGAGGGCAGTTTTGGAGTGGTGGAGGTCGGTTTTGGAGCAGTGGGGGCCGGTTTTGTTACTGGGGGCCGGTTTCGCAGTGATGCTGCAATATCGTCCCCCAGTAACAAATGCAGCTGTGCTGGGGGCCGGTTTTGTTAAGTAGCAGTGCTTCACCCTTGCCAACTCCCCACCCGGGGGTGGGGACGGTCTGACAAAATTGCCTGGGCTTGCTTTGGTTCCCAGTCCAGCCCTGAGTCCTTTTTGCAAAAGAGCAGCTCAGCAGTCTTCAACCGAGTCTTCCACAGGTCCAGATGTGTACTGAAGATTTGGATCTGAGGGTCCACTATTTATACCTGGTGCCCACTTTGAAGTGGAAGAACCTTCTAGGGGCATATTTACAAAAATTGTCAGAGCGCAGAGCTGTGCCAAATTCAGCAGCGCTGCTCTCTGACATTTTTAATATGCAGGGATGCACCGTATTCACAAGAATACGGCGCACCCCTGTGTTTCGCTTAACGCTGGCACAAAAAAAGCTACATGGCGCCCGCGCAGGCACCCAGCCACCATGTGTCAAGGGTGCCTGTGCTATAGGGGAAATTTTTTATGTGTAGGAAAGGACACCTTCCTGCACATAAACAATCATTCATGGCGATTTGCTCTTTCTATGTGTGCTGCAGAATGCAGCACACATGTAAAGAGCAAAAAACAAGGAGAAATTAATAATTTCTCCTCGTATCACCATTCTAACACCTGGTAATCCATGGCATCAGAATGGCGCTGTTTTTGGCTCTGCCTCAGCCTTGTAAATCTGAGGCAGTGTCAGAAAGCAATGGGTGTTGCGGTGGAACGCCCACAGCAACACCCATTGCATGCGCCTTTGCCACAGAGGACTGCTGCGGAAAGGGGCATATTAACAAGATGGAGTTAAGTGGCTTAGCGCCACCTTGAAATATGGGAAATGGCACTAGGCCACCAGAGTGGCAATAGGGGCTTATACATATGCTCTCTAGGGTCCTCCTCCTACAGAGGTGTCTGGAATTTCCTGCCTCCCTGCCCTGGGCCCAGCTTGTCTGGGGGCACAAAAGACTAGTGTGAAACCCTTTGTGTGTGTGCTGAGGCAGAGTCTTTGTGATGTGCAAGTGCGGTAGGTAACAGCTCTACCCCCTATCACGTCAGTGATGGCCCATACTGCCAACACCTATTCCCCCATTTGTCTTACTGTCTCAGAGTAATAATACACAAAGACCAAGTACCAGGTACACCTAGTCATGTGACCCATGATACAGGCTACAGGCACCAAATGCTAGGACAAGAAAATACCAACTTTCATAAAAGTGGAATTTTCAGAATTGTGTCTTAAAATCCAACTTTACCATTAAAGAAGTTTTTTGTCGTAGTAGTAGTATTTTTATTGTTTGATTAATTAAAATCATGCAATTTTCAGTCTTGAAAAATCATCACAGTAATAAAAAACTGGTTTCAAAATCACGTCAAGTACTTAAAAATGCTTACAAATTACAATTATAAAAACCCACATTAAAATTCCTAGGGTGCCCACCACTAGTTTCTTCAGTTGAGCAAGATAAATCATAGATTCTCAACTTTATTTCCATTGCATGTGACTTCTAGTGCAGTCATTTTGTGCACTTTACTTTTTCTATGTATACAGTATTAGGCATTCTTTATAAGTGGTTATATTGGTACATACAACTACTGATACTAAAATCAGTTCACAAGAGTCTCAATCAATCAATCAATCACGGCATTTATAGAGCGCGCTACTCACCCGGGAGGGTCTCAAGGCGCTGGGGGAGGGGGTAAGTTACTGCTCGAACAGCCAGGTCTTGAGCTGCTTCCTGAAGGAGAGATGGTCCTGGGTTCGCCGAAGGTGAGTGGGGAGGGAGTTCCAGGTCTTGGCTGCCAGGTAGGAGAAGGATCTTCCTCCGGCGGTGGCTCTGCGGATGCGTGGTACGGTGGCAGGGCGTGGCTGGTTGATCGTAGCTGGCGGGTGGGCGTGTAGAAGGTCATGCGGTCGTTGAGGTACTTGGGGCCCAGGTCGTGGAGGGCCTTGTGTGCGTGGGTGAGGAGTCTGAACGTGATTCTCTTGCTGACGGGGAGCCAGTGCAGGTCTTTCAGGTGTCCGGTGATGTGGCTGTGTCGGGGGATGTCCAGGATGAGTCGTGCGGAGGCGTTCTGGATGCGCTGGAGTCTTTTTGAAGTTTGGCTGTGGTTCCGGCGTAGAGGGTGTTCCCATAGTCCAGTCGGCTGGTGACGAGTGCCTGGGTGACGGTCTTCCTGGTTTCAGTGGGGATCCATCTGAAGATCTTGCGGAGCATGCGCAGGGTGTTGAAGCACGAAGATGAGACGGCGTTGACTTGTCTGGTCATCGACAGGGAGGAGTCCAGGATGAAGCCCAGGTTGCGTGCGTGGTCCGTTGGTTTGGGCGCGGTGCACAGTCTAGTTTCCTGATTGCCAGTCTCAAAAATTCTGTAAGGGTACAGTTTAGAATTATATCTGATGTTTTTAAAACATGCTATTATTGCTTGTTTATAGGTTTGTATGCCCCGGTTATTAATGTGCTTCTTTAAAAGCCATCAGTTCCGGGCATGCACAGACTAAATGAATAATATTTTCTTCGCCATTTTTACATAGTCGTCAGATAGTGGGTGTTATTGTGCGCCACCACAGCATCATGTGAGACAAGCCTGGGAGAAGCCCAAATAGTGCTTTAAAAAAACGTATTTTTGTTGCATAGACCAGCTTGTTTCCAAATAAGACTGTGGTTTAAAAGCTTTATATTAATTCAACAGCATCCATGCATGCGATATTTTCCGGAAGGAATCTTTGTCTTTCAGCATCGAGGATCGTTTTATTATTCCATTGATGACCTTTTTAAAAGATTCTGGAGTAAGAGACATACCCCATACTGAGTGAGCTGAAAACTCATCTAAAGCCGTTTGTAAATAGTTCCAAAATTGTGAATTTTGATTTGTTTGTATTTCCTGCCAAAGTGATTGACACATTGCTATAAGCTGATTAGGTACCCCAAATTCTAATCTTATCTGGGCTGGCAAGGCATTACAAGGGAGACGAAAGAGAAATTTGAATATTTTTGTGATGACGTTGTTTAGAGTTATAGAATCTTTACCACATAGAGCCTCACTTCCGTAGGTAATACTAGGCAATAGTTTTGCATTTATCACCTTTAGTAGTGGGAGATGGCTAGGTCCCCCCAGGGATCTATGTAGAGTATGGAATGCCAAGAGTAAGGTGTTACCTCTCCTTTGCAAGTCCATCTTGTGCTGCTGAAATGTGCCTTTGTCGTCAAAGAATACTTCCAGATACCTATAGGTTTTCACCTGCTCCAATTGACGATTTTATAAATACCAGCTATATTTTTCTGTGTCCTATATCTTACTTTGTTTTTTTTCTCATTTATTACCATGTCATTAGCCAGAGAATAAGTTGATATTCTGTTTATAAGGCGTTGTAAGCCGATCTTTGTTTGGCTTAGTGGGATGACATCATCAGCGCATCATAAATTTGATATGTACCTTTCTGCTAACTTAGGAGGATGCGCATTCTCCTTGTCCAGGGCATGTGTTAAGTCAGATAAAAATAAGTTAAATACATTTGGAGCAAGTACACACCCTTGTTTCAACCCCTGGAAGGTTTCAATTTTCCTGCATAGATGTGAACCATCACCTATTCTCATTCTAATCCATGTGTCAGAGTACAACAATTGAATTGCCTTTAGGAGAGTACCAGGTATTCCTTGTTTCACAAACTTTTGCCAAAGAATTTTCCAATTTACATAATCAAATGCAGATTTAAAATCCACAAAGCATAGATATAGTGGTTGCTTCCTGGATTTATATTTTTATATTAGTATTGAGAGTGCTACAATGTTGGACGCTGTACCCTGCCCTTGTATAAAATCAGATTTATTTGGCAGAATTATCTACCTTTCAGTAGCCCATTGTGATAATCCTGTCAGGAGAATTCCTGCGAAGAGTTTAACCTCTGTATCTTGCAATATGATTAAATGATAATTGTCTGGTTGTGCCCAATCGCCATTTTTGAAAATGGGTGTTATTAGAGAGCCTTTCCATGACTCCGGGATGATCACTGACTGAACTGCATTATTAAAAACTCTCGTCAGGTATCCTGCCCAAACAGTGGGAGTATCCTTGTACAAGGGCGAATGGGATTCTGTTTGGTTCAGGTGCACCATCTTGTCTCTGTTTTCTAATAAGTTTGCATACCTAATCTTCTGTAATTGTCAATTCACCTTCAATGCTCATCTTTTCTTTTGTTCTGCTGTAACTTTCTGACCTGGGGCATTGGTTAACATCGGGAATATGATTAAAATGTGTTGTTAAAAACCTGTACAGCAAGATTCCGCTAGTGTAGATGTTTTAATCGTCGTGTTGACTCTATTCAGGCTGTTAATCATCTTCCACAAGTCTCTTGAGTTTTTCTTTTTACTGTTATATAGTGCTTTTGCCCAAAGTGTTTGTTTCACTTTAGATTTTCATCCCAGATTAGCCTCCGCAAATCTGTGTTTATCCTCTCAAATTTATTGTGGAGGTCATGATTATCAGGGCAATTCTTTATCTGTCTCAAGGTTCTGTTTCGATTTCTTTTCGGAATACGACTTGTGTATGATATTCTGAAACTACTTAATATTTGAGCTTGACAGTTAGGTTGTCGATTATTATAATTATTTTTCGATTCATAAGAGGCCATTTTTTTCCCTGTAAAAAGTGCCCATTTTGCTGTTTCACGGAGGGACTCCGCTAGAAAACAATGCTCAACCAGTGTTAGTGCTGTATTTGTAACTGAGGCTTTAGAACATTCCGACCAGCACAGCCTCCTGTAATTTACGGTTGCTAACTCCCCAGGAATTTACTTTAATTTCTGATGTTTTAAACATTAGAGCCTAATCTCCATGATTTGTTGACCATGTTCACTTTCAGATGTTTTTATAATCTCATAAGAAGATATCAGTTGGAATAAGGGTAAGGATACTATTGTATAGTCAATCCGCGATTTTTGACCCAGTGCTTGGTAGGTCCATGCTGGTGGTATATCTTGTTGTAGCCAACCGTTTAAAACCCTTAGACCAAGAGATTCAAGGTCTTTAGTTAGATTGATTCCCTCTGACCATCTTGGCCCATTACTCTCTGGGGTTACTGACTGTTTAGTGATAGCCAATTTGTTTTAAATTACAATTTTTTAGCCACCACAGTCTATATTCCCACCTGCTCCCAATTGAATGTCATCACTTATTAAATGTAATAAGGTACCCCAATGTTATTCTATGGGAGGGGTAGGCAATGCAGTAGTGAAAAACAAATGTAAGTGCCTAACAGTAACTGAATCAGACAAATTCCAGTTAGGCCAGGCACAAAATATAGAACAAGCACCATTGGAATTCATTCTTCAACATTGCATGCTGTGATAACTCCATAACAGCAATTGTCACAATATTAGATAAACATATACAATGGTTTTGAAATTATGAAGGAAATTAATTTATTTTGACATTATGCTAATCAGAAAATGACTCATTAGTGAATATGTGTGTTATAGTGCAGTGTCTAGTGAACACGTTGGTTGAAAAATAAAGTAAAAAAATCAACAAAGTCAGGTGTTACAGTTTCATATAAGTGCGATACAGTACAGTGACTAGTGAGTGCATTGGTTAGAAAATAATGTTTAGAAATCAACAATCTCAGGTGTTATAGTGTCAGTGGCATTCACGTAAGAATTAACTGCAGTGCGCCACAGCAAGTTATGTCGATATTTCAAGTCTTATTTTTAGGTCGAGCTTCAGTGCGCATGCACGGTCTGCAAGACCTGTTGTGATCAGAAAAACTACATTTTTACCGCCTGCTGCTTCCCATTGGTAGATTCCAGTGTCGCTCTACTTTGCTGCTTCCTGACTGGATCATGCAGACGATACGTCACTTCCATAGCAGGCTGAAGAGCACCGGCCAAGTACAGTTTTCTTTCCCTTTATGGGCTTATCTGTTGTTCGGGAGAACATTTTTTCTCCTGCTACCCTTCCCTGCACTACAAGCCCAGCTCCCTATCAGCGCACACTCCATAAACACCCTCCCGCCCCATATCCACATCTGCAGCCCCTTCTGTGTAACATCTACATGCGTGTGTCACCATCCTGCAGGCTTAAACTATAAGGGCCTGATTCACAGAACTAACTTACGTCAAAAACGTAAACGTAAACGTAAAGTTAGTACTTTTTAGGTATTCACAGAATACACTTACTCATTTTGGTATTCACAGAATAGTACTAACTTTACGTTTACGTTTACGTTTTTGACGTAAGTTAGTTCTGTGAATCAGCCTGATTCACAGAACTAACTTACGTCAAAAGCGTAAACGTAAACGTAAAGTTAGTACTATTCTGTGAATACCAAAATGAGTAAGTTCATTCTGTGAATACCAAAATGAGTAAGTGTATTCTGTGAATACCTAAAAAGTACTAACTTTACGTTTACGTTTACGTTTTTGACGTAAGTTAGTTCTGTGGATCAGGCCCTAAATGCTCAGGCGCCGCGCTTCATGTTTCAGCACGGCACCCAATTTCCATAACTTTATGTACAGCTGCATTACTTTCGCTTTTCACTGCGTGCGCCCATGGGATCCCTCTGGTCTCCTCACTTTGATCTTTTCTCGCTGTTCCTTTCCCCTTCCTATGCCTGCTTTTCCTGCTCTGCAGGCTTGTTGCTGCTCTGGCCATGGACTGGGCCCAGTCCACACGGAGAATGGCTTTTCCCCCGCCCCTCCATCCCACCTTCTTTTCCTGCTCTGCAGGCTCGTTGCTGCTCTGGCCCCAGTCCACACGGAGAACGGCTCTTCCCCCGCCCCTCCATCCCACTCTCTTTTCCTGCTCTGCAGGCTCGTTGCTGCTCTGGCCCCAGTCCACACGGAGAACGGCTCTTCCCCCGCCCCTCCATCCCACTCTCTTTTCCTGCACTGCAGGCTCGTTGCTGCTCTGGCCATGGACTGGCCCCAGTCCACATGGAGAACAGCTGTTAATCCTGGCAGGGTGAGAGGGAGTACACGACCTCTCGCTTGAAGCGAACTGCTGCGGCAGGGCCTGCCTCCGTGCCCCGCATCAGCCCCTCACAGGCCTCAACTCAGCCGGACCAGCCTGTAGGTCAGTTCCATCTGTTTTATTTGACAGTGTACTTGTGTGAAATTAATCAGATGAAGTAAACCTTACAACATCGAATTATTTTTATAAATACAGCTCGCTACTGCAGTTAACGGTTTTGTAGCAGTGTAATTAACAAGTGTTTGAATTTTACATCTCAATGGCACTGGATATATCATGCTCTCAAGGACTAAAGACTGAGCCCGACCTATTGAATATTGAGCAGCTGATTGTACAGTATAAACTGATCTAGGGAACAAGAACTTAGCTCACTGAGGTATCTGATTGGCGTCTTTAGAAAGAAGGGCGATGCAGGAGGGAATGGAGAGAATTGTTTTATGTGGGGGATAAATACGTCACTATTTACAGATCTGACTCACTTTAACAGGTAGGGAAAATAAAGTACAGGTAGATAAATGAATCTGCCCAGAATCACATGTTCTATAATTGAGGACGCCGGGATGACAGCCCAGATCTCCCCATTTACTAAACTGAGCATCTGTCCATTAGGCCTCAGGTTCGCCCTCTGGCACTGCAGCAGTATGTGCCCAACCGGACCTATGCAGACAAGTAGTACAACCGCTTCACTACTGTCCCAGACATTAATGTTTATATTTGTCATGCTAATAAAGCTCTGTGCTTTGAATCGGCTGGTAATGATGCCAAGGCCTGGGCGTAGTTCGCTGAGTTTTGCTACGCGGAACTCAGCGAAGTTACAAATAAACTATGCGGAGTTCCGCAAGTGGCGGAGTGCAGTGCAAAATGTCGTTCGCACTGGTCTTCCTGCCGCTCGGGTAGAAATTCTACCCGAGCAGCAGCTCGCGCTCGCAAACTTACTGTTCGCGATCGCGAGCAGGGAAAAAACTCTGCTGCACTACGCAGCAGAGTTTTCTGCACTCCGCGAGCTCCACGGTGCGCGGAGTGCAGAAACTCCACAAACGGAGCGGAGTTCACCGCCCAGGCCTAATGACGCCATTACTTGGCAGTGATTGCTGCTTTTGCTGCCTCTGCCTTTCTGCCCCTTTATGGTGTTTTTCTCTCTGCTGATGCCTATCACAGGGGGAACAAAGGGGGCCAGCGGGGAGCAGCGGTGGTGCAGTGGTGCTCCCAGCAGGGAGGCCAAGAAGAGAAATTTGTCAGGTTTTGACTATGTATGCGTACAAGCTCCTCGGGTCCAGAACAATGCTCAGATTGGGTACACCCCTCAATACCCCCAATTCCGCATACCATAAAGGCACAGAAGCTTGGAGTGATTAAGTGAGGGAAAAGGTAGTGGGGAAAGGAACTGCAAGGAAGGAGACCTGTAAAGAAATGAGAAAGACAATTAAGGTCTCCACTCTCATTTGCTATTAAAAGATAGCTTATATGTATAGTTTTGCTATGAAAAATACCTATCATATGGGGTGCTGCCTTATGGAACCAATTACTTTCCTTATGCACCACATTTAGTGTCGTACATCCCTCCTTGCTGATTTGTGCAAAAATGCTGCAATACAAATGAATCACAAGTAAATTCAAAAATCCTCAATCAAAATCTTTGTGGGAATTGTATAAGGCAGACTATGGGGTCGATTCCGATTCGGGCCGGAAAAAGCACCGACCGACTCGGATCCGGAAATAATACCGACCGACACGTACCTGTGGCGCCCGACACGCCAAGTACGATGCAAGGCGTGCAAAATCCGACCGACACGTACGGAACCCAAGTCGACCGACCGAGCCGCACGGAAAACAGCAATCCGGTCGGAAAAACACGCGAATCCAACCGACCGACACGCACCCGGAACAAATCCGACCGAAACGTACACGCGAACTCCAAACAGCAAAGTACGATGCAAGGCGCGAAAACCACGAGCGAGTCGGACGGAGGCCAAGCCGTACGACCGACACGCATACAAAACCGAGCCGAAGCAACACAAAACACCGCGACCGACGCGTACGCAGCATAGAAAACTGCACATACACAGCGTGAACGAAACGGAGAAGACCGTACGAGACAAATGCAGGGTCCGACTCGGTCACAAGAACGTCTCCAACATACACAGACAGTACAAAGGAAAAATCACCCAAAAAAGGCCAAACAAGCAATTACAAAGCCAATAAATACTGGGGGGGGGACAGAGAACAAAGACACACCCACAACTCCACCCATATAAAGGACACAAATCACAACCATGAGCCTTTGCAAATGCCATTCCACTGCCAGCACCCAAGAGAAAGCAACCACACACCCACAGCTCATCCCTCACACAAGCCACACACCATCAGCACACCAACAAATACCTACCTCACATACACCCAGCAAAACACACACTCACACACCCTCACCTGCACACCAACACACACATCACTCACCATCACCACCCATCACCATGCCCCCAAGAAGAATCCCAAGTTCCTAGATAGTGAATTGGAAGTCATGGTAGACGAGATCCTCAGGGTAGAGCCACAGCTGTTTGGCACACTGGTCCAACAGACCCCCATCTCCCAGAAAACCAAGATGTGGGAGAGGATCATCAACAGGGTGAACGCACAATCACCATGTCGGCGCACAAAGAGCGACATCCAGAACAGGTGGTATGACGTGCGCAGGAGGGTACGGGACCTGCTCAAAAAGACTACATCAACAGCCAACTCACCGGCAGTGGCCCTCCTGCCAAGCCAATATACCTCAGGCCCTGGGAGGAGAAGGTGCGGGCCATCCTTCCGCCAGTGAGCGTATATGGACTAGAGGACATCCCAGAGCCTGGTGAGTACACAACAAATGTACACAATATACTGCCACAAAACACACACACATCACTGTCAAGGGGAGAGTCAAACCATGCACTCATAGCAATTACACAGCAACCAGAACAGAATCATCCCAAAATGTGTATGTCAGTCAGATAAACACAACACATGCCATCAAAAAAGTCACATCCAACTGTGCCATCACATGTACAAACAACTACAACTACAGCTAGGCAGTGGCACAAATAGAACTAACAAACACATCCAGACATGTAGCCACCACAACAACACCAACACACAGTGAAGAACACTCAAAGGAAGGAATTCTGTGTATGCTGGCCAAGTCAGTGTAGCCAATAGCATCATGGGAGTCGCAGTCACACATATTGCCCCCCCACAACTGCCCCATCAACACCACCATGAACCATGCGCACATCACAGGGAGTGGAGAAGGACTCACAAGATGGCTGACACTGGCTACTGCTGTGGGGAGCACAAGGCCCTGCTGGCAACTGTGCACCAACAAACAGCAGGACACCACTGACTGACATCCTGAGAGACAACTTCCACTCCCTGCAATGCAAGCACGTTCCATGGTGGGATAACTGGCTGGCTGGCTGGGTGGGAAGGAGGACTTGCAGCACTAACCATAGTCACAAGCACCTCCCCTCACACACCCCCCAACACAAACTCCACAGAACCCACCTGGTAGAATGCAATGCCCCCCATCCTAACACAAGATCCCACAAAGAACCACCACCCTGGGTTATGCTGTGTGAAGCACAGGGACACTCTTGGGACTTTTAGCCAAACAACTGCCAGGACAACACTCCCAGCCATCCTGTCAGCACAGCCAGCCCACCCCACAGGGAAGCAGAGTCAAAAGGAAGGAAGCATGGGCATGCTGGGAAGAGGGGTGGAGGCAATAGCATGATGGGAGTCGTACTCACTGATATTGGTCACCCCCACAACTGTCCCATCAACACCACCCTGAACCATGCTCACATCACAGGGAGTGGAGAAGGACTCACAAGATGGCTGACACTGGCTACTGCTGTGGGGAGCACAAGGCCCTGCTGGCAACTGTGCACCAACAAACAGCAGGACACCACTGACTGACATCCTGAGAGACAACTTCCACTCCCTGCAATGCAAGCACGTTCCATGGTGGGATAACTGGCTGGCTGGCTGGGTGGGAAGGAGGACTTGCAGCACTAACCATAGTCACAAGCACCTCCCCTCACACACACCCCAACACAAACTCCACAGAACCCACCTGGTAGAATGCAATGCCCCCCATCCTAACACAAGATCCCACAAAGAACCACCACCCTGGGTAATGTTGTGTGAAGCACAGGGCCACTCTTGGGACTTTTAGCCAAACAACTGCCAGGACAACACTCCCAGCCTTCCTGTCAGCACAGCCAGCCCACCCCACAGGGAAGCAGAGTCAAAAGGAAGGAAGCATGGGCATGCTGGGAAGTGGGGTGGAGGCAATAGCATGATGGGAGTCGTAGTCACAGACATAGCTCACCCCCACAACTGTCCCATCAACACCACCCTGAACCATGCTCACATCACAGGGAGTGGAGAAGGACTCACAAGATGGCTGACACTGGCTACTGCTGTGGGGAGCACAAGGCCCTGCTGGCAACTGTGCACCAACAAACAGCAGGACACCACTGACTGACATCCTGAGAGACAACTTCCACTCCCTGCAATGCAAGCACGTTCCATGGTGGGATAACTGACTGGCTGGGTGGGTGGGAAGGAGGGCCGGCTGTCAACCAAACACAACCAATGCAGACCATGTACACACCCCAAAAAATACATAGAAATGCCCAAATAATGCAGGACAATGTGCCACACCAATATCAACCCCTGACTGTGACGACTTAGGACAATGCAATGTACAGGCCCGCACCCAGAGGCACAGTCACAACTGTCATGTGTGTCAACCATTGATGCCTGCAGAAACATAACATACATTGTGTGTGTCTCCCAAAAACAGGTGAGGATATGGGGACACAGCAGCAGACGCTGAGGAGTCCCAGTCCCAGCCTCAAGAGGATGCGGAGCTCACTGGCGTCGTACAGCCTCTGTCCTCCTCGGACGATGAAGACCAACCTGGCACATCCGGTGCAAGTCTACATGCAGCACCAGCAGGACCACCAGCTGCAGCACCAGCAGGACCACCAGCTGCACCCCTGCACCCACCCCTCCAACGACTGCCACCACAAATACCATCCCTGCCGACATGGACAGAACAAGGAGCAACACCAGCACAGGGACCCTGGACCAACCTGGGGCCATGGACACCACCACCACCACCAACCCCCAAGGTGGACCAGGGTCATCTGTGCGTGCCACTGCACACACTGCACATGTCAGCAGGGGTGGTGGGAGGGGTGGGAGACAGAGGTCGCTGCTTGCAGAGGTTGCTGGTGTGCATGAAGACCCACAACTGGTACGCATAGCTGATGCGTACCAGTCCAGCACCGGAGACCTCAGCCAGGTAGTGGGGCTCCTCAGAGACATGAAACAGCAGCAGGCTGCCCATCATGCCCGCTTGGACTCCCACATGTCCCACGTGGAGTCACACATGTCCCGCGTGGACTCACACATGTCCCGCGTGGAGTCCAAGTGGGATGCACTGCATGAGATGACGGCGGTGCACAGGGACATTTTACAATGCCTCCGCCAGATGAACAGCAACCAGTCCACACCTCCCTGTGTGCCAACAACATCTGGTGCCGAACAAACTGCAACTGCCACAGGGAGGGAGGATGACTCTGGCGGAGAGTCCCCTGCACCGCAGCAGCCTGTACTTGAGGGCCCCCCCCAAGAAGAGGGGTCGTCCGAGGAGGGACAAGTGAGAGGCTGATGGCCAAGCGCAACTCCCAGGAAGCCTGAACCTGTTCTGGATGTTCACCTTTGTGCACAGACTGTTCACCCTGTTGACGGCAACACTACTCCCACACATTGCATGGGGAGTACAAGTTGGACCAATGTGTCAGACAACTGTGGCCCCGATACTGGGGATTCTGTCTACCAGGACTTTCAATTCACCTAGGAACTTCGGATTGCACGATTTATGTACAGCACTACCCATCCTATGCACTATTCACACAAATGTATCACAATAAACACACTAATACACCATACTTGCCTCTGTTGTGATTCCAACGTGGGTGCTGTTATGGGGATGATGAACTGCAAAATTACACTGTGTATGCGAACTGCAACAGCAAGGACAACACAGGCATGTGAGTAAAGGCAACGTGACACATATGAGGGAGACACACCACCAGGGCTACACAACACATACACACCTAGGCCATCTGACTCATTGCCTACACTGATGTTGCCAGGGAAGACGGTGCAATGCACAGACACCACACCCATTCCCAGTTGTAGTCAAGTAGCCCACAGGTGCAGTAAGCAAATGGCAGTCAAATGTGTGACCACAGACAACGCACATCACAAAGTGAAGCACAGGTTTATTACACAGTTGCAACATGTCGTAACCACTACAGATGCAAGGTAATCCCACCTGGCAGCGGGCACACAGTCAACAACTGTAGACGGAAGGAAGTCCATGGGTGTGGCGCACATCACCTGTAGGGACACAACAGCTACCAGCCTGGAAGTGCAATCACGTCGTCGGTGGACACAGTTGACCAAACGAATCTGTAAGTACCCTGTGAAGGACAGAAATGACACACAGTCAAAAGCAATGGAGTACAGGACAGAACAGCAAAACTCATGCACAATACATGTTACAAGATACCCACCCAGAACCAAGTTAGCATGTCAACACTGTTGGGGAGTACAGCCCACCTGTAAGCACACATCGCAACACACATCCAGTCAAGTAGCCCATGGACACACTCCAACAGCACCAGAGCACCACCTACACATCATGCCAACTCACATCATTGACATGACACCTCAGGATACTCACATTCAGCTAAAGAAGTTGGTGATGAGCTGTGTGCGGACATCACCATCATCATCATCATCATCATCATCGTCACTGGCATCGTGGTCCAGGCCAGGATCCTCCACAGGTGGCGGATGTTGGTCATTGTCATCCTGGATGAGAGGCAACTCCTTCCGCACTGCCAGGTTGTGGAGCATGCAGCAGACGATGATAATCTTGCACACTTTCGCAGGGGCATATGGGAGGGACCCTCCGGTCTTGTCCAGGCAGCGGAAGCGGCTCTTCAGGAGACCAAATGTCCGCTCAATCACTCTCCTGGTCCGACCATGTGCCTCATTGTAGCGCATCTGTGCTGGTGTCACAGGGTTCCTGAGGGGTGTCAGCAACCACGGCATGTTGGGGTATCCCGAGTCACCTACGGACAGACAAGTGCACATTAGCTGACTTGGAAAAGTGGGCGGAATACTACAGATCAGATCACACACAATGGCACAAAGTCAGTACACACCGACAAGCCAGGCACGCTGGTTCTGCATCTGTGCCATCATCCTGGGGATGCGACTACTCCTCATCACAAAGGCATCGTGTGCTGAACCAGGGAAACGGGCACACACGTGTGTGATGGTCATGTCTGCAAGACACACCACCAGTGCATTGACCGAGTGGTAGTGCTTGCGGTTCCTGTAGGCCTGCTCCTGGGCCTGTGGTGGTACCAAAGCCACATGTGTCCCATCAATGGAGCCAATGACATGCGGCATCCTCCCCAGGGCATAAAAGTCACTCTTCACGTCAGTGAGTCGTCGCAGTCTAGGGAAATAGATGTACCGGTTCAGGAATAGCAACATTGCCGCCAAAACATCGCGGAGCACACGGCTCAACATGGTCTGTGACATCCCACCAGCAGTCGCCACAGTATGTTGGAAGGTACCGGTGGCAAAGAAGTGTAGGGCTGCCATCACCTTCACCTTGGGGGTCAGCGCTGTAGGATACGGCCGGCCAGGCTGCAAATGTGGGGACAACTGCACTGCCAAATCCTCAATCAGCTGCCTGGTGAAGCGGTACCGTCGGATGCTGTCCCGTTCCACCATCGTTGCCAGGTCTGGGAATGGTCGATGGACAGCAGGAGCCCTGCAGTGCAGAGGAGAAGTAAGCAAGATTGTCAGTCAGCCCACATATGCGGCATTGAACACACTCAATATACCAACATACATCATTATGAGGCACAACTACATGAAGTGTGCAGTTCCGTAAGGACATGTATGGTACATACATGGCCAACATCTGTCAACACGGTCCAACAGGTGGCATCAATTAGTCCCAGGTTGGCCCATTGGATATCATGAGGCCGTGTCACAGTTCCCATCTCCTGCTGCCGTGTCACAATCACCACCCACAGTGACATGTGAGGACAGATGTGCCCCAGGCACCACAGCTCAACGACAGGTACATTCCCAGGGACCCTGTATTGCCACATGGACACTGGCATTACATGGAGTATCATGTATACACCACAGCAAAACAACAATGACCCCCACAGGTAGTGGTCCCACTTGCCACGGCAGGACAGACATGGACGTCTGTGACACACACACGCACAACATCAAAGTCCATGCACACACAACCTGGATGTGGAGACTGTCTCCCATTGTGCACATGAAATCAGAGACATTGTAAACACTACATGCACAAAGACTGTGGAGGACCATCACTATTGTGCCACTGGGACACCCTGGCTCAAACATACCGTCCCACATGGGACTCACGGGGTATGTGACATGACATACACATACACCACCGTGAAATGTGACCATGGCACATGCACAGATATGAACAGTTGCACATCACAGTGGTCATGTACACGTAACACCCAGGATCCTGTCCCCATGAACACGTGCACAGCCTGGGGGTGGCTGCCCACAGGTGACACCCACAGGACAACATGTACACCAACATACACACAATAGGAAATGCAGCCTTACATGCCTTATGATAAAGTTTGGACAGGCTGTCGTGATGTAGGTGTGCCCCTCACTCCCTGGGAGCTATCTGTGGCTGGCATATGTCCATCTGAGACAGGCATGCTGACATATGCCAGTCACATGTACAGTGATGCGTTGAACAGCAATGGACCGATCGGTGCCCCGGCCGGCCCATTGCATTCAATGTGTGCGGGTACGCGTTGTACCCCTGTACGCGTTGAACTGCAATGGACCGATCGGTGCCCCGGCCGGCCCATTGCATTCAATGTGTGCGGGTACGCGTTGTACCCCTGTACGCGTTGTACTGCAATGGACCGATCGGTGCCCCCGGCCGGCCCATTGCATTCAATGTGTGCGGGTACGCGTTGTACCCCTGTACGCGTTGTACTGCAATGGACCGATCGGTGCCCCCGGCCGGCCCATTGCATTCAATGTGTGCGGGTACGCGTTGTACCCCTGTACGCGTTGAACTGCAATGGACCGATCGGTGCCCCGGCCGGCCCATTGCATTCAATGTGTGCGGGTACGCGTTGTACCCCTGTACGCGTTGTACTGCAATGGACCGATCGGTGCCCCCGGCCGGCCCATTGCATTCAATGTGTGCGGGTACGCGTTGTACCCCTGTATGCGTTGTACTGCAATGGACCGATCGGTGCCCCCGGCCGGCCCATTGCATTCAATGTGTGCGGGTACGCGTTGTACCCCTGTACGCGTTGAACTGCAATGGACCGATCGGTGCCCCCGGCCGGCCCATTGCATTCAATGTGTGCGGGTACGCGTTGTACCCCTGTACGCGTTGTACCGCAATGGACCGATCGGTGCGCACCCATTGACAATGGGCTTGCCTGGCAACGGACGCGTTTTCGAATTTCGAACGAGTCGGTTGCTGTAAATTCAGTTGGTCACCCACAACAATGTTGCAAAATCATGTATGTCATGAAGTTGAAGATTTGAAGGATGCTGTGGGCGTGTTTTGGTGCTGCTATTCCATGGATTGGCCAGATTCAGAAGATGCAAACGACTTGGACCTATCACTTTGGACACAAGGGACAGTATCTGCCTCTCCAGCACATATATATTGCTGGCTGTTCCCCTGAGAGCTCACTTGCCTGCACTACATGCTCCAGGACGACATCTGCCACTGCACTGCTGCTGTCTCTGCCCCTCTGGACCCTGCAATGGCACGTACTGTGGAGAGAGCCCCAGCCTTCAGCCTTGAAGAGAACCAGGCCCTGCTGGACAGCCTACTTCCACAGTACAGCAAGCTGTATGGGACACCAGGGGAGCAGGTGAGTGTTCTGTGCACTGCCTTTCTGAATGTGCATATTGTCTGACTAGCAAGGCTGAAAGTCTGCACGCCACTGGCTAGCAGGCTCACTGAGTAGTTGTCGCCCCCATAGTGTGTAGTGACATGCACTGGACAGGTATGGTGCAGTGACAGTGCATTTGAACAAGGTTTTACTTCCCATGCAATGATACCATGTAGTGACGTCTGGCAAACTGTCCATGGGCAGCTTTGCACTGCCTGTGTACATCATGTGCCCCTGTGATTGAGACATGTATATGCAACTGTGTCATGCACGGATATGTTGCATGTGTAGTAATGGCCTTTTCACTTTGTCATCCTGACAGGTTAATGCCCATCGGAAGCAGGATATCTGGAAGGACATCGTCCGGGCCGTCCGGTCCGTGGGGGTCTACAAGCGCCGGATCCGCAACTGCCAGAAGAGGTGGCAGGACCTTCGGGGCTGGACCCGGAGGATTGCACGGGTCCAGCTGAAGCTGTCGCCTCCTCGCAGGAGGGGCGGAACACGGACCCTGACCCCCACATGCTCCAGATCCTGGCGGTGGTGTTTCCAGACCTGGATGGGCAGCTGAAGGCCAGACAGCAGCAAGGAGGGGGTGAGTCAAAGACTGCACTGTGAACTCTGTATTACATGCTTTGTGCCCTCCTCTGGCCTGGTTCAACTGCCACAGTGCAGCAGTCATGTTGTCCAGGAGCCATGTCCCTCTATTGTGCACTGCCCACTGCTCATCTGATACCCAGGTGTGGCCCTTACATTCAGGGAATTGTGTCACTTGGGACTGTGTCCTTGCAGTTAGCTTCACTAAAGGTGGGGGACAGCATCTGTTTCCCTAACTCTGTTGTGGGCATCATGGGTGGGTCCATTGTTCACACAACGCCTGTGTTCGGACATGTAATCTGCGTGTTGCTTTGATATGCGGTCCACTTGCTGAGCTGAGCCACCACATGTGCCTGGGGTATGTGGCACACGCCCATGCAGCGGGTGGGAACAATGTTTGGGCCCCAGGAGTGTGCAGATTACGTGTGTCACACATACATAGCCAGCTATCCACTGTCCAGGGCTCATCCCTCATTCATGTGGAGCAGGACAGTCATGCCTACTCCAGGCCATGCAATGCACTCTGTACTCCCACTCCCGTGTATCAGCTGACACATTGTGCGCAGTGATTTGACCCCTCAGGTGTCTGCCTCTGTGTCAGTGTGCTGTGGATCACTTGCCAGGACTGCTGGGGTGTTTCTTGGTAGGGGCTCAGCATGCCCCTGGAGATGTGACCATAGGAGACGATACTTGTGTGTCACATAGGTGTTTGATCAGCTGCCCGTGCAGACTGGGGTATGCGAATGTGAAGTTCAGGCAGCTGTTCCCCATTCACAGCAGATTGTGAGGGGCTCAGGTTCAGAGGGTAGTGTCACAGGTCTCCCATATGTCCAATAGGTATGACCTGGACAGATGAGGGTTAAGATGATGTGTTGTGTGGGGGATGTACATGTGCACTTGTGCAGCTCCAGGACTTGCATTCCCCATGACCTACTATTGTGACACAGTGCATAGTGTTGTTGTCTGGCTGCCAAGTCATACATCACTGAGACAGTGATGTATGACTTAGCAGTCATGCCTCTGCCATGGCATGTGTCAACTTATTGGTGGTCCTGCAGGGGAGTGACATGTGCTACATGCACACCATTGTGGCGATGGCTATCAGGACATGGGTGCATCATGGTGTCTGTCGCTGGTATGCATCACATGCATTTCCTATTTGACTCTGGGCATCCCTTTCATCCGGAAACCTGTACTGACTCAGTGGCAAGAGCTGTGATGTGTGCATGTCCACATGCCACACCGTGTCCTCTGCACTGTCCAACTACTGTGTACTTGGTGCATGTGTCCACACTGGGGTGTTGCAATCCAACAGACACCAGACAGATGGGTGCAAGGCCATGTGGGATGTGAGTGCCATGCTTGGCATCAGACTGACAATTGGCTTCTCCTGTTCAGTTAGGGCACTTTTAGCAATGTACAACTAATGATGCCAGGGCTTGCTCTGTAATGTGCTGTGCTCACAGTGGTGTGTGCGTTTGGTGCAGGTGACTGATGTCTGTCTGTTTCCCCATTGTTTGCAGATACATCCACGGCCACGGAAGGGGACAGCTCCACGGACCAGGAGGAGCCAGAGAGCCAGACTGGGTCAGCAGCCGAGGAGTGGTCGGAGGGACCCAGTGGCACGGAGGGCGAGGGGAGCCACACCGAGGAGTCCTCAGCACCATCCACCTCAGCTGAGGACCAGAGCAACTCGGAGGATGACTCCCTTATGGAGGCGGGTGTCAGCAGCCACCACACCCCAGCTAGTGTTGCTGTCCCCGCCACCACCAGCACCACCACCGCCCTCCCATCGGCTCCCATTCCCCAGGTCCGTGGAGGCTCCCATGTTCGGGAGCGTGTCTCCTTTGGGCCAGGCACCGCACCCCCTGCCCCTGTGTCCCCTGCTGCCCTGAGTGAGGAGTCTGTGTACCTCCTTCGCCAGCTCCATGTAGGGCAGACAGCCATGCTGAGTGTCCTCCATGCGCACACCGCTCTGTTGACTCAGCTGGTGTCGTTCATGGAGGGCATCTCATCGGGCATGTCTGACCTACAGAGGGGCAATAGGTCCATGGACTCCTCCCTGACGGCAGCAGTGTCCCTCCTCAGAACGGTCCCTCACCCCTCCTGCCTCTGCTCCATCCACACTCCCCAGCACCTTACCCGTCCCAAGCACACACACACCGGCACAGGCACACACCAGCACACACACGTCCAGCACACAGACACACACGCCACAAACAAAACGCACACGCACGCACAGTCAGGGGACTGAAACCAGACTCACAGGGGATGGGGCCCTGGTACACACACACGCATCCACGGGCACTGCGCAGTCCTCAGTTGCCTCTCCCTCCAAAACACCCTCCTTGCCTCACCTGCAACCCCAAAGACCCAGCGCCTCTTCCTCAGTGACCTCGGCCTCTTCCCCTCCGATCCAGCTGCTCCAGCATCCAGGGGGAAGAGGAAGCCCCCACACGGAGCAGAGTGCCCCTCGCCCCCGGACACCCTCCCCCAGGCGCAGACAGACTGAGGCCCCCACCCGCAAGTCCCCCCGGAGTGGTAAGAGCAAGACCCCGCCGCCGCCCTGCAGCTCAAGCACCAGGTCTCCTTCCTCCATCCCTCAGGCCCCCACTCCACAGGTGCCCCCACCACACCCTGCCCCAGGTTCCCCCACCCACAGATATACCATCCCCAAGAGGCTCCGGCCTTCTCCCCTGGCACTTGCTCTCCCGGCACCACACCCCCGCTGCGCTTGTCTGTGCCACTGATGTGGTGAGGGTGTCCTCCCCCTCTGTCCAGCCCACCTTGCCTGTTCCCCATTCTCCTCCCCTGGTGGTAGGCACTGCAGTGGAGTCCACTACCACCCTGTCTGACTTGGGCACTGCAGTGGCGGACCTGTCCACTCCATCTGCAGGGTCCACTGCAGTCGTGCCGGCACCCACAACATCTGATCCATGCCATCCAGTTGTGCCGGCACACACCATGTCAGACACCTCCACTGCAGTTGTCAGTGGCTCTCCAGCACCCACCACCCCTTCCCTGCTTCCTCCTGGTGAGCCCTGATCCTGTCCCTGCGGTGCCTGGCCTACCCCCCGGTTGCCCCTCCTAGTGGATTGTCCCTGGTTTTGTGCAGGCATGTATAGGGTGGCATCTGCCACTGTCACCCACTTGTGACTTTGTTGATGGACTGGCCATTGGCCTTTGTTTATTTCCTACCGGACTTCTACTTTTAATGCCACATATGCTGAATAAAGCAACTTTCAGTTCTCTAGTGCTTTTGCTTCTGATGTACATGATGTTGATGATGCTAACCATGCCCTTGCTGCAGTGATGGTGATATTTGGTCTCATGATAATGAAGTGTTACTGTGCAGGAACCCATGTGGTCCAGGGGGAATGTGTCCTATCCTGTGGTGTATCCATGTCATCCATAGCAGCATCTGAGGGTGTCATGTGTTCAGTATTTGGCAATGGGATTTCCTACTTAGATTGCCTATTTCACATCTGTGGCTTCCACCCCTGCACATCTGTTGTGCCTGCCATTGTTCAATTCGTCTACTTCCCTGACCGTGTGGCCATCTCCACTGGACATGCAGGTTTGGGCATCAATGGGGAAGGACTCATCTGTGTTGTCAGTGCAACATTGCTATACAAGTGTGTTGGATCTGTGCTGATGATTCCGTTGGCACTTCCATGACCAGGCTGATGTTACGGGAGCCCTCATTTGGTGCTAATTGTTGATTGTGTGACCAAGTGCTCAGCTGACATGATGGGGCCCTACTGAGGCAACATATGGCACAGCTCTCCTCACACAGGAGTGGAGTCCCCTCATGGCAGTGTGTACTCCTGTGACATTGCCTGCGCCCAAGGTGTGTGTTGTATGTGCATGTCTGTGTGTTCACTTCCGTTTAGCTGTGCATGCTGTGATCCCTAGTGTTGTACCTGTTTGTGATGCTAGCTGAGTTGACCTATGTTCCCCCAAAGTCTTCGCCCTGGGTTCTCTGTGATGTGGGTGCATGGCACATTACTGGTCATCAGGGTGTCACCCATAGGTGTGTTTGCTGTCAGGGCTGAGTTTGTGTGCTGACGCAGATGGGTCACAGTCAGGTTTCCCCTTGGCACTTGTTGTTTGCCCCTGTCATGTGATTTCCAGTTTGTGTTATCTTTCAGTGATTGTGACACGTTGTGTGTGTG
Organism: Calotriton arnoldi; assembly: GCA_963921515.1. Classification (NCBI taxonomy): domain Eukaryota; kingdom Metazoa; phylum Chordata; class Amphibia; order Caudata; family Salamandridae; genus Calotriton; species Calotriton arnoldi. Next base: position 296,203 of record CAWUFW010013928.1, read on the forward strand.
ACTGCTGGCACTGCTCAGGGTCCGGGCTGCAATGTTGGTTGTTGTCTATGTGTGTTCTTTGTGGGTGACCTTGGCTTCTTCATTGGTGTGTGACTGTGGCTGGGATCCCATTGGTTGGTGTGGTATTGCCGTCATGTCCATGTACAGCGTAGTGTGCAGTGTGTCAGATATTCAGGAGTCTTGTTGAGTGCCCATGTGTGATGTGTTTCTGCACCTTGGTTCCCACCCACCACCCTGGAATAGTCATGGGTGCATGTGCAATGTCACCAGTGCATGTGTGCTTCACTGCTGCACATTGTTGGAGGTCGAGGGGTGTGGTGTTGGGTGTGCAGATGTGAGTTGTTGCCCGGCTAGACCCCTGCCTCCATGTTGGCCTTGGCTTACTGGCCATGCTGTTTGATTTGTGCTTGTGTAGGTGTGATGGTAGTTAGTTGCTCAGGACACATGACTGTGGTTCACAGTGTGAACGACATTTAGCTTTGTCATCACAGTGGGATTGTAATGCAGCCCAGGGTCACCACATTGTGGGGGCCATGGGGGTGGTGCTGTGGTGTGTCTGTGTCTTGCTGTGTCAGTTGCTGTCCCTACGTGCCTGTGTGACATGTGTGATTTGTGCTCCCTCTCATCTGTCAATGCCTGCTTGCCCACATAGGGGATTTGGATCCATGAGTTACCTTTGTGTGGCACTGTATGCACATCTGTATGATTGGTATTCAGGTCTCCTCATGTGTTGTGTGGTTGCCTGGGGACACTGGCACCACCCCTCACCTGTTGTGTATGATGTGCAGTGTGGGTCTGCCTGTTTGTGTTTGTGCATCTGCACCACTGCATTGGCATATCTTGGGTGTGCCATTGGCTGTATGTAGTTTGGTGGGTTTCCCCTGCTGTCCCTAGGACTCCTAGGTCATCGGTCAGCACAATGATCATGGTTTGTGTGTCCCATTGCTGCCATGGTATGGTATCTGTTCACCTCACATCTGCAGTCTCCACAGGGTATATGCATGTGTGCCCATTGGTGCAAATATGTGGGTCTGCATTCTGATGGTCACTTCTGTCATTGTGTCATTGATGATTGTTGACGGTGTCAGCCCCCATGGGTGTTGTTTGTCTGCACATGGCCAAAGGTATGTCTTATTTGCACTGCAGTATTTGGCTCCCCCAATTTATGTTGCAATGGGACACATACACTACTTTGCCACTGATGTGTTTGTTGTTCTGTGACCAGGAATCATCCATGCAGTTTGGCAGTTGCACCTCTTTCTTTGTCAACACTTACCTTTTGGTCACTGTGATGATGGGGGTTTGGACCCCATTGCCACAATGTTCAAAATGTGCTTCAGCTATGGACCCCACACTTACCTTTTGGTCACTGTGATGATGGGGTTTGGACCCCATTGCCACAATGTTCAAAATGTGCTTCAGCTATGGACCCCACACTTACCTTTTGGTCACTGTGATGATGGGGTTTAGACCCCATTGCCACAATGTTCAAAATGTGCTTCAGCTATGGACCCCACACATACATTTTGGTCACTGTGATGATGGGGGTTTGGACCCCATTGCCACAATGTTCAAAGTGTGCTTCAGCTATGGACCCCACACTTACATTTTGGTCACTGTAATGATGGGGGTTTGGACCCCATTGCCACAATGTTCAAAATGTGCTTCAGCTATGGACCCCACACAAACATTTTGGTCACTGTGATGATGGGGGTTTGGACCCCATTGCCACAATGTTCAAAATGTGCTTCAGCTATGGACCCCACACATACATTTTGGTCACTGTGATGATGGGGGTTTGGACCCCATTGCCACAATGTTCAAAATGTGCTTCAGCTATGGCCCCCACACTTACCTTTTGGTCACTGGACTACGGCAACTCCCTCTACGCCGGAACCACAGCCAAACTTCAAAAAAGACTCCAACGCATCCAGAACGCTGCAGCTCGACTCATCCTGGACATCCCCCGACACAGCCACATCGCCAGACACCTGAGAGACCTGCACTGGCTCCCCGTCAGCAAGAGAATCACGTTCCGACTCCTCACCCACGCACACAAAGCCCTCCACAACCAAGGCCCCAGATACCTCAACGACCGTCTGACCTTCTACACTCCCACCCGCCAGCTACGATCGACCAACCACGCCTCGCCGCCGTCCCCGCATCCGAAGAGCCACAACGGGAGGAAGATCCTTCTCCTACCTGGCTGCCAAGACGTGGAACTCCCTACCCATCCACCTCCGCCTTACCCAAAACCACCTCTCCTTCAGGAAGCAACTCAAGACCTGGCTGTTCGAACAGTAGCGGACCCCCCTCCCCCAAGCGCCTTGAGACCCTCCGGGTGAGTAGCGCGCTATACAAATGATTGATTGATTGATTGATTGACTGTGATGATGGGGGTTTGGACCCCATTGCCACAATGGTCATGGCCTGCTTGCATTGTGGGTGCCACACATATATGTGTGGCACATGTGCTAGGGGGTCACATTGTATGTTCAAAGTCATGTTTGGTGTTGTAGGCATTTGACACAGTCTACACACGCTTGTCATGGTGTTGGGGGGGATGTCTTCTTCTTGCATTCCCTAGGTTGTGGTGTGCTGGTTGTGTCATGCATTGTCCATCCTATGAGTGGGGGTGGTAGTAGTGGTAGGCATCCAGCCCCCCCTGGGCGAGGGTGGTAGTAGTGGTAGGCATCCAGCCCCCCCTGGCTAAGGGTGGTGGTAGGCATCCAGCACCCCCTGGGTGAGGGTGGTAGTAGTGGTAGGCATCCAGCCCCCTGGCTAAGGGTGGTGGTAGGCATCCAGCCCCCCTGGGTGAGGGTGGTAGTAGTGGTAGGCATCCAGCCCCCCTGGCTAAGGGTGGTAGTAGTGGTAGGCATCCAGCCCCCCTGGCTAAGGGTGGTGGTAGGCATCCAGCCCCCTGGGTGAGGGTGGTAGTAGTGGTAGGCATCCAGCCCCCCCTGGGTGAGGGTGGTAGTAGTGGTAGGCATCCAGCCCCCCCTGGGTGAGGGTGGTAGTAGTGGTAGGCATCCAGCACCCCCTGGGTGAGGGTGGTAGTAGTGGTAGGCATCCAGCCCCCACTGGCTAAGGGTGGTAGTAGTGGTAGGCATCCAGCCCCCCCTGGCTAAGGGTGGTGGTAGGCATCCAGCCCCCCCTGGGTGAGGGTGGTAGTAGTGGTAGGCATCCAGCCCCCCTGGCTAAGGGTGGTAGTAGTGGTAGGCATCCAGCCCCCTGGGTGAGGGTGGTAGTAGTGGTAGGCATCCAGCCCCCTGGCTAAGGGTGGTGGTAGTGGTAGGCATCCAGCCCCCCTGGCTAAGGGTGGTGGTAGGCATCCAGCCCCCCTGGGTGAGGGTGGTAGTAGTGGTAGGCATCCAGCCCCCCTGGCTAAGGGTGGTAGTAGTGGTAGGCATCCAGCACCCCTTGGGTGAGGGTTGTAGTAGTGGTAGGCATCCAGCCCCCCCTGGGTGAGGGTGGTAGTAGTGGTAGGCATCCAGCCTCCCCTGGGTGAGGGTGGTAGTAGTGGTAGGCATCCAGCCCCCCTGGCTAAGGGTGGTGGTAGGCATCCAGCCCCCCTGGGTGAGGGTGGTAGTAGTGGTAGGCATCCAGCCCCCCTGGCTAAGGGTGGTGGTAGGCATCCAGCCCCCCTGGGTGAGGGTGGTAGTAGTGGTAGGCATCCAGCCCCCCTGGGTGAGGGTGGTAGTAGTGGTAGGCATCCAGCCCCCCTGGCTAAGGGTGGTAGTAGTGGTAGGCATCCAGCCCCCCTGGCTAAGGGTGGTAGTAGTGGTAGGCATCCAGCCCCCCTGGCTAAGGGTGGTGGTAGGCATCCAGCCCCCCTGGGTGAGGGTGGTAGTAGTGGTAGGCATCCAGCCCCCTGGCTAAGGGTGGTAGTAGTGGTAGGCATCCAGCCCCCCTGGGTGAGGGTGGTAGTAGTGGTAGGCATCCAGCACCCCCTGGGTGAGGGTGGTAGTAGTGGTAGGCATCCAGCCCCCCCTGGCTTAGGGTGGTAGTAGTGGTAGGCATCCAGCCCCCCCTGGGTGAGGGTGGTAGTAGTGGTAGGCATCCAGCCCCCCCTGGGTAGGGGTGGTGGTGCGCATTCAGGCCCCTGTGTGCATATGTGGCATTGGTGATGGGCATCCCGCCCCTATGGTGGTGCTGTTGCTGGTGTAAGTATATTCTGCATCCCTCTGTGTGTGTGTGTGTGTGTGTGTGTGTGTGTGTGTGTGTGTGTGTGTGTGTGTGTGTGTGTGTGTGATGTGTCGTGTACGTGTTGTATGTGTTTTGTGGTTGGTGTCTGGCTTACCTTCTGCGCCGTACGCGTCCGTGCCTGTTCCGGTAGTAAATGTAGAATATTGGTATGATCGGGACGAAGGGATTCATGGTTGGTTCGTGTCGTTCGTCCTTCTCGTTGCTTCGCGTCGTCCTCGTCGCTTCGCCTCGTCGCTGGCGTGTTCGTCTCATAGCCGTGGATCGTGTTGTGGCGCGATTCGGAGCTTATGTGCGCCTCTCCTGGATGCTTTGACGTGCCGTGCGTAGCGACGGGTTCGGCGCGTACGGAAAGCGCATCGTACTCGTTCGGCCGGACGGAGCAGCATTTTTCCTTCCGTGCGACTCGATTCGGTGTTTCCGGATTCGCCTCGGTCGGGGAACAGGACCTGGTTTGGGGGAGTACGGCTCGGCCGGATTCTGTGCTGTTGTGCGCATCGTACTTACTCGTTCGGTGGGCTGTACGGATCGGTCGGGAAACAGGCTTTCGCATGGCTTTTTTCCCGACCGAATGCTATTGGGTGCGCCTCCGACCGAGATCGGAATCGGCCCCTTAATGTTTATGCATTTGAGCCATTAGAGTTGTTTGCCTCGCAGTAAATGTGTACAGTATTTATATATTTCTATGATTATTGTATTGAATGTGAATCATGTCAACAGTGAGTGATCTTAGTGGCGTGCAGCAACCTGCCAATATTCTCAGGAGTGGTAACAGTAATCAAGTGGTATTTCAAATTCTTGAATATGAAAGCACGTCCAGCAATAGTCAATGTATTATATGGTTGTATCGTTTCATTGAATAGTTTTTAATTATATCTATTTATTATACAGCTATTTTGCACAAGTGATAGATTTACATCTATATCAGTACTGGCATTAACAGCTTTGAAGTTTTAGCAACAACAGTGATAGAACAACAATAATGACAATTCTCAATGATTGAGTCTGTTTTCTATGACCATACCTCTATGGTATCACAAGGTGTGTGTTTTTTGATTTAAAAATGGTGGTTTCGCGGCACGTCAGTAGATGTAAACAAGCCCAGTGTGGTGGGCGAAACGCGTCATCTGGTCATGTTAATAAAAGAAAACTAAATTCAGCACAAATCTCAGAGTACGTGTCCCGTTTCTGCAAGGAAGTGCAGTGGTATTTACCTGCGAATATATATATATATATATATATATATATATATATATATATATATATATATATATATATATATATATATATAGAGATAGATATATATATATATATATATATAGAGATAGATAGATAGATCTATATAAACACTCACAATCCTGGCTCACCACATATCCTTGATGGGACCACACAGTTACGGACCACGAGGCGTTTGTTGTTGAATATCAAAGTGCTTTATTCCAGAACAAAGATTAGTACATAGTCCACTCCAGGCCGGTGCCTAGCATGACGCGTTTCGACCGCTCAAGCGCGGTCTTGATCACATGACGTGCTGCCTCATTAGTTCTCTTTAAATAGTGACCACAAAACACCAGTGCATGATTGGGCAGTACAATGCAACCCGCAACAAACAGACTATACATTGCATGATGTCAATTAATGGATTACAATGCAATTATTGATTAAAAAACATAGCAGCATTTTCGGTTTAACATATCTAAAAAGAAGTGTAATTCTGTTATTATATGAAACATGTTGCACGCTCATATTAAAATACCTAATTCAACACATCCATAGGCTATCTTCAATACAGATACATGTCGACATCCTTCCTGTCCCTTTTTTTGCAAGCCTACTGTTTATATGTGCGCATGCAAACACTGATCATTGATACTTGAACACTTCTGATATGGCAACCGATACCTAAAAAATCTTACACATGAATCTTAATCATAGTAGCATGTTTAAAAATCCACAGGTCAATCTGATTAGTTGATGTTAAACTCCTATATGTTGCTTTAAAGTGCTAGTGCTTTATGTATTGCAATATGCCCTTACGGTTCTAAGTGCTATCAAACAAAGTGCTAAAGTGCTATAAAGTGCTTGTGTAGAAAAATATTAGTCCAGAAGAACGTCCAAAAATCATCATGAGGCCTCATGTATGATTATAAAGTGACAGTACACATAGGTAAACATATATAAAGGTAAGCAATTTTCTAATACCATACGGCTTAAAGTGCTGATACTATAAACGATGCAAGAACATACTCGCTATTGCACGATCCCACAAATATGGACAATGCAATTAAAAAATTCAATTCATATGTAACGAACAATAAAACACATTTCTCTGCAAACCCCAAATTAAAGCTGAAGAGGATATGGTTATTGCAATACTGAGTGAGGATGTCAGGATGAGCTAATACTCGTTGGCCATAAGTATACAGCCTAGGATCATGAATGCAGGCTTAAAGGAAGTTGTGCAAATCCTCACTGGTGTTTAAACCATTTGGCATCTTGGTATCCAGTTCCAGGATGAACTGCGATTCCAGTTGTCGCAACAATTTTTCTCTGTTGCTCCCTCGTCTGGATATAGGAACAGCCCCTATCACAAAATATTTCAGTTCGATGAGATTGTTATGATGCACTAGTTTGAAGTGACGGGCCACTGGGTAATTTGGATCGGAGTTCACCACAGCTCTCAGATGTTGTAAAATCCTGTTGAATACCTCTGGAGTTTAGTGCTCCCCAAGTATTTAAGTCCACATGGACATTCCAATACATATACTGCATGATCTGTTCTGCAAGTATAGTGGCCTTTGATGTTAACAGGTTTCGTACTGAATGCCGTCATGTATTCAGTGGTGTTGACTCCGAACTTGCAAGCTCGACATGAGCTGCACTTTAAAAACCCTGTTTTCGTTGTCAATCAGGTAAGAGCTGGAGTAAACTCCGGACTGCTCCTTACTAGTGCATCCCTCATAGAGGGTGCTCGCTGAACGTTAGTGAAAGTTGTTCAGGAAGAATTTGGGTCAACGTGATGTCAGTTAGTACAATCGGCCAGTGAGTGTTGATGATTTGTCTTTCCTGCTTGCTGTATGTAGTGATCATCCTGATCTTTTGCGGTGTCTCCTCAACATGCCTGATGAGTGCTGTGCTATGTTTGGTGCTGTCCTTTTTAACTGTCAGGCAGGCCTCTCTAGTGTGTGTATTTACTTTTATAAGGGCTTTGTGTAGGTCAGCGCTTTTGTAACCACGGGCAATGAATCGCTGTGTTGCTTCATTTTTTTTTTTTTTTTTTATATATCTTTATTTGCATTTCCTAAAGTAGACAGTGTACAAATAACATTAAGACGGGGGGAAAAAAAAAGAAGAAAAAAAAAAGGGAGGGGGGAAGGGTGCAAGATAGATGACTACTGTTGCGTATGTGATACATGGGACAGATACGTATTACCAACATTGGAATATGCCAACTGTGTTTTCTGTTACATTCGTTATCCCTAGTACGCCTAATGTTCATGTGGCCAAGGCCTGACCACAGTGTCCGTATTCAAATCACCAATTGTCCAAGGGAACGCGTAGCAGTGTCCGCATATCGCAGAGGAAATAGTTCATCCCATCTTAACCACACATATCCTTGACCGCACTTAGCTTTGCAGTCAAGCACTAAATTGCAGGAAAATCAGATATAATTTGTTATTTTCGTAACTTTAACCTTTAAACAGATAACTAAACAAACAGAAAAAAAATCATCGCCACGCCCCGACCAAAGTGTGGAAAGTAGGTACGCCCTCTATGCAACCACACCATGTTAGCGGGACCTCCCATTGGAATGATCATCGAGAGGGTCAGTATTCGTGTCCTTGCTGCTGGTGCTCGTGAATTACTCCGATATTGCCACTGTCCCCCGGTCAGCCCCCTCAATTCTTCAAGCCTCCTGTGAGGAATCGCGCCCTCCGTCCCCACTTGTACCCGTCGGGCTTGTCAAAATGGCATCCCAGAGCTGGGCTATAGGGTATTTACATAGCCCTGCTATCTCCTCCCTGTGAAGCGCCGGGCTTTCCGCCTGAGCCTATACTAAAGGAGAGTTCCTCCACCCGGCCGTTACAGGTGGATCGGCGTGTTTCCAACGCTTAGTGATTAACCTCTGAGCTACAATTAGGCCCATTTCAATAAATCTAGATGTTACTCTGTGTTTCTTGGGTCTAGGATACAGGCCCAGTATGCCTACTTCCCATGTCTGCGGTAGCGTCCTTTCAGTGCTTGTCGCAATCGCCATTATGACCTCTCTCCAATATGTTTGTAAAGGAGCGCAGAACCACAGCATATGTAGCAAGTCCGCATTCTCCTGCAAGCAGCGGGGAACATCGCTGTGTTGCTTCATGTTGGCATTGTACAAGATCGATATCGGAGCTACAAATGCAGCATATTCTTAAATACTCCCCATAGGGAATGCTCTGAATTAAATGCCTCGGGTGTGCACTATTAGCATGGAGAATTGAATTCCCTGCAGTAGTTTTTCTGTGGTGTTTAGTATGTACCACTCCATTATTAGTGTAGACCTGCACAACTAAAAATTCTATACTTTGATCACTGATATGCACCGTAAACTTCAAGTTCAATTCATTGCTGTTAATTAAGGTGACAAACTTTTCTGCTTCCTCTCTAGTGCCCTTCCAGACCACACAAACATCATCGATGAATCGCCACCAATGTTTTAGATGAGTGTCCCACATGATTTTATGTTGTACCATGAGGACATGCTTCTCCCACCAGTTCACATGAAGACATGCGTAACTGGGGGAGAAGCGTGCCCCCATAGCCACTCCCCTCAATTGCTGATATACATCCCTGTTGAATAGAAAATAATTATTTTTCAAACACAATTCAATCATTGTAATAATCATTCAATTGTGTTCGTACAGGTGTATAGATCTTTGGTCCAGGAAGTGTTTGGGAGCTTTCATCCCATCGTTATGGTGAATGCTCGTATATAATGATGTTATGTCCATTACTATGAATAAAAAATCATGCTCCTATTTTATTTCTTTCAATTTTCTTAAAAAGTCCCCTGTGTCTTTAATGAATGAAGGTAACCCTAATGCAAATTCCTGCAGAAAAAAAGTCCACATATTTTGACATGGGTTCAAAGAGACTTTTTCTGGCCGAGATGATGGGTCTCCCTGGGGTTGGCGTGGTACTTTTGTGGACTTTTGGTATAAAATACAAGACAGGAGTTATAGGGTGTTCATTTTTCAAGTAATTCACTTCATTTTTGGTCTGCAAACCTGTACGTTTCCAATGAGCCAACTCCTGAAATACTGTCTCTTTTACTTTACGTAAATCTTGAACAGATGCTTTTCTGTAGCAAGCTACATCTTCCAAATGTTGTTTGGCTTCTTCCATATACTGTTGTTTAGGCCATAAGACGATGTTCCCGCCCTTATCCGCTTTGTTGATTACTATTTCGTTGTAATCCCCCAATTTCTTTATTAGGTTTGAATATTGTATTTCATGATAATTCCTTCAATGTACCTTTCGATTGATTGATTTGTTTAATTTCTTCAGCTCATCCACTACTCTCTCGCTGAATACATCGATAGCATCTTTGGGCATAATATGTACAAATGTAGAGGCTGGGCGGAAAGGGCTAAGTGCTGTGCTGCTGATATTGATACCAACTTCCGACATGTCCTGTTATATCGAATTAGAAGAGTTATCATTGTCGTTGGCTAGAGAATGTAATAGCCTCAATGTTGTTACATCAGTTGCCTGCAGATTTGTACCTATATCCTTGGTAGTTGTTTCATTGGTGTTGTTGGATGTAACATTCTTGAGTTGATAACATTTTATTAGTTTTAATTTCCGAATAAATTTATAAACGTCAACCCTTGATTGTTTATATTTGAAGTTGCTCTCCAGGCAATAAGTTAATCCAAGGGATAAAAGTTGTATCTCTGCAGATGTTAAGACAGTGTCCGTTAAATTAATGACAGTATTGTCAATTGGCGCAGCTAACGTCGCCACTTCTTGGCTTGTGCCCCTCTGTTTGTGCTGTTGCCTTGATTTTCTCCGCCTCTCCCTCCTGCGTTGGTTCCTCCTTCTCCCTGTTTGGGTTGAGGATTCCGAGGACGTAAGGTCTGTGGTCGGTCCTGTCTTAAAAAATTGAGCTTCTCTGCTGGTGTAAGATTGGTTGCCAACATCTCTCGCACGCCTTGTCCTGGCTCTCTACTATCATCAGAATCGCTGCTGCTGGGAATAGAGCTTACATCCGAATTTGATGTTTCAGGAACATTGCCTATTTGTGTGGTTTTTTTGGATCGTAGACATTTTAGTTGTCAATGATTGTCTCTTGAATGTGTCAAATTTTTTTGAAAAAGTGAAGACTCTTCCTGTCTCGTAATCGTTCTTATCTCGTGCGAATTTGAAGGCTTTCCTTGCCTTAATTACTTCCTCATGTTTTTTTATACGCCCTTCAATTTCTGCACGTCCTTTGGTTATAAATTCTTTCTGTTCTAGTCCGTCCAACAGACCATTGATACGTTCAATTTCTTTAAGGGTTACTGCTCGATCTATTTCAGCATATTTGATGAGAATTGACACCATATTCATGGAGGCTTGTAAGTTGTTTTCAGCCCACTCCTTCAACATTGAAGGATTAGGGTTGTCAAATGTGGGTGCTATCATTACTCTCAGCCCCCTAGGTACTCTATTCACATCTCTGTACTTTTCCAGCGACTTTTTCCCCCACCATTTGGTGAGTTCGGTTTTGAGGAGTTTTTCAAGTGTTTTCAATAAAGTGTTTGCATCGTTGTTTATGGTATTAGTAGTATGCACACTTTGTTCGGTATGTACCTCTGGGAGGTTTAGAAATAATGTCTCAGCTGCGGCTTCACGATCACGCAGCGCGTAAATTGTAGACATTGTTATCGTTTCCTGAAATTATACTTGCACTGAGGTGCCCTCTCACTTCTCATGCACCTTTCTATTCAAACGCCAAATCCCTCCACTAGCTGCACAGATTACTACGAATGTCAGCCCGGTTTACCAGTTCAAAACCGATCAGTCCCTTGAGTCCTCTGACCGCTTGGGCACCGTCGATTCTTCGCTGTGTACACCGGTTTCCGACTGCTTCTTCCGTAGGCAGCAGGAGGCAAGCTCGACTCGTACTCCCTCCGGGTCAGTTGCTATATATATATACATATATGTTACAACTGCCATTTTCTTACTTATCACCTCGCCCACTTAATCCAGTGAGCTGTGGTTCGGTATGTGAGACTGACGATACTTCAAAACAATATTAGGTGCTGCGCCGTGCTCCCAATAATCCACAAGTCTCCTCTGCTTAATGTGCGGTTTTTCAGGCTATATAAACACGAAAAAACTTCCCACATACGTTTTTATTCAGTTAATATTCACCCTTGTGAGAAACAATTCACATGGAAGGAGGACTGCATGACTGGCCGATCACAACAGGCTGTTTGCTATCGTACGCGCCATTTTAACAGAAGAGATTTTCACCAAGCTGTATCACAATATCCAAATAATACGTATTACATGATTATTCATTTTCTTATTTGTGCACAGCTTTCGAACAGCTTTTTTATCTCTCCCAAAAAGACAGATGCACATGATAATTAGTACATTTTCCATGCCCCAGTGGGCGAGTGATGCTATGTATTTTTAGTTTGCTTATCTGAAGCAATTTTTTCAATTTCTTTCACCTTTTTATACCGCATTTTAAAAATATTTTAATGAAAAACCTGACCTCTTTGTCTATATATTCACATAATATTTCTATTACTCTACTTCACCAGAGCACAAGCAAAGATGTTATTTGTCAAAAAGAAAAACTAAGCAGGTGTGAGAAGAAAGTAAAAATAATCAGCTAAAGAATCCTCGATGTTTTTCTGCAAAAAGTACATTTTATCCTAAGAACTCTGTAGTAGCGTATAAGTATAAAGTCCTATCATGTCTTAAAATGGAGAAATCTCTTTTGTAAGTTGAACTGTTACCAACGGTCTGTAGTTTCAACCAGGTGAAATATATTAGCGATCTTTTGCACTTCTTTATAAATCATCAGTCCATACCTAAAACAACAAAACATATAAACATACAGTTAAAACCAAGATGGTGTACATCATCTAGACCATTAAAACATCTATACATTAAAAGAATCCTAAAGGGATCTGGAGGGTTGAGGTTATACTCTATATTCCATTTCATATATAATTATTAGAGGGAACAATTATCCGAGTGAACAACCAAAAATGGAGACCTAATTACCCCAAATGTACTGCAAATTCCTCATCATGATTTAAACCTATAGGATGCATAGTCTGGCATTCAATGATAAATCTGGATTCCAGTCATCTCAATTCTGCAACCCTGTTGCCAACTCTGATATTAATTGTTATTCTGTCTAGGACATAGAACATGAGTAGAATAGCCTTGCTAGAATGCTCTGTTTCAAAATGCCTGGCTACCGGATATTGTTTGTTTACATTAGAGATAGCTCTCATATGGTCTAGTATTCTGAGTTTAGCCATGTGTATAGTACTACCAATGTAGTACTTGTTACATGCGCACTTAAGGCAGTATATACAAAAGTCAGAGTGGCAAGTTAAATGTTGCCTAATCTCAAATTCTTTTTTGTGTTAAGCTTGACTTTTTAAATATTTTCAGTGTATTTGCAAGCTTTACACTTCGTGCAACGAAAAAATCCCTTAATTTGGTTGCCATTGGTTTTGTTTGGTAACATATTTCTACATAGCATATCCTTCAAGGATTTACTTTTCCTAAATGTTTGTCTGGGATAGATGTCTAGATGTTTGTTAAGAATGTTATCGGTCTTTAAAACATGCCAATGTTTTCTGAAAACACGTTTAATCTCTTGTGAGCCTGTATTGTACGTCATTATGTACCTGATTGTTGAGGGTTCAGTGGCTGGTTTTTGTTTGTTAATTAACAAATCCTGTCTTTTACCCTTCCTAGCTTTCTTCAAAGCAGAGTGTGTTTTTTGGAGTATACTCTAAAACCTTTTTGCCATGCACTGTGCTTCCTTTAGGAACTTCTCCTCTGAGCTGCAGTTATGTTTTGCCCTTAAAAATTCTCTGTAAGGTATGCTGTAAATTAAATTATCTAGGATGGCTATTAGAGGCATGCAGCAGGCTATTTCCTGCAGTTTGTTTGTGGTATCGCTTTGATTCCAGTCTGTTACCTCGAAGTGTAGATCCAAGAACTCCATCTTGTGTTTATTTATGTTGCTGGTAAATGACAGATTAAGGTTGTTCTTATTCAGATCTTTTACAAACATTTCAGCAGTATCCACAGAACTATTCCAGATACAGAAAAATGTCATCTATGTACCTGACCCAGAAGACGGCTTGGGTGTCGGACAGATGGTGATGTCCGACCACCCATTCCTCCCCCCAGCCCAGGTAAAGACCTGAGTAACTGGGGTGAAACAGGTGTCTATCGCCGTCTCCTTAGCCTGGCAATATATTTTCTGATGGAATATGAAGTAGTTGTTCAACACCATTTCTGCGTGTAGGAGGTATGAGAGCGAGCGTTTCTTTAAAAAGTGTCTGCAATCCCAGATCATGTGGTATGCACGTATGCAAGTTATTCACATCTAAAGACATTAGTAGATACTTGTTCTCCCAAACAATGCCATCAATAATGCGTAGAAAATCACCAGAATCCTGAATGTAGGAGGCTAAACCTTCTACAAAAGGTCCTGTAATATAATCATATTTTGACGTGTTTTCTAATAAGCTGCCCATTGAGGAAACAATCGGTCTCCCAGGTGGTGAAGTGGCATTTTTGGGAGTTTAGATAATGGGTAAAGAACTGGTAGTTTAGGAAACTCACATTTCAAGAATTTATATTCATCCCATTCCAATAATCCTTCATGTCACCATTTCATAAGAAATTCATGATATCTTTTGTTGGATTGGAGGGCTGTTTCTTTATCTGATATTGTATAGCTAGACCCATCATTTAAATGTCTGTAACCTTCTGTCAAATACATCTCAAGGGGAATTACCACTATCCCCCCCCACCCTCCTTAAAGGAAGGTTTGATTACATCACTTTTCTATTGCTCAACTCCTGAATAGCTTCAAAATGACAAGGTTGTAAATTCTTCTTACTCTTTGTAATGGCACATCTCGGTTTTTTGTAGTTCCTTAATGACCATTTTCTCAAACACATCTATAGCATCACTAGATGTTGGCGGCAGAAAAACTGATTTAGGTTTAAAGTGTTAAGACGATTCAAGTCATACTCCAAATCGAATTTTGACAAATTCAAAATAGGGTCAGAACTCATCCCCTCATTCAGATCACACATAGTTTGTAATAGAGCTCCATCATCAATCCCAAGGTTCGTGGGTTTCACACTCATTCCTAGTTGTGGTTTCCTTTGTTGTTTGATTTCAAACCATCGCTTTCATTTCAATTTTCTTATAAAATGAATTAAATCAATTCTGCTTTGTGTATAGTTAAAATTTGGTTGTTGGACAAAAAGATAACCCCTAATGCCAGAACTTCAATTTGGGTATCACTAAGAGGAATATTTGAAAGATTTACCACATTTCTTTCTTGGCCCGTCATTTCTTTGCTGTTTGGCCCCTTGTTTTTTCCCCCATTGAGCCGTTGTTGTCTTTTGTTGTTTTTGTACCTCTGGTTTTTCCTCCTCTTACTCCTTGACCACATTTTCTCTGTGTGTCCTCTGGAGGATTGTGCCTCTGCTCGTTCTTTTGGAGAGCAGTTGAAACTCTTTTAAAAATCAAGTTTTTACACCCCTAATGTCTGAGCTAGCGAAGTTTGCTGCTGCATCCCTTTCAGTACTGTTATTCTCATCTTCAGTTGCTGTTGTTGTGTCTGATGGTAGATTGACATTGCTTATTGTAATTCTCTCATCTAGTTTCAATGGTTCCAACTTCTCTTCCTGATTCTTGCGGATTTTATCTTTTTTTTTTTACCAAAGGTCAATATTTGTCCACTTTGATCGTCTCTAACATCTCTATAGAATTTGTTCTATATTAATTCTATGTGGATTGTTTCTCACAAGGTTGAATATTAACTGAATGGAAATGTGTGTGCATCCTAAACTGTGAACAAGGTGGCGCAGATCTCCGAAACGCATTGGGAAGTCTTTTCGTGTTTATATATCCTGAATAAACAGAGGAGACTTGTGGATTATTGGGAGCAGCACCTGATATCGTTTTGGGTTTTATATATCCTATTTTTTTTTTTTTAAATGTTTAAAAAAAAATAAGGTTTAATGGGTTGGGCAGGATTAATGAGTTTTAGGATTAAGGGATGGGTAGAGGTAAGAGTGTTCAGCAGTTTTTAGGGTTTGGGGAGGGCAGAAGTAAGGGGGGGTTTAGAGGGTAGTGGCAAAGGAGAGTAAGGTGTTTTTAGGGTTTGGGGAGGGTAGAGGTAAAGGGAGGTAATGGGTTTTTAGAGTTTAGGGACAAGTAGAGATGCACAGTGGTAGGTATTTTTGCAGTGCTCAGGGTAGAGGCAATGGGTGTTATGGCGTGGGCAGAGGTAAAGAGAGGTAGGAAGTAAAGATAAAAAGGGAGGAGTTGTTGGGGTACCCATAAAAAAAATATATTCAAAAAGGGGTTTTGGGGAGTCCCCCCCCCAATATATATATATATATATATATATATATATATATATATGTATATATATATATGTGTGTATATATATATATATATACACATGCCTCCTCAGAGAGATTGTTCACCAACAAAACACGACATTTCAAGGCCTATCCAGTGCAAAACAGCTATAGCAGAAATGACCGTCTCAGCAGATCCATACTCCTCAACAAATGTACAGGTTATTTTGGGACAGGGATGGATCTAGGAGACGCCATCACCAGCAAAACGATGCTTTGTCAGCTGTGCTTTACTAAAACCCCTCTAACACCCTTTTCTCCACCATCTTCTGGTAGAGGTGAGTGTCTCCCATTTTTTTACTAGTTCGATGACGATTATGACGGATCATGCGCACATCCCGATAAAGTTTAAGAAAAGGGGACCTTGATTGGGGAAAATGTCCTTCAACAAGTGCTAGAATTATGGTTTGATGGTACTAACAATTCTGGATTCAGGATGATCTCTTTCAGCCAACGGAACGAGATTCCATCTTGGGGGTATGAAGACCAATTGTCTCCCTCGGGTTGAGAAAAGGTAGCTCCAGGAAACCAGGTATTTGTTGTGTTGAGAGCAACACAGGCGCACCTTACTTGATGTTGAAGGCAATGGAGCAGCTCCTCTTCCCAGTTAATGCTCATTCACTTCTTGGGCAGCTGAACTGGAATGACCATATTGGTCCTGGGCAGGTTCAGGTTATTGAACTGTCTTTACTGTGGTCCCTCTACTTAGCTGGGCTATGCGCGGTTTTCCTGTATATCTGGTCACTTTTCTTGGCAGGCACTGTCCGACTTCTCTCTGCAGGCAGGTTGCCTCCTTTCTTCGGGCAAGCAGCATTGTGATACTAAGGTTTTCCCAGATTTAGAGCCAGTCTGGAGGGAGTTTTTTGCTTATGAAAAGGAAATCTACTGTAAGCTATAAAGGAATGGAACTGGAGACCCTCTCACATACCAGGTACACAGGTTTTAGAAATAGGAAGGTAGAGTGTACACTTGCATGATGAGTTGTTTGAAGCGGACATCGCCAGCCCAGCACAAAAGTGGTGTTGTGTGGACAGCAGCACTCACTGGTCCATAACGGGTGCCAGGCATGATAAAAGCTAAGAATCCCAGTTGTGGGGAGTGGACAGATTTTTATTAGGGAAAGCTTGTAGGCGGTATTCCCACATCTGTGATCCTGGACTATAATTTCACTGTCTCCACACACCCTATGGAGATAGAGAGAGAGAGAGGCAGGCACACCTGCTCATAATAGCTGGAACATTGGTGTGTGACCTTGCAGTCTGTGCCAAGCTCTAATGTCTGCAAAAAGGTGAAGCAAAGGGACCTCCCCTCCGCCCATATGAATTTTAAGCTTAATGGGGAAAAACACAAAGGACTATCCAGAAATGTACTAGGGTAGGGTGGTACACCTTGTTTACAAACCGTGAAGAAGCCTTTTGTTTCCACACCCACTCTTTCCTTATCCTATCTCCTGTAGGAGTGGGCCTCTCCCACTGAACCTGTCCTCTGCAGGGACAAACCAAACAGATAATTTCTGGTGAATACTTGAAACTTCAGATTTCTCACCTTTTGAATTCCCCCCAGGCGCCACGCTCGATCAGGAATTTTTCCTACCAATTGCTCCAAAGCCATATATGGGCGCTATCCCAGCACGCTGTTCCTTTCTTTGCCCTTTTACACAGATCCGGCTTTCCACTCCCAAGCTTTTGTTTGTCTTGCTAATTCCAAATCGGTTTTTGTTCCCTAGTGTGCTAGGGAAATTTCTTTCCAGAAGATCAAGGACTTCAAACCATTCAGTGACTACAGAAAGCAGATGTTGATTACAGGTCCTCATAAAGTGTGCCTGTGGTGTCTAGGGTCTAAGTATGGCTCGAAGTGAGGGCGCTAGAGGTAAGCCTGGGCGGTAAAATCCGCTCTGCTCGCGGAATTTTGGCAGTTCCGCGGAGAACGCAGAATTACCGGAAATTCCGCGATCTGCGGCGTAGCGGAACTTTTTCCTTGTTCGCGCTTTTAAAATGCGTTTTTGCGCACGCAGTAGCGACTTACCGGGATCCCTGCGTTCGCCGGCGAGTTTTTCTATCCGTTCGCCACGAGATTTTGGAAGCCGGCCGCGCGATCCCGCGAGAGTGTGCGATCGCGAACACGTCATTCGAACATGCCATCGGACCCTGCGAGAGTGTGCGATCGCGAACACGTCATTCGGACGCGCCGGCGGAACTTTGGTGAAGCTCGCGAGGCCAAACACGGGACAAGTGGAAAACAAGATGGCCGCGCCCATTCGCTACCGCATGGGCAAGTTCGCGAGATATTTCCCCGCGAGCACGCAAACAGCGTCCCCGAACTGGAAAAACACATTGCGAATGGGCGGAACAAACAATTCCGCGTGTTCGCGGAATTTTGCGTAGCTCGTGGAACATTTTTACAGTTTCGCGGAACTTTGCGTAACGCAATTACGCCCACCCTTAGCTAGAGGGCGCACAGCGAGATGGCTGCGTGTTAGCGCAGCTCCGCCGGACGGAGCCCATAACGTACATTTATCCTACTATTCCCGCTTCAAAAACGGAACGAAACCTGCGGAACAGGCTGCGGGCCGATCCCTGCTGCTATGGGACTGACGGCGTTGCTGGCTACGGCTCGGAACCGGGTGAACATCGAGGGGCTCGGCGCGGCCCTGCGATCCCAAGATGGCGGCGGTACTAGATTGAGGCCAGACATCGGGGGTACGAGTGTTGGCGTCGCCCTTCTACTGAGCCCGGTGGAGACCTCCTGACACTGGCGCCTGGGAAGAACTGCTGATCCGCCGCACAAGTGAGCGCTGCCAGCTCCCGTGCAACGCTGGTGCAGGCATTAGCGACTGCAACACAGCGGACCCCTGGAGTGCATTGAGCCGGAACGCGCGCTAACGGGCGCTGGGCCCAGGGCGGACCTGAGGCACGAACTTATCGGGCAAGGGCGCTTTCCCCATTGCCGCTGCCAGAGAGACACTACGCGTACTACAGGCCCGGGAGGGCCACATGCCAGTGTCAGGAGCGAGCGGCTGCTGCCATCCGGGCCGACTCCCACTTCACCCCCATAACTGACACTGGGACCCCGGGGGCTGGTGGTAGCTTGATGAATGTGGAGCAGGCGACCACCCCGATATGCGGCTGAACGGCGCCGCAGGGAGTGAGAGCTCTGTGGGTGCGCTCCAGGACACAAGATGCGATTGATTGCAGCCTATAGTACACTGTGACTTGCAGAAGATCCTAGTCCAGCGATTGTCATCTGACGTACAACACACAACGGACAAACTGAGGTGGACCATCTCTAACGCCTGCTGTGAGGAGGAGAAACACTAAGACACGTGGCTGGATATCGCGCTGTGACGCTGCGTTGAGGAGATGCACTGACTCCTGGACTACTTACCACTGCTGGTATCTGCCTGCTGCGCCCCCCCCCGGATACACTGCTGTGGACCTGTATGTGGGACTGGGAAGCGCCGGCACCGGGCGCTCTTGAACGAGGAAGGCTTGAGCGATTGGGCGTGGATTCGGGACTACAGCAGGCCCAGTGGCTGCCCGTGCTGGCTTTGGCACACGCGCTTTCGTTAACTGAGGCAGCCCTCGTTTGCAGAGACCGCGGAGCGGGGGCAGGGGCACAACACCTTCCTGTTTTTGGACCGACATAACACTAATCCCCTCACCACGTGACCGCAGGTGTAAGGATGGGAAAATCTGAGAGGAACCAGCCCCATCTGACATTTGAGCCCCGTAAGTTCAGTAAGTCAAGGCAACACGCGCGTCGGACTCGGAGGCTGATACCCCGTCGGATAGCCTCTCTGCTATTGAAAAGACACTTTTAGCAGTACAGAGCAGTCTACAATCTATTGATGGCAAGATAGACACCCTAAACCTCAGAACGGACCACATGTCCACTAAACTGGACAACCATGCTCTACGCTTGGGTGAAGCAGAAACTCGTATAGCTGAGACCGAGGATGGACTACAGCAAACTACCGCAAAAACTCAAGCTATGGAGAAGGTGTTGGCCGTCATAAAGGCCAAGAATGAAGATTTGGAGGCCAGATCGAGGTGTAATAATGTGCGTATTGCGGGCCTGCCGGAATCTACCAACACGGGCCGCCTTGAACCCTACATTGAAGCCATGCTACAGTCGATCTTTGGTGCGGAGAGTTTTCCACGGATGCTGATTGTAGAAAGAGCACATCGATCACTGACTGCCCGACCGCCGCCGGGCGCCCTGCCACGCCCCATCATCGCGCGGCTGTTGAACTACCGGGACACGGTGCTACGGCTGGCACGCGAGAAAGGTGACATCACCCATGAAGGAAACTCACTGGCCTTTTACCCGGATTTTACGGTGGCAGTTCAGGCAGCACGGAAGGAATATCATCCGACCAAAAAACTTCTCATGGCAGAAAAAATTCCATATGTGATGCTGTATCCAGCACGTCTTCGGATAGACATTGATGGAAAATTTAAGATTTTCACCACTCCAAAAGCGGCGCTGGCTTTCGCAAAGACCCTCAAGCGGAAAGATCGGGACCTCGCCAATACACCACATGACGATGAGGATGACGCATCGCAATAAGGGCTGGACTGATAGCCGAGTAATCTGCGTCTGGGTCGTGAGCCGTGATCTTGAGAATTGACACTTGCCCCCCTCTCCTCCGCAATTGAACACTGAAAGTGCAGAAGGTCCCAGGGGGACGACCGCCACTGAACTGGTTGACTTGGACACTGGCGATGCAGATAAGAATTTGATACTATCTATGAGAATTATTGCTAATGCTTGTTGATTGTTATAATTGATGATTGAGCGGGAATGATTGTCATATGCCCCTCCGTCCACCTCCTATCCACTCTGGGAGGGTGACTGTGCCCCAGTGTTCCCTAATGGGTATTCCCCACAACTGTTGGGATTATATGTTTTTTCTTCGGGGCATGTTATTCGGGGTGTGTGTTTTTGTTCAGGGGGATGGCTTTGGCAAATTGGGACTGCTAAAGTGGGTGGGGGTTTCTTTGTTTTCTCTTGGGACTGTTTTGCTGTGATTGTGCCGATAGAATGGACAAGATCTGCATGTGCTGTAACGACTATGTACACCCTGACTCATACATTGCTGCTACATAACAAATACTACTTTGGACATGGGGGATAGATGCGCCTGCCTGACATGGAACGTTCGAGTGCTCAACTCCCCCCCCGCCCCCCCAAGATCAGACGAATATTTGCTTATCTAGATGGACATGGAATCCAGATTGCTCTCCTACAGGAGACGCACCTGACTACTGAAGCGGAGACCGGGATTGCACGCAAATGGGCTACGTACAAACTCACTTCCTCTTACTCGTCATACGCTAGAGGAGTCCTTATCGTGGTTAAAAAAAGGTCCACCCTTCACACCTATCAAAACATATGTTGACGACGAAGGGCGTTGTGCTATGGTGCACGGCAAGTTGGGTATGTCATTGATTACCATCATTAATGTGTACGGCCCTGTGGTGGACGAACCACAAGTCTTTCATCGCTTGCTCAATGTGCTGCGTGCCTTGCCGGAAGCGGCCATTTTGTGGGGGGGCGATTTCAACACTCATTTGGACCCCAATAGAGACAAATCCAGTCCTCATCTATCTCGCACACTAAAGGTGGCCCAATGTATCAGGAATGCCATGATGGAACTTGGGTTAGTGGATGCTTGGCGAATTCGTAATGCTGAAATACGTGGGGGTACACATGCCACGCCTGCGTATAACAGCTGGTCTCGCTTGGACTATTGGCTTCTGAGCGAGGGGGCCAATGAATGGGCTACAAGGTTGGGCCTCTCCCTCGCACATTGTCAGATCATAACCCAGTGCGGCTAGTCCTCACTATTCCAGCAAACCCACGCCGTCCATTCACCTGGCGGTTCTGCGCTGAGGCCCTGTTAGACCCTATCTATGTAGACACTATTCAGAAAGCGATAGTGCAGTACTTTGAACTGAATGTAGGCACGGTTGATAGTGCATCTACATTATGGGAAGCTTTTAAAGTGACTGTGAGAGGGGTCTGCATTAGTAACTCTGCAGGCATATTGCGGGATATCAGAGGTCAACTATACAAAATAGAAGCTGTACTAGGAGAGTTGGAAAAAGAATACACGTCCCAACCATGCACCTCCACACTGGCCCGCATACATGAGCAACTTTTAGAATATGACTCACTAGCACAAAAAGAGACGAATTATATCTCAAGTAGGCACATTGCCCGGGCATACGGTGAAGGGGGTAGACCTGTCCGACAATTGGCTCTCAAGCTAAAGTTTCGGGCTGACCATCATCACATTACCAAAATAGTGGATGCGCAGGGGGACGAACACTTCGCACCTCAGGATATAGTGGACCATTTTAGGTACTGTTACGCATCTATGTATACCTCACGCGGGAGTCTGAACGAAGACGCCCTAGATGACTATCTTTCTGATATTGCCTGTGCGTGGCTGGGAGATGGTCAACGCGAATATCTCAGCCAACCTATTGATGAGGCTGACTTGAGGGCCGCAATTCTCTCCTTACCAAACAAAAAAGCCCCAGGGCCGGACGGCCTCACAGCAGAATTTTACAAAGCTTATATTGATCTGCTGACACCATACCTGCTTGAGATGTATGTGGAGGCACACGAGACCGGCAGACTGCCGCCTTCCCTTCGACAGGCCCTGATTATAGCGTTGCTCAAGAAAGACAAACCTCCTTCCCGGTGTGATTCGTATCGCCCTCTTTCACTGATTAATTTAGATGCGAAAATATTTGCTAAAATTCTAGCCACCAAACTCCAACCATTAATGCCACGTTTGATACTTCCGGATCAATCTGGTTTTATCCCCGAAAGATCCACGTCCCATAATTTAAGAACCATTTTTGCTATGTTCCATGTGCTAAACCCTGATCTCCCCGCAGCTGCAGTCATGCTTGACGCGGCTAAAGCATTCGACTCGATCGAATGGTCGTACATGTTTCGCATCCTAACTCGTATGGGATATCTGCCCGTCTTTTTGGGATGGGTGCGCCTGCTCTACTCGGACCCGTCGGCGATGGTGCGTGTTGGAGGACTCGCCTCTAAGCCTTTTCGGATCGAGCGCGGCACCCGTCAGGGCTGTCCGCTTTCGCCACTATTATTTGCCATTATGCTCGAACCCCAGGCATGTGTGATCCGACAGCGTCACAGAGAGTCAGCGTTAAACTTCAGACATCGTCCAGTTGGCATATCTTTGTACGCTGATGACATGATACTGTTTATTCGTGAACCACAACAATATCTTGCCCCTGTTTTGCGGGAATACATTCGATTCGGCCTGTTCTCCGGTCATCATAAACTGGGACAAATCGGTAATAATATCGTTAACCACAATAACTGCACCCCCGACCATGGAATATCTCTTGGTATGGTCTACAGAGCCGGTTTAATACCTGGGTGTGTGGGTGCATAAGGGAGAATTACGGAAAAGCTTGCGTGGCTTTGGAGCAACAAGTAGACAGGTGGTCGACCCTGCCGCTGTCCCTGGCGGACCGGATTGCTCTCATAAAGAGGGTTATTTTGCCACGTTTTTTATATCTGTTTTGTAATATTCCTATAAAACTAACCGCCCAATTTTTTAAACTGTGCGTACACTACTGCTCCGACTGTTTGGGGGGGGAAAGCAAGCTCGAGTGGGATGGAACACGCTTACATTAGATTATGATAGGGGTGGGTTCAACGCCCCAGATCTCTACATTTACTACCTGTGCGCCCAGGCGCAATACGCGTATCACTGGTATTATCCACATGCCTTCACGCCCCACGTTGCAGTGGAAGACAGAGACGTACACCCCATTCCATTAGCTGGAATGCTCACACGCACAGAGGCACACCAAGGTCTGAAATCAATACCCTAGATGCAACTATTGGTGCCTGGCAGGCAATAGGCAGACTCACAGACAAACTTCCCCTATATGCTCCGGCTCTACCACTGGCATATCACGCAGCGCTTACGGTGACGCAAGAAAGGGGCTCGATGCGGCTACTCACAGAGGCCGGAATAGATCAAATGCAAGACTTGTATCATGATGGTAATTTTATTACATCTGAAGATCTGCAACACATTACTAACCAATCCCCGCTATTTAAGTTCACAGTGCATCGCTTGAAGCTAGCAGTTAAAACGCACTACATGACATTCCCTGCTGAACCACCCTCATTGAAAGCCCTACAGATCCTCCGAGTAGCACCCACATGGCGCCAGATGGTCACTAAGCTGTACAGAGCAGTGAGAGAGGAAAAAGTGAGAGACACTGACAGAAGTCTGAGTCGCTGGAATGAAAGACTTGATCCCCCTCTGACGCCATTGGAGTGGGAGCATATCTGTGCTCTCACTGGCAAACTCACTTGAAGTACTGGGTTTTATTGGACCCAGCGGTGCCAGGGAACACACCCAATGACCTCGAGTTCTTCCTGTCTCAGACTACAGAAACACAGAGTCTTCTTGGTGGCTTCAAAGATCAATTTATTGGCTGCAGCCAGCAACAGGTATCCTAGAAGTACAACACGGTGTATGTTCTCAGGAGACTGCCCTCTTTCATGGAAACCAGCTATCTCTTTTATACAGAATATTATGCTTTAGGCAAACATTCCTTATTTTTACAGTGGGTCATTCACATATTTCTTACAACAAAACAAAGACAGATTCATGATGACAAGCCCATTTTCAGTTTGTCCAGCCCACAACCAAATACCCAGTGAGACCCAACACCTGCAACAGATATAATCTGGACCCCTAATAAAATCGGGCACCTCCTCCTCGTAAAGCAGGTCATAAAGAAAGAGCAGTGACAGGTGTGGATAAGATTTAGATATAGATGTGTGCAATGAAGGTTTTATGGCATGCTGCACCTGGGCCCCTAATCTCGATCGGCCACTGGGAACTAAAACTGGCCGAACAGGTTCTGGCTCTGGACAGTGGAGTCAGCTTGCCCAGGTCACTGAAAGTGTACGTGTCCCCTAAGGCGCGTTTTGGCTTTAGTCATTGCCTTATGTGAGGGCAACCACAAAATGGCTGCCGTACACAAAATGGAACCCGAGGGTTCACAAGGGAATCGTTAATATTAGAGTGATCCCGTCACTCGAATATGACGCAAATACTCAGATATAGCATACCTGTCATTACCGGTCTGCTGATACCAAAATCGTCATGTTACAATGATGTTAAAGACACAGGTCCAGAATTTTCAGTACCACAGACCCTCCTTTTGCCCTTACATAGGCAATTTACTTACACTCATGCTCATCTGAGTCTAGGTCTATGTTCATGAATTCATTGAGATGTTGCTGTAGCATCATCCTATTACTTAGCTCGTCCCTTGATACAGGTTTCCTTACACATGATGTAACACATAGGCCGCATATGGCAGGAACACACTGTATGCACAGACAAAACAGGAAAAGGATGGCTAGAAGTATCCCAATGACCATCAGAACTTTCCATCCCCAGGTGGATAACAGTTCCCGGAACCATCCCATCAACGACCAGTCTCCTTCATCTACATGGATGGATTCAGAGATCCTATGTAGTTTGGAGATGGCCTGGTACACTGTTGGAGCGTTATCTGGAATGAAAATGCAACAACTGGATTGGATCACTCTACATACCCCACCACGGTCGGCAAGTATGATGTCTAACGCGACCCTGTTCTGCAGGGTCATAAGGCGGTCCGACTGGAGCTCAGCAGTCAAATTATTAAGGGCACCGACAGTTTCGACTATGGTGGATTCAACCACTCGCGTCAATTGCCTCACATTCCTGTTGTTAGCCATAGGTCCCCAGAACGGCAGAAAACCCCTAAAGAAGTCTCCCGCTTCTTGTCCTGCAGTGTCTTCCTTGCTGAAGACACCCCTAATTCTTCTTATCTTATGGTAATCTGCCGCAGCTGTGTAGGTGGGAGGCAACAGGAATGAAACGAAGCATGTGCCCGAGAAGTCAGGGGGCAACCACGTGTAGGCCCTATCATGGCAGATAAAGTAGGTACCCCTAGCTGCTAAGAACAAAGGGGAAGTCTGAGACGCAAAAATATACGTTTCAGTGCAGATACTCTTCTCTAACTGAGCTCTTGGATTCTTGCCATTACCTTGCAGACATAGATGACCCTGATGGGGTACAATCCAAATTGGAGCGGATCTTTTTGCTTGCTTGTTCTCGCTCAGACTCGCTCCATATCCAGTCACGTTCCATCCAATATACGCTAGTGTCTCATCTTCCGGGATAGTTTCGTAGGAACTAGTTCCCCTTATCATGTCGACTATCCCCTTAACTAGAGCACTATTCTTTGGGTTGTCTTTGACGGAACGTAGGGGGTGGATTTCGCGAGCATAGATGAACATCGTTCGGTATGCCCACACAGAACCATTGTAGCTGAATGGCAGCACTAGGTAGGGAATACCTTTCTCAGTAGTATGAGGCATAAGGCCACACACCCAACAGTTGGTTCTGTTCACTACTAGCTGGTGTTGGTGTAAGAGCTGAACAAAGGAGTTGTTCATAAACTCTAATCTTCTAACGGACTCGTGTTCAGGTAGAGGGTGAAAAGAATGTGAGGAGATAGTAGAGGAAGGCATGGGCTGTACAGTGGGTGCAGATGTCACTTGAAAAGAGAATATGATATACCCCACTAAAGACATCATTAGACTAAGTAAAATACAAAGACACATAATTAAAAAACATTTTCTGCTCATGGTTGCACATATTTTCCTCTTGAAACTTATTCTTTCAACAGGTCTCTCCATCTGAAAAGGCTCCATCCTCTAACGTGCTGTTCGCGGCGGTTGGTTTTCTTCACTTGAGAGTGTTTCTGAATGTCCCAGGGAACGCCCTAGAGCAAACCAGACCCGTAGACCTTGTGTCCGCAGGCTACACACTCAAGTCTTTTCACCACAACCCTACAGCTGAACCCGGATGGTGGTTCAAAAACAGGTTTTCGGATGGGAGGACCAAAATTTCATTTTATTTGTCCATGACTCTCGGTCGCTAAGTTATAACGGCTTTTTCCAGGCAATGTCTGGTCGCAAAACAAAAGTTCAGGCTCAGTAGTGTCCAATCGAAGTGGTGATGGTATTGCTCTTTGGAGAAGATCGTCACTTTCTCGCTCAGAATTTGTCCCTGTGACGCGTGCGTCACTAAAAGGCAGAAAACGAGGCACTGTTTCAGTTTCCGAGTCAGCAATTCCCTCCTGGACCCACCGGTCATATGGTAGAGGCAAAGGGACCCTCTTACAGTGTACGCCGTGGATCCAGTTTTTCTTCCCTTGTACTCGCACTGCAGATCTTGTGGACAAAATCACCAAATAGGGGCCAATCCAGCGGGGCTGATCGTTCTTTGTCCGCTGAAAGTTCTTGATTAACACCCACGATCCGGGATTGATTGCATGCCCTGGATCTTTAGAAGCCTGAGGCAGTGTATTATGAACCTGCAATTTAGCCGTCAAATCATGCAAGTAATCAAGCAGTACAGGGTGTTCAATCTCGCTGAATTTCGTTGGCCTTGGCACTCCCCATATGTTAGCCGGGCGACCAAACACTATGTCATGAGGACTAAGTCCTACTCGGGAATGTACGGTCATCCTAGTTGACAATAGTGCTAATGGCAACGCATCAGGCCATTTAAGGCCAGAGCTTGCTTGTATCTTGGCCAGTTTTAGTTTAAGAGTGCCATTATAGCACTCAACTAATCCAGCTGATTGGGGATGATTTGCAGCGTGAAATTTCTGCCGGATTCCTAAACCTTCACACACTCGTTTCATCGCTTGACCCACAAATTCACCCCCATTATCACTCCACACCATTCTCGGCAAACCAAACCTAGGGAAGAACTCTTTGAGAAGGGCTTTCGCTGTGGACAAGGCAGTATTATCTTTCAGAGGATATGCCTCTACCCATCTTGAAAAGGCACAAACAACAACGAGTACGTATTTCAAATTGTTGCATCTCTCCATGTGGATGAAATCTAGCTGCAAAACCTCGAACGGATACGTTGGAGGCGCAAAATGACCAGCTGGAGTTGGGGTTCCCTTACCAGTATTGTATTTCAAACAAACCATACAATTTTTGACCACATTCTCTGCACATTTGGGAATTCCAGCATTTTGCCACACTGGAGCCAATAACTTACAGATTCCTTTCACACTGATGTGGGCCATCCCATGTGCCATTGTAACCACTGCAAGCACATATGTATCGGGTAACAACCATCGCTGATGCTCTGACAATTCAACCCAACAACCATTTGCATCCAATTTACCCGTACTCTCTCTCCACGTACTTAATTCCTTCTCCGTAGCTTCAGCTTGGATGGACTTCACACTCTCTATCGTATCTTCACACATTCCAACGTCACCAATCCATCTTGCAGGGCCCGCAACATACATTCGACTCATCACATCTCTTGCTGTTTCTTTTGCAACTTCATCAGCAAACATATTACCGCGACCAACGTCGTTAGTGACCTTCTTATGTGCACTGCATTTCACAATCGCGACTTGCAATGGCAAAGTAAGTGACTCCAGGAGCTCATTCACCAATTGACCATGCTGTATTTTCGTACCGTGAGACGTGAGGAACCCACGTTCCTTCCACAAGCGTCCAAAACTATGGGCCACACCAAACGCATACTGGCTATCGGTATATATGGTCACTTTCATTCCTTTTGATAATACACACGCTCTCATAAGTGCAGTCAACTCTGCTGCTTGAGCTGAATTATGTGGGATACGTGCAGTTTCAACAATCGTATGTCAAGTCGTGACAGCATATGCCGCAGTCGTATCACCATTCGGAAGCTTGAAGCATGACCCATCCACCCATAAGGTACCATCACACTTTACAAGAGTAGTGTCCCTAAGATCTACTCTCCCTTTCGTTTCTTCTTCTGTCCTAAGAAAGCAATCATGCTGTTCCGGAACATCTGTCTTTGTTATAATTGGCAACAATGTAGCTGGGTTCAGCGTGTTGCATTTTCTTATGTGCACATGGCTCGCTAAAAGTGTCAACTCGTAACCTGACAATCGAGCACTAGTTAAGTGCTGTGTCTTGGTCCTGTTTAACAAAATATCCACTGCATGTGGGACCATCACGACCAGCGTATTATTCATCACCAAACCAGCAGACTGTCGAATAGAAACAGCTGCTGACGCTGTGGCTCTCAAACAACTCGGCAACGCTCTAGCTACCGGGTCCAAAATCGACGAGAAATATGCACATGGACGTTGCTTGTCCCCAAAAGACTGTGTTAACACTGACAATGCACATCCTTCTCTCTCATGGACATACAGCGTAAAGGACTTGCTGTAGTCGGGGTACCCAACACAGGAGCCGAACACAATGCATCACGCAATTCGGAAAAACTTTTCTGACAATCTTCGGACCAAGGAAGGGGATTCGGCGTGTCTTTATAGGTCAATGCTACCAAAGGTTTAGCCATCAATGAAAAATTCGGTATCCATTGTCTGCAATAGGATGTAATACCTAAGAAAGCACGCACTTCTCTCTGTGTCATTGGCACACTTAATTTTGCAATTGCCTGAATTCTTTCTGGGGTCAATCTTCTTCCCTCTTTCGATAAGAGGTGACCTAAATAGGTCACTTCTTGTCGACAATACTGTAACTTGGAAAGAGACACTTTGTGGTGTAAATCAGACAAATGACGCAACAATGACAAAGTGGCTTCTTTACAAATCTCCTTAGTATCTGCAGCAATTAACAAATCATCGACTTACTGTAGAAGGGTAGCGCCATCAGGTAACACAAGAGTGTCAAGCTGAGACTTCAGAGCCTGACTATAGATAGAAGGACTTTCACAAAAACCTTGAGGAGCTCTCTGAAATCGGAAGCTTCGGCCTCCTAAACAGAATCCAAAAATATCCCTGCTCTCTACGGCAATCGGGATGCTGAAGAAAGCATTCTTCAAGTCAATCACCGAGAACCAAGTGGCTGAGGCTGGAATCATTGTCAGTGAAGCAGTGATATCGGGAATGACTGGAAACTGTGGCACAACTATCTTGTTTACCTCTCTAAGATCAATCACAAACCTGTAAACAGGTGGCTGAGAAGAGTCAGTACGCTTCAAGACAGGTAAAACAGGACTATTGCAAACATTACCTCTTGTCTCTTCAATTACATTTTTCTCAATCAAATCATAAATGATCGCTAGCAACGCTTTTTCACCTTCATTAGAGATCTTGTATTGGGGAATGCGCGGCATTTTAACATTGGCTTTCAACGTTACAACATATGGCGGTATTTCCAAAAGACCTACATCATTGGGACCAGTAGCCCAAAGAATATCAGGGAGAAACGACAATTCTGTTGGAAGTTTGTCCTTTGATAAATATATTGGTGAAACCACTGTCTTACCCAATGTGAGTTGTACTCCCGAAGGAGAACAATACAATGTCGCATACAATCTTTTCAGCAGATCCAATCCTAACAAGTTCTCACCACAACCTGTCGTTAGAATAAGTGGTGCTTCGATTTCACAAGGTCCAACAGAAAGAGACATAGGGCTAGAAATCGGGTTCCTAACCGGGCGCCAGAAAAACCTACTGAAACATTAGTTTCGCCAGACAAAGGTGCGCCAGGGAATTTAGAGTGCATAATAGAACTCTTTGTAGCACCAGTATCCAACAGAAAAGGCTCTGACACACCTGATGTAATCACCTCAATATAAGGTCCACTCTGATCTACTGGAACTGAAACAACTCCCTCTCTTTGTCTATGGCTGTCCTAGCAATCATCACCTTCCATACTCTCACCTTCTGCATAGTAGTCATCAGCATAGTACTGAGTCGTCCTACCAGACGCGTTATTCTGCTGATCAAAACTATTCATTGAATTTTGAGGAGGAAATGGGCGCGCGTTCTGGGTGAAATTTCCGCGTCCTCTAGCTCTAGGTGCTTGTGGAACACCTCGACCTCTTGCGCCAGAAATACCATTCATACGCTGCAACAAAATAGGGCAATTATATTTAAAATGACCTTCTTCCTTACAATATGAACATTGGTTAGGGCCTATCAGAGCACGTTGTTGAGGATACTCAAACCTTTGCGAATTCCTCTGATACTGTTGAGGTTGCTGATAGTCACGCTGATTACTACGAGGCGGATACGCTTGTTGTAAAAGAACCTTTGTTTTTAACTCTTTAGTTTTCTTGTCTGCTCTATCTTTCTCATCTTTATCTCTATTTTCGTAGTATTGTGCAGTAGCCAATATCTGTGCTGAAGAGGAAACGGCCCAAGAACTCTCTGAATCTTTCAATTTTTTACACAATTCGGGAAGCAAATTATGCACAAACTTGTCAACAAACAACCTTTGACCACCTTCTGTACTCATATCCTGACCACTGTGGTCGATAAATGTCTCTTCAAACCTAGTGAAGAAGTCAGATACACTTTCCTCCTTCTTCTGCTTGCATGCAGACAATTTATCCCAATTTACACGCATTGCAGGCATCAAAGTCTTCATGTAAGTAACGATCCTACCAGGGAGGTCTGCTACTAAAGGCTCTGGTTTAGCACCGCCTACTTGTCTGTCATTTGCCGCATTGATATTAATCCATGTGTCCCCTAACTCCGGC
Organism: Calotriton arnoldi; assembly: GCA_963921515.1. Taxonomy (NCBI): domain Eukaryota; kingdom Metazoa; phylum Chordata; class Amphibia; order Caudata; family Salamandridae; genus Calotriton; species Calotriton arnoldi. Next base: position 327,685 of record CAWUFW010013928.1, read on the forward strand.
GCATGATCCGTGTGACGGATCACTCTCCATAAAGGCTGTGGGACCACATTTCCAAACAACATGTCTATATCAGCTAAATTCATAACACAGGAGTCTGCAGTCTGTGATAATTCCTTATAATAACCTGCAGGGTTTTTACGGGGGTCGGGTAGAGTCTGCTTAAGAGCCAGGACTTCAGTTCGCTTCCATGGAACATGTACCCACACACGTTGAAAATGAGGCTGAATAGGTGGAACAGCATTTAGGTCTCCTTTCCAAACTGGGGGAACTTCTCTCATGGGATACTGTCTGACCTTCCTTTTAACAGAGGGTTCTGGCTCAAACAACAGTCGAGAAATACCCTCACTCCTAAATGATAATAATGTCGCAACTGCTTTCTCAATATCGGAACCCACAATCGTGCCTTTGGAAAACTCAAACCGTACACGACACAACTCAGGCGGATTGGCCTCCATATCACAATCTTTTAATCTTTCAAGAAGAACTTCGCACATTTTGTCAAAAACATATCTCTGTTTTGGTGCTTGCCATTGGTGGAAGACATCCATAACAGACTCTAACTCATATCTTGTAGGGTCAGTGACCCATTTATGCGCCAAATGATCCAATACTCCCTTCTCTCTAGAATCGGGCAATTGGCTACGCAATTGTTTACGCTCTAAAACGGGGGTCGTAGTCGGTGACCCAAAGAAAGGAGACAAAATACTAGTAACAGTGTTTGTCATTCTCTGTCGGACAGAAGGAGAAGTTGACAAATGAACAGGAGGAAAAACAGGAGGAGACAAAGCAAATGCAGAGGCAGTGTCAGAAGGGATAGTGTGGAGGGAAATAGATGCAGGGGGCAAAGTCATAGGAAGTAAAGATGGAACAGGTAGTAAAGGTGGCAGCCCTCGAGGGGCTGCGCCATAGTAGTAGGTGCCAACTGAAAAACAGCTGGTGGTTGTGGAAGAACCGGAGGTACAACAACTGGGGGTTGTACAACTAAAGGTTGCGGAGGTGCTGTAGCACTCTGCGCATAAGGAGGTGGTGAATTCAACAAATGAGACATTAAAGGATCCTTCTCAAGTTCCTTCACTGTATCTTGCTGAAGAGGTGGCAAAACTGGATAACATTTATCAATTGCCAATTTACGTTGCCTGTGCAGCTGTTCACTCGCTTGTTCCTCTTCATCATCCTTATACTGCATAGCAGCTTGCATTATTGAAATACCCTTTTCTCTTTTATTCTTCTTTACTAATTTAATTTCTTTCTGTTTGGCTTTTTTTCGCCATAGGCGGAAAGAGTCAAACATCGCCGGCCGGGCTTTCTTCTTAAAAAGTCTAACCTCTAAATTATCCAGAATTTCGGTGTCAAAACTACCATATTGGGGCCACTTTAGGACACCATCTTTCCTTGTGTACCTAACCCATACGTTATTATACGTGATAGGGCCCACTCCATGCTTCACGTAGAGCTCATAGGTTGGAGTTCCAATTGGAGGAACCGGACACGAGTCCTCCAATCGGGAATCCCTATTACAACCAAGACAAAACAAATTTCCAAGTCTGCTAAGACCAGGCATCTTCGCTCACTAGTCTAGCTTCAAACTTCAAAGGATTATCGAATACGACAGTCTCGTGAATACACGAGTCCTTCGGCTTTGGTACTTGCAAGTTCCAAATCAAAAAAAAAATCCTAACAAATCAAAGATCCCATGAGATACCCAAAACTAAGAACCAAGACTAAGGACTGGGAGACGCTCCACTTATACTTAACTGAGGTATCGATGACGTCACCAGAAGACTCGTCTATTGTCTCGCTCTACAAATCATAAAAGGGTCCAAGACAGGGCGATAGTCAGGGCAGCAGTCCTTCGTAGCCGTCGGGACGCGGGAACCTCGCAGCAAAGACTTTCGGACCACGAACGACATACAGGGGTCGATGAAGTGGTTGGCCTTCCTCCAGAATTTTACACGAAGCTCCTCACGACCTCTGGCTTGGACCGGTACCGCTGAAATCGCCCCACGTTGGGCGCCAATTGAAGTACTGGGTTTTATTGGACCCAGCGGTGCCAGGGAACACACCCAATGACCTCGAGTTCTTCCTGTCTCAGACTACAGAAACACAGAGTCTTCTTGGTGGCTTCAAAGATCAATTTATTGGCTGCAGCCAGCAACAGGTATCCTAGAAGTACAACACGGTGTATGTTCTCAGGAGACTGCCCTCTTTCATGGAAACCAGCTATCTCTTTTATACAGAATATTATGCTTTAGGCAAACATTCCTTATTTTTACAGTGGGTCATTCACATATTTCTTACAACAAAACAAAGACAGATTCATGATGACAAGCCCATTTTCAGTTTGTCCAGCCCACAACCAAATACCCAGTGAGACCCAACACCTGCAACAGATATAATCTGGACCCCTAATAAAATCGGGCACCTCCTCCTCGTAAAGCAGGTCATAAAGAAAGAGCAGTGACAGGTGTGGATAAGATTTAGATATAGATGTGTGCAATGAAGGGTTTATGGCATGCTGCACCTGGGCCCCTAATCTCGATCGGCCACTGGGAACTAAAACTGGCCGAACAGGTTCTGGCTCTGGACAGTGGAGTCAGCTTGCCCAGGTCACTGAAAGTGTACGTGTCCCCTAAGGCGCGTTTTGGCTTTAGTCATTGCCTTATGTGAGGGCAACCACAAAATGGCTGCCGTACACAAAATGGAACCCGAGGGTTCACAAGGGAATCGTTAATATTAGAGTGATCCCGTCACTCGAATATGACGCAAATACTCAGATATAGCATACCTGTCATTACCGGTCTGCTGAATCCCAAAATCGTCATGTTACAATGATGTTAAAGACACAGGTCCAGAATTTTCAGTACCACACACTCCTAATGGCAATCTGAGAATAATACACTTTAAGTATATTCACCAGGTATACCACACGCCTCTTAAATTATATACGTTTGGCCTTAGGGACACGAGCAATTGTAAGCACTGTGGGCTATCGGACGCGGACTTCTGGCACCTTGCGTGGCACTGCCCGCCAGTAGCTCAGTACTGTGAAGAAGTAACGAAATGTCTTCAGGACATTTCAGGCGTTCCGGTGGAATGCACACCTCTGGTCTGTTTACTAAGCCATGTACCTCAGTTGAAGGGGACGCTAGGTAAATTTGTGAGAATTGCCCTCTTACTAGCGAAGCGACGCATAGCACTCGCATTGGAGAGTACTCTGAACCCCGTGTAACACACTGGGTCCGGGATATGGTATATTGCAAAGAAAATCTCGAGTTATATGCAGAAGAACTCTCCTCGTCTTCGAAACCCCAAGATATATGGGGACCCTTAAGTCAATACCTCATGACACAGAATCAGAGTGAACCGAACCTTGATGCTGAGGGATGTTGAACTGTGAATGTACCCTTTCGTGACAAACACTCGTTAATATGCGATATGGTCTATCTGTGCAGAAATAATGTATGCAAGGACAATCACAATGGTTATGTTTTTGTTCTGTTTTGATTTCGATGGATCACTGACTCCGCCCTGCGTGGCGGCGAAGCTATTTGTTCTCTAATGAAAATCAATTAAAAGAATTTAAAAAAAAAAAAAAAAAGTATGACTCGAAGTCCTGCAGCAAATGCTCCTGATGCACCTGAAGGCCATCTGGTAGGGAGAGGCAAAGATGTACATCGTCAAGCACAAAAAATGAGGCGGGTAACACACCAAGCCAAGGACTGACTTCCACTCTAAGTCCCTTGTCCTATCTCTTTCCATGTCCCGGTCCTGCATCATGGCGTCGTCCTTGGATAAGTCGAAAGACGTGGGATGTTTCTTGTATTAAAATGCAGTTTTTTCCAGTCAAAATAAGCACATTAGTGGGATGGCTTTGTTCCTTCAAGGGAACCAAAACAGATAGTGATGCACCTGTTTTGGGCAGTAAAACAAAGCAATGCCCCTCATTTTAAGAAAAAATTAGTTTGAGATAATGTCTTCAGTAAGCCTTGCTTTACTCACTTGCAGCAAATAAACTTGCACACAAAATGGCTTGTTAGAACAAATGTCCAACCTCTCAGAACTTTCAGCAAAATTTGTAAAATGTCAGTTTGAGTGCTCCAAATGTCCCAATTCTTCACGGACTTCTCCTTGGACACAAATCTTTAGTGGTGAAAAGGCTTTACTCTCACTTCAAGTTAAAAGTAGGGTCAAATGTCCATTCCCCTTTGATCTTGCTAGTTTTCCTCCGGAGGTTTCAGTTCCCTCAGTCTATTAAACCTGCGCACTTCCCCCACCTTTAGGGAAAGAAGCTCACTGCAGGCATTCTCCTTCTTGATAATCCTGAGTCTCCTTTTTAGGTTTCGCCTGCACAGTGCTTGCGAAATCTCTTGTATAGAAAAAAAATGTCAAAGGGTTTGGAACCCACCCATTACTTACCTTTACTTGCCATTGACTGGCTCCCGCGTCTCTTTACTTACCACTAGCTGCCTCCCATGTGGCTCCCACATCACATTATTTACCATTGGATGGCTCTCATGTCACTCTTGTTTCCTTGCTGGTCAGTGCCTCCTCCTCACCTTCGTGCCGTGGAGCCTGGACCAAGTACTGCTTCCGGTCGCCAATGTCCTTCAACTGGCTGCATGCTTCTGGAGGTACTTTCTTTTTTTAAATTGCAGACAGCTGGAGTTTTGCCATTGTAATAACACTCAGCGACCCGTGTTTACTTACACGTAACAAGCTAATCTGGAAGTATTGCCAGAAAACAGAGCCGCACACCAGCTCTTTTCATGGTTATAGGGGTCTTTGGGCAGCCTGTGCCCTCTAAACTTAATCCGACAGCGCATTCTTTTCTGGCTCTCTTCTTTTCCCCCCTCCACGAGATGCGCTCAATCCAACCGCAATCATGGCAGCTGTTTTTCTTCTAGCACAGCAGTTGAACTGTTTTGCCAAATGCTTGAATTGCACCTAGCTCATGCACCTTCCGCACAGGTTCCAGTGGTGTGGAAACAAAAATATTGATTGTTCATTTTACCTGTCATTGAAGAGGAGCCCAGACCTGAAAGAACCGGTAGGACTTGGTGTCTGGGTGGACTTGATTGGTTCTGGAAAGTAGTGTGGAGTAGACTATTTCAGTGGCTTAACGAAACTTAAGTGCCGCCCCCTGCAAAGTACATGGAGGAGGCCCCCATGCTCCATCTCCAGGAGCTTTCAGGCCAGGGGCCGCCGCAAGTGCACAGTGCTGGAGGGGGCCCGCGGGGCTGCGGAGGGTATTGTTACACCATTGAACTCATCCGCAAATTGCCAGGACTCGGGCTGGGCTCCGATTCGCCTCTCAGCAGTATCTGTGCGCAATCCGCTACGGAGAACTACCTGATTTTTACTGTGTCATATGCGCGTCACTGGACTTTCCTGTATTTGCTGTGTGTAAATCGTTTCTGAGCGGCCTGCTCTCTGTCGCTATCAAATGTGCCTGGTGCGTGCAAGGGTTTGGGCCAATTTCTGCCGTTTCCGTATGGTATCTTCATCGCCCATGTCAGGCTACCCAGAGTGGTGAGGAGTGACCTACTTTCAAATTTTATTTTGTAGGACCCTTGCCACGTTATCCCCAAGGAATTTCTTGTAAACAAGACTTAAGTAGATACACATTAAGGAGCACTGGGCTATCTTATCATTTATTTGCGTGATACCATTTTAATACAAGAAGACAGTTGTAAGTTTCAATTGTGCTCTGTCATTCCGCCTGAGTTCTGCCGTTTTCTTACCTGCAGCACCGTCACTAACACTGGACTCTGTCTTCTACACCGGCCTGCGTGCTTCACAACCTTATTCTCCAATGCCTAGTGCGTGCTCTTCTTTACTGGCCTGCAGTCTTCCCATCCCCTAACTTTCATCTGCCGTAATAATTTAGTCTCTTCATCCCAGTTATCTGCCCTCCCCTGACACGCAACTTCCACTTCAGTCATACCCATTCTCTCCCCTGCACTGACACGCACTCGAGTGAACGATCTGCGAATGGACTCATGCTGCTGTTACGCTTACATGACCATACATGTGCTAGATCAGTTCAGACGTGAATTCAAGATACAGAGGTGGAGAGACAAAACTATTACCCATTTCCGTTAATTCATGCATTTTTCCCTCCCTAGCCCATTCCTTATATAATAATGTGATAAATGCAACTGCTGTGAAACATGTCAAAAACATTGCCAAAGCCAATAGATTTTGCATAGGCGAAACCTATTGGCTATGCCAATGCTTCTTCCTTGTGGAGTCAGCAAGAGGTCAGCTTTTTTGGGAGGCATCTTCAGAGCCAGCCATCCAATGGAGAAACAGGAATGCTCCTCAGTTCTTCACCAGGCAAATAGCAGTCCTTCAGGAGCCATTCATCCCGTTATCTTCTCAGATTCAAGAAGCAGTCTTAAATTGTGAGTGGTATAAGAAGTGTTTACAAGTTTGGCTCATTTAGTGATTAGCTGAATTCTAGAAATGAATCATATAAAAATGTCAGCATAGTTTCCATATCTCTTTCACAACTTGACGATCAAGTTCATGTGACCTGAGGCAGAATTGTATCCAACAAGACCCTAATTACCAGCTTTTTTTTGTCTGATTTCCACTTTCTGCTTCCAGTAACTAGCCAAGTCCCTCTCCTTCCAGACCCTTCGTGGTCAAAATGAAGCAGATTCTTTCTAGGCAAGTAAAAGGCATTGTCTGTGTATCCCTTTGACTTCAAAACAAAACCCACAGGGACTGTTCCTTCTTTGAAATCCAGCTCCTGAACAAATGCAGAATATTCTTTGTGGAAGAAGGCAGAGACAGACTAACTGTCCTTTGAGCTGGCCTTTCATCAGTGGCTTTCTGCTTTTGACGGGTAAATGTGAAAGAGGAGGAGGGGGGGGGGGTGGGTGGACTGTAGTGTTGGAGTCCAGAGTGTCTCTTGTCCTGGGAGACGCTCCGATCTGTGGCCTATTTACTCCTTTTCAAAGTTTTCCTTGCCAAGCAAGAAATGTGAGAGAAACAATTTACTGGTGGTCTTTTAGGAGCGCAGCCATACAGCGAGGAGAATCTATAGTTTTTAACTATTTACGTGAAAGACAGAATATAGCTTTCTTTCCAAAAGTTATTCTTCCGACCTAGAATAATAATCTCTCTCTTAACTATTGGTTTGTACTTTCGTGGATTAGTCATTTATGTCACAAAAATGGCATTCCCAGCTACTTTCGAGGTAATGCTGGAAGGCTTAGGCTTTTAACACTACATATGTTTACCAAACTTAAATTGGCTGCCGCTTCATAGGTAACATTGCACTTTCAGCTCATGCTACCCTTTTAACATGCAGGAGGATACAGCTTACATGTTTAAAATATGAACATGTGGCCCACCGAGCCACATGGCAGCTTCCTAGCCCATATGGTATTATTTTGTCCCACATGTTGATGGCAAGAGCCTTGCTGTGGGCCACATGCGGCCATAACAGGGGAATATGAAATCGAGCTGCCTACCAGTGGTTCTTGTAAAGTTTCTAACTGTTTTCACCTTTGGCTATTGTGAGCTTGTTTAGATATTTTTCCACTCACCTTACCGGCTATACAAAGCTGTTCTCCAATATGAAGAGTGTACCGCCTGCCAGAGCGTGTCACCCATGGCCTCCATCTTTGTCAACGGTCTAGTCTTTTGGGGGTATAAAAAGGCGGATGCTAGCGTGACCGGGCTGCCATAACGGGGGAGGGTGAGATCGAGCTGCCTACCAGTGGTTCTTGTAGAGTTTCTAAGTGTTTTTAACTTTGGCTATTGTGTGCTTTTTTTTTTAGATATTTTTTCTCTTACCTCACCGGCTATTCGAAGGTGTTCTCTAATACGAATCACCGCCTGTCAGAGCGTGTCACCCATGGCCACCATCTTTATCAGCAGTCTAGTCTTTTGGGGTATGAAAAGACCAATGCTAGCATGACCGTGCTGCCATAACCGGGGAGGGGGAGATTGAGCTGCCTACCACTGGTTCTTGTAAAGTTTCTACGTGTTTTTAACTTTGGCTATTGTGTGCTTTTTTAGATATTTTTTCACTCACCTTACAGGCAATAACAAGGTGTTCTCCAGTACATGGGGTTTACCCCCTGTCAGAGCATGTCACCCACGGCCGCCATCTTTGTCAGCGGTCTAGTCTTTTGGGGGGTATAAAAATACCAATGCTGGCGTGACTGCGCATCGGGCGCACCAAAGGCAAGCCCGTCTGTGCCCGTTCGCGCACTGACCAAGCACAGTGTCAGCCAGCCTGCCAGAAATTGTATCAGAAGCAGGGAGAGAGTTCAACCTAGGCCTGGTTACTCCAGTGACTAACTACTTGATATGGGTAAGCCGTTTGCTCCTACTGGGGTTACATTGCTACAAGGAACTTAAACCCCCCCATCTCAGCAACCCAGCTCCCTTAGTGGTATCCTTAAAATGCGGGCTGTTAAATGTCAGATACCTAGTCAAACACACAACTTAAATAGGTATTCCACTGAGCTGTAATAACCTAGATGCGCTCTTTCTAACAGAAACCTGGACCTTCCCGAACTCACTGTTTGATTTGTGTTTAGCCTGCCCCTAGGATATAAGATTTTTCACAAACCAAGGAAGGATAGGACTGGCGGAGCTGTAGGAATTATTTTTAAGGAGAAGTGGAACTTTGTCCCACTTAGTCTTGATGATTTGGTCGGACCCGATTTACTAGGGTTTTCCTTTAAGGATGGCGAAGGCTGTATATGTTCTGATATCTTGTGTTAACGCCCTCCTGGGACAGCTGGCTTATACCTATCTGATTTATTAGATCTATTTAGCAACATGATGCTAACTCACTCCCAATTCTTCATACTGGGTGATTTCAATCTCTGGGCGAACAAAGCTCCTTCCCCGGCTCAGACACTTACTATGTTTATGTAACACTCTGGACCTGGACCAACTCGTGCATGCTCCCACTCACGAGGGGGAGTCATACTCAGGACCTTATCTTTTCGACCACTGGGCTGGTTACTATAAACAATATCACACCTTGCGTTTGGACTGATCATGCCCTGATAGCTTTTTCATTAGCAGGAAGAGAGACTTACAAAGCTCATGAACATCGAGTTAATATGTATTAGAACATTGGAATGTTGAGAGCTCCATTGAAGACAATGGAGTAGCTCTGGGCTTATAATGGCTGGTATAAGCCCAGCGCTCCAACATTCCAATGTGTATCTTTTTGTTTCTCCATTTTTAATTTAGAACATTCTACCCTTAGTGGGTGGAATGTTCTAATAGCCTTATAGCCCTTCTGCCTCAGGCTATACCGGTTGTTAAAGGCCCTCTCCCTCGTTATAGGCCCTCGCCTGCGGCTCGGGCCTATAACTCGGGATCAGGGCCTTTAACAGCCGGTATAGCCTTCGGCAGCGGGCTATAAGGCTATATTAGAACATTGGAATGTTGGGAGCTCCATTGAAGACAATGGAGTTGCTCTGGGCTTATAATGGCTGGTATAAGCCCAGCACGCCAACATTCCAATGTTTGTCTTTTTGTTTCTCCATTTTTAATTTAGAACATTCTACCCTTAGTGGGTGGAATGTTCTAATAGCCTTATAGCCCTTCTGCCTCAGGCTATACCAGTTGTTAAAGGCCCTCTCCCTCGTTGGGCCTTTAACAGCTGGTATAGCCCTCGGCAGCGGGCTATAAGGCTATATTACGGCAGAGCATGGAAAACTCCGGAGGCCGTGCTTAGACAACCTTTCTTCTCTCATTCTTTCGAACTCTGACTTAGGACGGTCAGTGGAAGATAATCCGGCCTTTTTGGAGAATCGACTGTCAGAAACCCTAGACCGAATTATCCCTCTAAAGGAAATAAAAGCCATTTTTAAAAACCTCCCTGGTACAATATTTCGTTAAAGCAGCTTAAATAATGTTGCAAAAAGTTATAAAGGAGTTGGTGCGTTGCCTATAAGGAAGAGGACAAAATAGCTTTGAAGGCTTCCCTAAGAGAATATAAGCTGAGCATCACGAAGGCCAAAACAGATTACTATGCTAATGCCATTCTAGCCTACCCTAATAGCACCAAGAAGGTGTTTCATATTATGAGGTAAATGTCTAACATGCCTAAATCAAGGAATTGTACCCTCACAAGGTCTCTGCAATGACTTAGCTATGTATTTTGAAGACAAGATTAACACTATCTTAGTTGGCCTAAACCCCCCCAAGTTTGGCAAAGGCCGCTCCTTGTCTAAGGATTACCCCTTGTGCGCTGTTACCTGGCGAGACGTTACAACTAGTGTCAGGCAATCTAGACGCTTTTGAACCTATGGCTGTGGAGGACTTCAATTCCATAGCCATGACGACCTCATCGGGTTCCCCTCTAGATGTACTCCTAGTTAAAATCTGGAAGGACCAGGCAGACATTTTTAATTCCCCTGTTCAGGCCAATCTGTAATCAATCCCTGATATCAGGCACTGTGCCGTCTGCATGGAAGAACGCCATAGTTTTGCTCATTAGGAAAAAGTAATCTTTGGACCCTGCTGTTCTGAGCAAGTATAGAATGCTATTACAAGTATGGTAACTTGTGTGCACTGTTCACTGGGTTGTAATCTAACCCTTACATTTAATGCAAAAGTTTCCTTCTAAATCAATACTCAACACTATAACCATTTGTACATAAATGAAATTGTTATTTGTCTTGTCTTAGACAATGTCATAAGCATAACATAAACATAAATGAACATTCAATACATGATTCTGTTTACGATTGTTAAGTTAACAGTTCTATTGTTGGCTTTATAGCACATAATGATAATAATAATAATGCAACAATCATTTAAATGCCGGATGCATTTCGGGACGTTGCAGTCCCTTCCTCAGGGGCCAATCTGAAAAGGAAAAGAATACTCATCAGCAAATATTCAATGATTCCACTTTAGCAACACTACCCAGTCACCTGTGTTCTGAGTCTTTATGCCAACTAGTGAAACTCTTAGGAGTCCAATAGTACAAACACCATTCCTTGCCCAACATGTTTGCAATTAATGTATGTTATTCAATGCCATATTCCGGAACATTGTTTTTTTATTTAAATGGTAGATTATTTTGTGCATAAACACCCGGTGTGAAAATTAAAACTGAAAAAGAGTTCTAGTGCATGGTCAGTTACCTCGTCGTTGAATTCAGAAGCACTAAAACGCGGTACATGTTAGTCTTGCCCTGTATAAAGAAAAAGTCCCATGTGAACTACGGATCCTAGAGTACTGATATGTTGAAGATGTGTAATAGCCTGTAAACGCTCACCTATAAGGGGAAAATAGCAATTCCTAGTAGAGCGCCGTAATTGCCCAAAGATTCGAAGCTAAAAACAAACGGGAAAGATTGCCACGTAACTAACAATGATAAAAACCGGATATGTTGGTATTATGCCGACGTGCACATCACGCGCTTACCTGACTGATTAATGAATGGCTTTTAAATTTTCACGAAGTCCCAATACAACAGAAGAAAACCTATGGAAAAAACAACACGTACTATAAATATAACTCCGACTACCTGTTTAACTGGAACGAAGTACATTTCCCTGTAATAGCTTACCGGCGAGTACACCATTTCGAAACAGCTGTCTGTTGCTAGATTCCTGCTTTCATCGTTTACCGCGGTAACTGCCGGATATAGGTCGTCAGAGAAAGAGAGAGAAAGGACATAAAAATAGGACTATGCAAGCCTGTAAGGAGCCGCCATCTTAACGTAGGCATAAAGAAGCCTATGACTAATGTAATGTGAACAAGGTCGTGTTTACTATACAAAAGTAATGTCAATGTTTTCATAGAAAGAAATATGAGTAAATATGAAGAAATATAAAGAAATGACGGAAATATATTACTGAAGGTCTATGCGAAGACTAGAACGCTGTGTTTTTATGATGAGATGAAGGAAGCGATAGGCGCTAAGTTACCACAATCTAGGAACACATACTAAAGCTCAAAAAGGTGAATAAACGCGAGCGTGTGCGGAAGAAATACTTGGTACTGAAACTGAATCAGCCTTGCAGGGTAGATGACCTGCATTCTCGTGACTGAGTACTGAAATGGTGAAAAAAAGAAATAACACAAAAAAGATCCGTCCTGTGCCTCCCTGCTTGTGTGTCCCTCCACCATATTTGTGAGTGTATATCCTGGTTGAGTAGTATATTGAATGATGTGTCTATTCGAATATACTGTCTTAACCTAGAGTCAATTATGAGTTAATGTCCCTGATATTCATTCAGTTTATAGAAAACAGCTCATGTCTAGACGGTCATTAAGACCTGAAGGTATCATGGTGTCCAGGTACTTAATCCAATAGATTTCTCTTTGTAGCAGTTTCTTGGTAATATCAGTCCCTGGTCGTGATGTCACTTTTTCTATTATTTGGAACCTGAGTTGTGATGTGGTGTGTTTGGCCTCCTCCCAGTGAAGCGCTATACTTGAAGTTGTGCTTCTGGTTCTGATTTTACTTTTGTGTCCCGTGATACGGACCTTGAGTTTGCGCTCCGTCTTCCCTACATATGCTTTGCCGCAAGGACACTTAAACGGTTAAGTGCTTAGAACGTTCCGCGCCAGTGCGGAACGTTCTATTAAGCGGGCGGGGCCGCGTCGGCCAACGGACGTGCGCAGCACTACCGAGGTAGTGCTCGCGACGGCCGTTGGCCGACAGAAGCACTTAACGGGTTAATGCAATAGACGACATTATTCGTATTGCAATCGCTTGTATGTCGTAATTGAACCTTTTTACAAGTGGATGGATGTGTTAAGGTATTGCCTAATATTACGTTGTTGCAATGTACGCAATTATTGCATTTCTTGGTGCCTTGTATTGCCTCTTGTCTAACAGGTTGATCAGGAGTAGATAAAATTGTACGTAAATTTCTGCCCCTAGTATATGCATATAGGGGTTTACGTCGAAAGATGCCATTGCTTGCGAGGAAGTTGAAAATTTAGACACAAATACTATCCTCCTTTCATCCAAACTGTCCTGTTTTTTTAATAGATCGAGGCGTTCCTTGGTCTGAGCGCGTCTTAAGCAATCTTGCAGTATTGCTTCAGGATAGCCACGTTCTTGATAGCGTTGTTTATATTCAAGTAATTTCTCTGTGCAGATGGTAGAATTCGAGCAAATTCTTTTGATCCGGATAAATTGTGAATAAGGCAGATTTTTAATCAAGCTCCTTGGGTGAAAACTGGTGTATGCCAGAGCATTGTTCCGGTCAGTGGGTTTACTGTAGACTTGAGTATCAAAATATCTGTCTGAGGATGATTTACTCACCAATACATCCAAAAAGTGGATACTCAATGTTGTAGGTGAATTGTATCCTAGGATTAATGGTGTTCAACGTGTCGATCATTCTTATAAGTTCTTCCTTAGGTTCTGTCCAAATGATAAAAATATCGTTTATGTACCGACAATACATCTTGATCTTGTTCCACCAGACTGGGTTGGTCATGATATTTTCATGCTCAAATAGTGCCATAAACGTGTCTGGTGGAACAAGATCAAGATGTATTGTCGGTACATAGACGATATTTTTATCAATACTGCAAGACTGCTTAAGACGCGCTCAGACCAAGGAACGCCTAGATCTATTTAAAAAACAGGACAATTTGGATGAAAGGAGGATAGTATTTGTGTCTAAATTTTCAACTTCCTCGCAAGCAATTAAAAAGATCATAAACAACAGATGGGAACTTCTGGAGAATGAAACAGATTTCAGTGGCATCTTTCGACATAAACCCCTATATGCATATACTAGGGGCAGAAATTTACGTACAATTTTATCTACTCCTGATCAACCTGTTAGACAAGAGTCAATACAAGGCACCAAGAAATGCAATAATTGCGTACATTGCAACAACGTAATATTAGGCAATACCTTAACACATCCATCCACTGGTAAAAAGGTTCAATTACGACATACAAGCGATTGCAATACGAATAATGTCGTCTATTGCATTAAGTGTCCTTGCGGCAAAGCATATGTAGGGAAGAAGGAGCGCAAACTCAAGGTCCGTATCACGGAACACAAAAGTAAAATCAGAAGCACAACTTCAAGTATAGCGCTTCACTGGGAGGAGGCCAAACACACCATATCACAACTCCTGTTCCAAATAATAGAAAAAGTGACATCACGACCAGGGACTGATATTACCAAGAAACTGCTACAAAGAGAAATCTATTGGATTAAGTACCTGGACACCATGATACCTTCAGGTCTTAATGACCGTCTAGACATGAGCTGTTTTCTATAAACTGAATGAATATCAGGGACATTAACTCATAATTGACTCTAGGTTAAGACAGTATATTCGAATAGACACATCATTCAATATACTACTCAACCAGGATATACACTCACAAATATGGTGGAGGGAAACGCAGGGAGGCACAGGACGGATTATCTTTTTTGTGTTATTTCTTTTTTTCACCATTTCAGTACTCAGTCACGAGAATGCAGGTCATCTACCCTGCAAGGCTGATACAGTTTCAGTACCAAGTATTTCTTCCGCACATGCTTGCGTTTATTCACCTTATTGAGCTTTAGTATGTGTTCCTAGATTGTGGTAACTTAGCGCCTATCGCTTCCTTCATCTCATCATAGAAACACAGCGTTCTAGTCTTCGCATAGACCTTCAGTAATATATTTCCGTCATTTCTTCATATTTCTTCATATTTCTTCATATTTACTCATATTTCTTTCTATGAAAACATTGACATTACTTTTGTATAGTAAACACGACCTTGTTCACATTACATTAGTCATAGGCTTCTTTATGCCTACTTTAAGATGGTGGCTCCTTACAGGCTTGCATAGTCCTATTTTTATGTCCTTTCTCTCTCTTTCTCTGATGACCTATATCCGGCAGTTATCGCGGTAAACGATGAACGCAGGAATCTAGCAACAGACAGCTGTTTCGAAATGGTGTACTCGCCGGTAAGCTATTACAGGGAAATGTACTTCGTTCCAGTTAAACAGGTAGTCGGAGTTATATTTATAGTATGTGTTGTTTTTTTCATAGGTTTTCTTCTGTTGTATTGGGTCTTCGTGAAAATTTAAAAGCCATTCATTAATCAGTCAGGTAAGCGCGTGATGTGCGCGTCGGCATAATACCAACATATCCGGTTTTTATCATTGTTAGTTATGTGGCAATCTTTCCCGTTTGTTTTTAGCTTCGAATCTTTGGGCAATTACAGCGCTCTACTAGGAATTGCTATTTTCCCCTTACAGGTGAGCGTTTACAGGCTATTACACATCTTCAACATATCAGTACTCTAGGATCAGCAGTTCACATGGGACTTTTTCTTTATACAGGGCAGGACTAATGTGTACCGCGTTTTAGTGCTTCTGAATTCAACGACGAGGTAACTGACCATGCACTAGAACTCTTTTTCAGTTTTAATTTTCACACCGGGTGTTTATGCACAAAATAATCTACCATTTAAATAAAAAAAACAATGTTCCGGAATATGGCATTGAATAACATACATTAATTGCAAACATGTTGGGCAAGGAATGGTGTTTGTACTATTGGACTCCTAAGAGTTTCACTAGTTGGCATAAAGACTCAGAACACAGGTGACTGGGTAGTGTTGCTAAAGTGGAATCATTGAATATTTGCTGATAAGTTCATAAGAGTATTCTTTTCCTTTTCAGATTGGCCCCTGAGGAAGGGACTGCAACGTCCCGAAATGCATCCGGCATTTAAATGATTGTTGCATTATTATTATTATCATTATGTGCTATAAAGCAAACAATAGAACTGTTAACTTAACAATCGTAAACAGAATCATGTATTGAATGTTCATTTATGTTCATGTTTATGTTATGCTTATGACATTGTCTAAGACAAGACAAATAACAATTTCATTTATGTACAAATGGTTATAGTGTTGAGTATTGATTTAGAAGGAAACTTTTGCATTAAATGTAAGGGTTAGATTACAACCCAGTGAACAGTGCACACAAGTTACCATACTTGTAATAGCATTCTTTTGATTAGACACTTGCTGTAGCACCACATAGCAATTAGCTTGAATTTATTTATCCAGAAAAGGCAGGCTTAAACAGGTGTGCTCCTCCAACCCATTATCTCTATCTGAGCAAGTATAGGCCAGTTCTCCCTTCTGCCTTTTCGAGTAAAAATCCTGGAGCATTATATCATTAAAATGCTAGCTCATTATTTAGAAAATAATAACCACTTGGAGGAAGAGCAATTCGGTTTTAGGCCTGGTCATGGCAAGGAACCAGCTCTTATTACACCCGTGGACAAACTAAGGATGCGAGTCGACAAGGGACATTCAGCAGTGCTGACTTTATTAGACCTCTCGGGCGCATTCAATACAGTATGCCATGCCACCCTTCTATTCAGGCTAGAGTCAATTGAAGTGAGTGGAACTGCCTTGAAATGGGTACGCTCGTACCTTTCAAATAGAAGTTGAGCTGTTTTCTACACCCCCTCCACCCCCCACCCCCCTTGCTCGAAAGCCAGGGACATCAATCAGGGATTGCCACAGGGGTTGGCTATCAGCCCAATTTTGTTTAACATTTATTTGGCTCCATTGATTAGATTTATTAAGTCTCGCAACATGACCCTAATTAATTATGTTGATGATGCTCAGCTCATCTTGTGTCTGGGTAGCAATATGCAACTATCCTCCTTTCATGACTACCTGAATGACATTATCTCATGTCTTAACATCAACTCTCTAAAGCTCAGTCTAAGCCAGAGATTTTACCCCTTAATCTCTGGCCTGGATCGATAACAGACCTGTGGCCTCCGTTAACTCGGTCCGGAACTTAGGAGTCACCTTTGATGACAGACTCAGTATGGAAACTCATGTAAATAAAATGGCAGGAACCTATTTTGCGCTTCGGAAAGCTCTGTGGAAGATCCTGCTGGTACTCCCTCCTTCCACCAGAGCCATGGCTGTCCGTAGCGTTATTCTAACGCCTGGATTACTGCAATGCCCTTCTCTTTGATGTTCCAGAATATCTTTTACAGCGTCTCTAGGGTACAGAATGCAGCAGCCAAACTTGCTTTAAATCTACCCCGCAGAGCCTCTGCGTCTCTGGCATTAAAGGAGTTGCACTGGCTGCCACTCAAGCAAAGAATCTGGTTTAAATCCCGCTGCATGGCGTTTAAAGCCTGCCATGGAATTAGATCTCTTCTTCTTGAAAAGCGACTGAGAAGATACATCCCCAACAGAGCCCTCTGATCCGCATCAGCCAATCTGCTCTGTGTACCGAAGTTCAGGAAATCCAGACAAGGTGGCAGGACCTTTACGGTTCATGCAGCCAAGCTCTGGAATGCACTTCCCCCCCCCCCTCCTGAAGATCCAAGTCTGACCTATTGAAGTTTAGGAGAGTGCTAAAAACGTGGCTATTTCTCAAGTAACTGGAATTCAGCCGCCAAGTCCTGAAGCGATGTCTCTACAGGTATTTCCCTATGGGTATCGTTCCATTTCCTTTTCTCTATCTTCCGCAGCTGTTATGACCAGCGCCAGGATACCAGTTGGTGACAGTGCGCTTTATAAACTCAATAAATAAAATATTAGACATAATGTGGAACTACCGAAAAGTCAAATAGGCTATTTATTTAGTCAAAATAATTGGCATGTTTATGGAAGGACAAATCAAATGCAGTGAGAGATGCTGTTTAGCCCAACTTATACCCAGATGTCAGAAACACCAGCTATCTGGATCCATAACAATCCCTAAATTCAGGGGTCACACGGAATGAAGATCGATTTCCTGCATACAGCCTATAAAAAGAACACTTATAAGACTAGTACAAAATAAAACTTCCACGACAAAATACCCCTAAATACACCATGACATTCTTCCATCAGCCCCCACCTTTCCCCCAGACAGACCGAACCTGAATAGGGTAGAAAATATGTTGCCACATGACACATAACCGAGTCCGGAGCAGGTTTGAGTGGGGAAGTACCCCTGTCTCAATCTGCCGGAAACATGGTAAAGACTGCAGGCTAAGTGCCCATGTGGGGAACAGCCTGGCCTCCACAGTGCACATAGTCCAAGTTCCAGCCTCTTTAACAGTCCATGTCCGGTGGGCTTGTAGTGTGCAACCTTTTACATATAATCCCTAAATGCCACAGATTGAAGATGGTCTGTGCCTTGAATTCACCAGCGCCTGAAAACATTCCTGCGTATCATTACATAAGGTAAAACAAGCATTGGCAAAGTCAATAGGTCTCGTCTGTCTGGCAGAAAGTAAAATTTTTAAAAAAAGGTATGACACAGCCAGTGCTGACAGCATAATAGTGCTTTTTTTTGTCATGGCAGCTGGGTGGAGGCAAGCAACAGAGGTGGTGTGGGCAAAACAGCAACAGGCTCGAGGGAGGGATTGGTGGATGCTTGAATTTTTTTTTAAAGCGCTGTTATGCAGCCAGCTCTTGTAGTGTCATAGCACTTTTTTTTCGTTGCGGCAGATGGGGCCAACATTGACAACTTAAGGAGGGTGGGCCGCAACAGACGACATCCGCACCCTACTGGACAAAGGAGAAGCAGTAGCCCTCATCCTCCTCTACCTCTCAGCGGCGTTTGACACAGTCTCTCACTGCACCCTAATACGCTGACTCCTCAACG
The DNA here is from genome assembly GCA_963921515.1 of Calotriton arnoldi. NCBI lineage: Eukaryota > Metazoa > Chordata > Amphibia > Caudata > Salamandridae > Calotriton > Calotriton arnoldi. Next base: position 346,293 of record CAWUFW010013928.1, read on the forward strand.
CAGGGATGCAGGACAAGGCCCTCAAATGGATCCGCTCCTTCCTCTCCGGCAGAACGCAGCGGGTCAGACTCCCCCCCCCTTCCTCTCAGACCCTACACCAACCACCTGTGGAGTCCCTCAGGGGTCCTCCCTCAGCCCTATGCTCTTCAACGTCTACATGGCTCCACTTGCCCCCATCCTCAGAACCTACGGACTCAACATCGTGTCATACGCAGACGACACCCAACTCATCCTCTCCCTATCCAACGAACCCAACACCGCCAGACACAACTTTCGAGAAGGCATGGAAGCTGTCGCCAAATGGATGAAAAACAGCTGTCTACAACTAAACACCAACAAGACAGAAGTACTCATCATGGGCCCAAACCCTGACGCCTGGAACAACACCTGGTGGCCCCCCGCCCTCGGAAACCCGCCCACCCCCACGGACCATGCACGCAACCTGGGAATCATCCTGGACTCCGAGCTCAAAATGGACCGCCAGATCAACTCCGTCTCGTCCTCCTGCTTCCACACCCTCCGCCTCCTACGTAAGACATTCAAATGGACCCCCCTCGAACACAGAAAGACCGTCACTCACACCCTGGTCACAAGCAGACTCGACTACGGCAACGCACTCTACCCCGGAATAAACAAAAACCTCACCCGCAAGCTACAGAACATCCAGAACACCGCCGCAAGACTGGTCCTCAACCTGACAAGACACTGCCACATCTCCCAGCACCTGCGCACACTCCACTGGCTCCCCATCGAGGCCAGAGTCACCTTCAAGATGCTCACCCACGCACACAAGGCCCTCCACGACACCGGACCAGCATACCTGAACAGCCGACTCAATTTCCACGCGCCCTAAAGGACCCTACGATCAGCCCAGCTCTCCTACGCCGTGGTCCCCCGCGCCAGAAAGACCAGATCGGGAAGCCGCTCCTTCTCTTTCCTCACGGCCAGAGCCTGGAACGCCCTTCCGCTCCACCTCCGACAGACAACATCGCTTCCCATCTTCGCAAGAAACCTTAAAACCTGGCTCTTCGACAGACCCCCTCCTTGATGGACTGGAACCTGCAGCCCCCCCCTCCTACCCCCAGCGCCTTGAGACCCTTACGGGTGAGTAGTCGCGCTTAACAAACGCCTGATTGATTGAAACAGCAACACAGAAGAAGCAAGCAATAATACAGATGTTGAGAGGGGGCAAACAACCACACAGAGGGCAGGAGGGGGGAAAGCAACAACTCTATGGGCGGGAGGGTGCACGCAACAACACAGACAGCGGGAGGAGGGCCAAGCAACAACAGGGAGGAGGCAAGTAGCAGCCCAAAGGGTGGGAGCGGGTACGCATCAATATGACCAGAGGGTGGAGGGGACAGCAGCAACAACATACAGTGGAAGGAGGCAACTAACAACACAGACAGTAGGAGGGTAGCAAGTGACAACATGGAGGGCATGAGGGTGGAAGCATCAACAGAGACAGCGGGTGGGGGTAATCATCAATACGGACAGCAGGCAGGGACAAGCAATAAAAAGGACAGTGTATGAAGCAAACAACAACATGAACAGCGGATGGGGGCAAGCATTAACATGAAAAACTAGGACATTTTGCAAAAATAGAAGAAGGACTGCAATTTTACATCAACCGAGGAGCACAGAATGATAGTGCTCATCCACATAAAAAAAGGGAAATAAATAAAATGCAATATTTACACCCAGTATCATACCTGTTAATTATATAGTTTCAGATAACAGCTGCTTACTTGTCCTGCTTGGAATACATAAAAACATGCCTCTCACTGTTTCAGTTGACCCTCTCTGAAAACCGGGACATGAGCCATATTTGCCAAAATCTTCCAGGACAGTTGGTGAAAACTGGGACTATTTCAACAAATCTAGAATGCCAGGTCACCCTAGAGAGGGGACAAGCAACAACATGAAGGTGGAAGGCGGCAAGCTACTACACTGATGGTTGGTGGGGGTAAGAAAACAACGGACAGCAAGAAGAGGGCAGCAGGGGGGCTAGCAACAACACTGAGACCAGGAGGGGGCAAGCAACTTTGACAGTGGATGGGGCAAAATGAGCTCTTGAGGATGAACAGAAGCATACAGGTGAGAGAGCGACGCGGAGAGTGGGGGCACATGAGGGAAACCGTTCGCAAACTCATGCACCTTCACAGAGTGTTTTAATAAAAAGAAATAGGAACCTCTCAAAACGCGAGCGGTGGAAGGACACATGTATTCCGGCCATGCTCCAGGGAAGGGTCAGACAGAAGAGGAGGAAGTGAAGGCCGCCCACATTAACAAATCTGAAGCTAGCAAATAAGAGTGATGATGAAGTCAACCAGTGTTAAGCAGTGGGCGGGCTCTAAGCCCATTGTAAGCTAGCAAAATGTTGCACCAGTGACAGCACATGTGCTGTCTCAGGTGAGACCTAAAGAGGTTACAAATTTCAGGGGAGGGGTAAGATGCGACCCTAATAAGTGCGATGGACTGCTTAGCTATGTTTAAATCAGACAAAAACTGATGGATGTAATGTTGAATTAATCTGAGCCACTGGTAATTATTCTGGGCCACCTCCCAAGTCCATCGTTATTTTGCACACCATGCCACCTCAGTTTGAACCCATCTATATGCTAATACATTTTGAGCCTGCTCCAATGGGAACAGTTCAGCCCAGACTGTCAAGCCAGGTCCTCCCTGAATCGGAACACAAGCAACCCTGACCCGGGGCTACATCCGAGTTCATCGTTTTTTTGCACACCATGCCACCTCAGTTTGGACCCAGCTATATACAAATCAGCCGTCACCCTGCTCCAGTGAGAACAGTTCAGCCCGAACTGCCAAGTTCGGTCCACCCTGAACTGGAGCATCCTAGGACTGGTTTTGCCCTAGTTATTGGCTCATCAGCTGGGTTCAGTAGTATGCACGGGACCCACGTCCTTATTCAGAGCAGTGAGTAACTGACATTCACAATAGGAATGGCTACAGATATTTAAAGGCATGGGCAATTGCCCAGGGCTCCACCTCGCAAGGGGCCCCTGGAAAAGTGAACTTTCTCTCCTGCTCACTTTTGTTTTTTTCTGTATCTCAGCCCTTGACGTACAATTCTAGATTGTTTGGCATCACAGGATTTGAATGAGCAAACAAATGAATCATAAAATTCACAGTGGTTCGAAAAAGGGGCTCTCAAAATATTTTTTGTCCTCGGCACACAAACACCTTAAGATGACACTGGGAATAGCATTAGTTTGCTGAAGAGGTGGCCAACGCCATATTGGGTGCATGGAGCACGCCTCCTCTGCCCCCCAAACCAGGCAAGGAGGACTATAATCAGATTTGATCCTGTGTAGCACTGAAGCATTAAATTAACTTCGCATTAAGAACCTGTAATGAACCAGACTGGAGTGCGCCTTCAGTAACATGAATGGTGGGGTGGCAGTCATCATCTCACTAACGGTGTGAGTGTGCAGGAGTTGGAGGACACCAGACATCAACAGTGCAGCTGGCAGGAGAGCGCCTAACGTACCTATATGAGACAGTCGCCACAATCAAACTCACGGCTCGCTCGAGTGAGGGCTCAGCCACCTTCCCAGAAACATCAGCAGCTACGACCGATTCAGCAAACCAAGGCAGCGAGTGCTGTAAGTGGACAACGACTAAATGTTAGACTAGATCAAGATCTGTCAAACCTCCCTTGACAAGCTTCTGGTAACAACATCCGCCTGGGCCCTCAATGGTCTTGTCTGCACACACCAACCTCTGGCGACTTACACTGAGCAGAAGAAGTCCTTTGGCTCAAGCGCTGTACATTAGTGCAAACATACAGGAATTCAGGAAGCCCAATAATGTTGCTGTTGGGTTGTCTTCTCTGGCTCCTTATACCTTTCTGCAAAAATCATTTATTGTATTAGAGGCCCCTTTAAATGGAAGATCACAGATCGCAAAAATGTCTAAAATAGACGAAGGCATAACATTCGGGTTGTTTGAATTTATGGTGAGACCTCCCCAAACTGACCAATGAAATCAGCTACTGAAGGTACACGCCCCCTTGAGCTGGCTAGATAAAAGGGTATGTTGCGACTCCAGCTACGAGTGGCTGAGTGCTCCACAGCCAGGGCAAACGTTGGAGGCGAGGCGTCCTGTCTCAGTCCGCTCTGCAAGGTGGCAGGTGGCATATAACCAAATGCAAGCACCACCAACAAGGATCGGTATGCAACGAGCACAGGTGAGCAGAGAAATGGGACCAAGTTCAGATGCTTGAGCAGGCTTCCAATGTATGGCCTCAAGACTGGACCAAACACTTACTCTACATCCAAAGTAGCAATGGCAGAGGGGAGATCTTGTGGGCCCCCCACATGAATGTGAACAACCAGTGAATATATCCCTGTGTCTGGTGTCCTGGGATGAACCTAGGCTTAGGACCTAGGCCTGCTGTGTGTTAACAGATCAGTAGCACACCCTGCCACTGTAGGGGACTGTACCCTGTGGCGGATTGCATCATTAAAAGCCTCCGATACATTTGGAGCCAGTGCTGCAGCATAGGCCTTGCAGAGCTCGGGAGGAAGCCAGTCTGAGACCTTAGTTCCCACTCTTGCAACAGCCACAATCTCTTTTCAGTGGTCTTTGGGGCTTGCAGTAAATCCTCTGGGGTCAGGCCACAGAAAATGGTTGAAGTCTGTTAATTAGAGCATCTCCCTTTCCAAGGTAAAGATTGGAGTGCAGAGCAGAAATATGCCTGAATGAAAAGGAGGGAACGTTAATGATACACTTATACAGATGTTAGCAAGAGTGTTCAGGAAAGAGCCCAGAATTAAAAAAACAAAAATGACGTGGAGTTGTAACTACCAGGTAATGAGGATCTCAAGGGAAGAAAGAAATGAAACCCACTGGACAGACAGTGCAGAAGTGGCAGTATAAAAGGCAGCGCAAATGTAGTGGGGGTTAAATTAGGGGAGTTCTGTGGCATCCAATTCTCAGTGACTCCACAGCTGTTTATCAGGCTACGAATTGTAGCCACAAATGACACCTCATGTTGGAGCTTCACATTATTCCCTTTCTGCCAAATGGAGGAGATGCGGAGTCATCGCCACAAAAAATGTTGAAAGGCGTGGAGGATATCGAAGGTCACTCCCTTACAGGTTCCTGTCCTGATAATCCTACCTTGGTTTTCCAGCCTTTGTGAGGTTTCCTCATCATGGTTGCCACCACTCTTTCACTGTTCTGTCATAAACCCAGGTCCTCTGCAAAGGCTGATCCCTGGGCACAGAATCCCTGCAGGCTATCCACCCAGAGTTCATTTACTCTGCATCACTTCCAGCATCTTGTGACCAACTCAGGGTTCTAGCCTGTGATCTATCTCCACTCAGGGGGCTCATGCACTCTGTGGACTCCAATCTGGGGTCTTTCCCACAGCAAGGTACAAGACTGAGGGTCAGACTCTTCCTCCGGTCGTGCATGTGGCTGAGGCCCTCTGATGGGTCCTAACCTGGGACACACTCTTTGCATGGGTCTAACGGGACAAACCCTCTGCATTGGTCTCTCTTGTGGTTCCAGCCCTCTGTGTGCTACTATCCGAGTACGAGAGCATCCCACGGATCAATCAATAGGGCTGAGGCAAATGCCGAAGGGTTTCAACAGTTTTAATGTTAAATTAACCAGAATGTTGAACTCCAAGGCTCCTCCTTTTAATGCAGGTCCCTTGGAAGATTTGGAACCTACTTTGATTGATTTCTTTTCTTCGTATATATCATCTGAACCTATGCTATTTTAAACAGATATAATGTTTTTAGATTATTGTCAACCTTTCCTCAATTTAAATGACTCAACTCCTTTTACTTCTTAAGTATTACATTTCAAGCAGATCTGTCAACCGGTAAAGAATTCACATGAACAGCATGATCATGTTCTTCTTGAGTGGACAAAATCTGAAAGGGACAAAGCGTTCATATCGCTATGGAGATTGTTTTAAAATGCATCCCTAGGCCCAAACAAATATCCCTCAATTTTGAGACCTAAGAATATAACGTCTCAAAAAGAACATAATCAGTATTCTGCTTACTCTATACAAGGTGGGCCTGCTAGACGCTTTAAGGATCCGAGTACACTGCCTTTCAAACTAAATTGACTGCGAAGTTCTTACTTTTCTTTTTAGGTCATACCTAATACAGTGGTACAAACTAAAGACGTCCTAATGGGGCAGAGATTTGTATCTCAAAATCATTACACTCTAGGACCGATCACGATGCCTGATAGTGCTAGTATAGCTGCTCAAAAGTCTGATTCCATCGTTGTACCTCTAAGATTTTGTTTTTGGAACATTACAGGGGCTGTTAGCAAATAGAATTCAGTTGAGAGGATCTTGTAAGGTTTTTAATACCTTCTGTTTCATCTGCATTTAGGAGTCCTGGAAACTAGCATTTTATCTTGAATAATTGTATCACTTATGAAACAATTGATATCACATATCCTATGGGTAGACCAAGTGGTGGTCTGCTGACCGTGGTTAATACAAATCTAAGCACCAAGGGAAAAACATATGATCAGTTCAAAATTCATTCTTACTGTAATGCTCGAGACCAACCAAATTAAGTATAAGACCAAATTTCTTCTTGTACTCAATTTTATTTATCACTAGCAATGGTTAAATATGCTTCATCACCAAGATCAATAGTTGGCAACATTGATCACCTGAATAAAAATGTTCTAAAGGCCTTTTTTATATTGGGGACTTTAATACAAATCCACTGAATCACAGCACAACAACTCTTAAAATGTATCTTAGGCTTCCACAGAATACCACTGTAAAACACCACAATTAATATTTCAGAATTATCATCAGACCACCGCAGCCAAAATTCTATCTATAGATTTGTATGGCTTAGGTTTTCATTGCTTATGTGGCCGCTTGACCACCCTTTACACATGGACGTAGCACACTTTTGGATTATACATTCCTACAAGCTTTGGAGTTTTATTGAGTGATCATAACTCTCCAATTATTTAGCATTACTTGGCCACATTTTATGCATGCAGGCAAGTCAAAGTGTCTTAGTGGTTCTCTTATTATAAATAACAGTAAAGGAATTTGTTTTTTTTCCACACCACTTTTATTGGGGGGTTAAAAGTGTCTGTTGCAGATGGCATGACAAACATTACATTACAACAATGCAAGCACAGTAGTGTCCGGCAAAAATTTGCAATACCAGTGCATCCCATTGAATTGCAATGGTGCAACAACACCAAACACGTCCACCATATTCGTGGGGTTGAAGTAGCCACACCGCCGTAATGTAGGCATATGATCATAGTACGATGGCTGTGAAGTGCCTATATCGTCAAAAAAAAACACCACGGCTCCCCAGGGAAGGAGGGGGGGGGACAGAAGTCAGATGTATGAGGGCACAAACACCATGCTGTTTGTGTTCAACTATGTGGAACTATCGTCGCCCCCAGGGGTTCCCTGAAACACGAAGAGTAGCTCATCCCATGTGGCCTCAGTCCTTTCACCCTCTCGCTGCGGAGCGGCGCTGCCTCCACCCTGCCTCGGCATACGGCCACAGCCTGCCTGCTCTGCACTCGAGAATGTCGGGGCTTTCCAATGCCTTGCAATAGCTTGCCTAACAAGTAGCATTGCTCTTCTATGCCTGTAGAGCCAAGCAGGCAACTGGCTGCATCATCCAGGTGTAAGCGGCCTGTAATCCGGGCGAGGGCTGCACATACTTCTGATCACAGCACATGAGCGATCAGACAGCTCCAGAACATATGCATCATGCCCACCGCAGGGGGTTGACAGCGAGGGCACTCAGGTGTTACTGCAGGGTACATTTTGTGTAATTTGGCCAGTGCTAGGTAGGCTCTGTGCACTATGTTATGTAGAATGTTCTGAAAATGGGTATTGCGGGAGACCTTTCATGGGTATAACAGCACTCTGTTCCACTATTTTGGGTTAGTGCACAACCAATTTCGTGTTCCCAGGTGTGCCAAAGCATCACCAATGGGTCGTGCAACTTATAGGAAATGGCTTTTGTAAGTCAGGAAATCATGCGATGCCCATTACCCATTATGTGGAGGGCCGGCATCAGGGGATGTGGGGTAGGCTTTTTGTCAGTGATGCCCCCCAAGCTGCCTGTGTGCCAGTAACTGACCTCCCGGGAGATCCATTTGCTCCGTCAACTGGTCGAACGTGATGAGTGCCCTGTCATGGAAGAGGCCACCCAGAGTGCCCACCCCTGCAGCCTCCCAGAGCTCCACTCCCATTTGGCCTACAACGGATCAGAAGACGCGAACGGAGCTGAGGGCAATCTCTGGGTTGTACCCAAGAAGCCCACGTAGGAGGCGCAGCACTTTGCGATGGCACTTGTGTGCCACCCGAAGGAGGCTGTTAGAGGATGCCGGTAGCATGGAGCTGGGGAGGAACAATTCCTGTATCGCGGCAGGACTCTACTCTCCATCTCTGTGCCCACCATCCACCAAGCTGTGCCCGGCCAGCCACCGAGGGGGCCATTGGAGTTGAACCGCCAGATAGTACTGTTCAAACACTTGGGCACCCAACCCTCCATGCTTGGGCGGCAGCTGTAGCTTGGATAGGGCCGCTCTGCGTCTCCCTTTTTTCCAGATAAGGCCATCCAGCATCGTGTTCAACACCCTAAAGGTGCTACAGGGGATAAGAAGCAGCAGATTTTTAAAGTAGTATAGGAGTCTTGGCAACATCACCATCACCACCCGGCCCTGCACTGTGAGGGGAAGGGAACATCGAAAGGCAATTTGGGGCCGCTAGGAGAACATCGCCTTCGTGAGGTTGCCATCTATTAAGTCCCACATGGAATGGAAAATATTAATGCCCAAATATCGGAAGGTGCGCGTCTCCCATCTAAGGACATAAGCACCCACTGTGATAGCCTGCGCGGGACAATCAGGGTGCAGTGTAAACTAATAAACCTTAGTCTAGTTGACCCCCAACCTGAGGTGGTTTTGAAGCAGTCAAGGATGTGTGCAAACAGCGGCGGTTGAGTCCTAAGGGGCCTAAGAGTGTTGCCCCACTGTCCCCTCTGAGTTGCCACGTGCTGTATTGTTTATTATGTTCCATATTTGTTTTTTTTTTAAATACCTCATCCATGGCGGCGCTGTTTGGGCACGGCATTGGGCGCAGCCTATCTATTTGGCAGGCATGGGATAAACTCAAGTGTGCATGTAGGGTTGGACAGGTCTCTTACTGTGTCCAGCACGGCATGTGCACTTTTGCCCATGAACGTGCGCTGTGTTAGGCAGCCAGAGGGAAGGCAGCTCTGCCACCTTGTCTCCCTGGGAGCGCTGGCTGAGCCTGATCCAACCAATCCTTGCATGGCTATCATGCTGTTTCCTACTATAAACAGTATGGTAGCAATGCAAGGATTGGTTGTGATGTGAATGATCACCAGCTTCAGTCAAGGCAGTGCGTGCAGGGGCGAGTATATTAAAGAACATGGGGAATTATTGTGCACATTGAAGCCACACAGTGATTGGTCATATTTCGGTCCTTTGCCCTTGAGGAAGGACTCTCCACTCTCTGTCAGTCCATGTAGCAAGCATGGAGGAAGAACGGCGTCAAGTCGGATGCAGAGGGTGAGTCGTGTTTATGAGGGCTTAACTTTTGGCATTATCCGGCATAGCAGCAAATCTGGGCATTGCGGTCCCCTCGGTAAAACACACCCTGATCTGGCAATGGAAGAAATGCGGTGGCCTTTGAACAGCCTCGTCCTTTCTTTCGGGATTTTCACAGATTGTAAAAATCTGGGTTTCAGGTGTATTGATTATTTATATGACTGGGTTTAAAGTGATGGCTCAGGGGACTGGCACACAGGCGAGGCATCGGACCGCGCTACAGACAACTGGCCTTTCTGCTGCTGGTGTGAAGTTACACAATGGAATGGTGAAGAGAAAATATCTCTATCTTTCTGGTGTTTTGTTTTAAATAATGTTGAAATGTTGGTTAAAAGACCTGCTTTGGTAAGATAGGGTGTAGTTGTTGATTAAATGAATTATATGTACAGGCTGCGCCTGTGAGGCGGATGTACGAACCGCTCGTTGATGTGCAGGATGCCAGAGCTGGTAAAATGAACCAGGTACCCTTGCAGTAGAAGACTGCTTTTTCATTTTTCCCTCATATAAACATGAGAATATCGGGGGGCTGTGGTCGGGAGTAAGTGTGATGGGTGAAGCCAGTGGTGTAACGTAAAATGATGCCCCCCTGCAAAATGTGATGAGGGGCCCTCAGTCTCCCAAATCTCACAGATTTTCATAGGCTTGGAGCGAATAGAGCCACTCTGATTGAAAGCAGATTCATGTCTGGAGTTGTGCGAGCCAAGCATTTCGGTTCTAAAATAAACCTTTTGTTCCCCAACTTACAAATGGGAGCTGGGCGCAGCCCTCTATGTAATGATCATTAAAATTATTTCAGATTCACTTCACAGAACTACTTATGAGGGGACTGTGGTGATGTTGTTCTTTCTCTTCTAACCACATTCCTAGTTCTGTGACCTTGGAGTATGGAATGTGGAGTGAAGGTTGAGTTTTGGATGTTCCAAGTTTGTCAGTTGCAGGCTGATCCTGGAGAAGACTGGGGCCTGGAGAAGACTGGGGCCAATAAAGATATCTCCTGATCTAAACTAAGAGTGTTGGAGTAAATGAAGGAAAATACATCACTACAATTTTGACAACGATTTTGGACGCACAGCACACCTACAGTCCAGTCTACAACAGTGCATTGAAAGTGGGATACAGCAAACGTCGTCGGTTGAGGAGCACTCTACAACCTGTGTGCGGTAGGGTGAGCAGGCGAGGAGTTTTTTTGGGCTGACAGTGACACCGTGTTATTGGGTTTGTTACACTTTAGGGTCCTGGTTAGACACGGCACACCGTAGACACTACATTACCCAGAATGCAACACTAGGGAGAATGATTGTGTGCGCTCACAGACTCACCACGTGACCTTGTGGGGGGATAAAGACAGCCCCTTCCCAAGCGCAGGTGCTTGGCAATCGTTCTACCTGCTGGACCACGCCTTGCTTCACCTGTGCCTTGTTTCCTGTTCGAGGAATAGAGATCGAGTGTTTGTCTATCTGAGGTCTCCCGTGGTTTGAACGCTCTCCTGCCTGCTGCTTTACCGGACGGCTCTCTCTAGGCTCCCTCGCAGTTCGACGAGAGAGTTATTCATGTTTCGCGAGTCTCACGTTCTGATATATATTTACACTATCGTTCCTATTAGGGAGCAGGATTTATTGGCTCTCCTTCGCCTAATTTTTATGAGTGTCGTGTGCGCGCACTACCTCTTATTTTTTGTGTTCTAAACCCGGAAAGGTTTTACCGCTACTAGATAGTTAGCGGTCTTTGTTTATTAATATCCAGTCCTCGCACTAATTCCCCCTACCCTGTTGGAATTGGATTCAACCCTCTGCACCTCCTGGATTGAGTGGATCCTTGGAAGTTGGACTTCTGGATGGCCTGAACTCCTGACACTGAGTCGCTGTGAACTTAACCGTTGCTTGGTGAGGATACCTGCTGGCTAGAGTTGGTCTAAACTTACGGCGATTAACGGCTGTTATACTGGTGAGTCTGGGGTCGTACACAACTAGTGAAGGGGTTATAATCTAAACAGGAGGTGGGTGGTTAAAATAGGAACATACATTTGTCACTCATCTGCATTTCTTTTGTCTATTCTGTTGTAGCACCTCAAGGCTTCTTCTCTGCCCCTTCTGAGAGTCCTGTGGAAAACCTTGCTCTTGCCCTCACTCTGGTGGTCCTGAGATGTCTCTTCTCTCCCTTGTGGGTAGACAACTAGTAATCCGGTAATATCCTGATCTGGTGATACCCCGGGGAGAGTGGAGGTCCTTCTTCGCTCCCGAGGAAATTGGCACTCTACCGAGTACACAGGAGAACCCGACAGATTGCCAAGCCCACGTTTCATTTTTCCCCTGAGCGGAGATGGACATAGCGGACACATTTGACATGCTCCAGGGTGGAGCTATGTCCGCTGATAATCCTGTATTAACTATGAACGAGTTAGTTGCAGTAGTAACCAGTTTGCAACAGGAACTCAGGGCTGTAAAAACTGAGAATTCTAGATTAACGGCTGAACTGAACACGGTGAAGGCCCAAACGCAAGATGACCCCAGCCTCATGGCTAATACAGTCAAGCACAAAAAGACCTATATACAACCTGCCCGCTTTCCGGGTCCTACCCCTCCTACTGTCCCCACTTCCTTCGCGTCCTCTAGCACACCCACAGCTCCGGTGAATGTAACAGTGGTTACTCCACCGCAAACACCATTAGCGATGCCTGAGAGATTCAATGGAGACAATACTAGATATTCGGTATTCATGAACCAATGTCAGTTACAGTTTTTGTGTAGAGCAGCCTCGTTTCCCGACGATGCCGCAAAAGTGGCTTTCATCATTTCCTATCTGACGGGTAATGCAGCCTTGTGGGCTGTGCCGCTGGTGGAAAATAATGATCCAGTCTTGTATGATTTAGTAAGCTTCAAGGACAGCATGAAGAATTTGTTTGCTCGTCACTCCTACATGCAGGCGAGTGATAACGAATTGTTAGGATTAAAGCAAGGTTCAAAAGATCTGTTGAGTTATATCACTACCTTCAATCGACTAGTGGCTGAAACGCAATGGCCGGAGGAGAAACGAACTTCCTTATTTTATAGAGGGCTGCGTGATGAGTTGAAGGATGTTTTATCACAGATAGTGACCCCTCCAGAAGACTGTCCTTCTTTTATTGACTTGGTGGTTAAACTGGATCATAGGTTGAGTGAACGGAAGGGAGAACGCACAAAGGGGGATTTCCTCGTTTTCTGGTACCTCGCATTGAGAAGAAGGAAATCAAGGATAGTGTAGAACCTATGCAGATAGGTGGGATTCGTGGCCCACTGTCCCGAGAAGAACGCGATAAGAGGAGACGACTAGACCTATGCCTTTACTGCGGAAAAGGGGGACACTACGCCAAGGACTGTAGTGTTAAACCGAAGGTAGGACCCCGACTGCCTGGGGGAAGATGGGATTCGCAGTCCAATCGGAAAACTACTAGACTTGGAGAGATCTGAGACCAGCTCTTCAAGTCCTAAAACCCCATGGGTCTCTTTATTCCTTGCCAATACCTCCACGGTCGTCCCTAAACATTTTACGATTTCAGTAGTATTGGTAATGCCGTCCCAGTGCAGAATCCCTTATCGATCATGCTAGACTCTGGGGCAACTGGGAATTTCTTGGACATCACGTTGGCAAAAGTCTCGGGATAGAATTCCTACAGAAAACTCACCCTGAAAAGGTGAGGGCCGTAGATGGCACAGAGTTATCATCTGGCTTAATACACTATCACACTTCCGCTCTGACCATGGTCTGTGATAACGGGCATACCGAGAAGATACGATTTGATTTAATTGATACACCCAATTTTGGCGCCATTCTGGGAGTGCCCTGGTTACAGACTCACAACCCTCACATTGACTGGGTTACCCGAAAGGTAACATTACGTTCCTCTCATTGTATGTTGCACTGTTACCATGATTCCTTACCTGTCAGCCCCTCACTTAGTTGCGCGCTCACGGATTTAGGAAATACCACCTTGCCTGCAGAATACCATGAATATAAAGTGGTCTTTGACGAGGCCAAAGCTGTAGCATTACCACCGCACAGGCCTTTTGATTGCCGTATCGATTTAGTACCAGGTGCCACCTTGCCGGTCAGCCGAGTATACGCATTGACAGAACCAGAAAGCCAGTATTTGTATGACTATCTCCAAGACATGTTGCAAAAGGGTTTTATACGCCATTCCACCTCGCCTGTCTCATCCCCTCTGTTTTTTATACCAAAACGTGAAGGGGGTTTGAGAGCCTGCCTGGATTATAGAGCATTGAATAAGGTGACTGTAAAAACAAATATCCTCTCCCTCTTATTTCCGGGCTCTTAGACCAAGTACGAAAAGCCAAAATCTTCACCAAACTCGATTTACGAGGAGCTTATCATCTGATTAGGGTAAAGGAGGGAGATGAATGGAAGACGGCATTTCGCACGAAATACGGGCTGTATGAATATTGTGTGATGCCTTTCGGGTTGTGCAATGCACCCGCAGCCTTCCAGTTTTTTATCAACGAAATATTGAGAGAATACCTTGATGTGTTTGTCATCGTCTACATCGACGATATTTTGGTTTATTCCCAAAACAAAAAGACCACATCACTCATGTGAAGCTCATACTTCAACGCCTATGTGAAAACCATCTGTTTGCCAAACTGGAGAAATGCATCTTCCATACACAAAAAGTAGATTTCCTAGGGTTTGTAATTTCACCAGAAGGTATTCACATGGACCCCGCCAAGGTATCGGCCATTGTGAAGTGGTCTAGTCCTAACTCGGTAAAAGAGGTGCAATCATTCCTGGGATTCGCCAATTTTTACAGGCGCTTTATAGATCATTTTTCAGACCTCATCACACCCATCACCAAATTGTTAAAAAAGGGAGTTACTTTTAACTGGGATGACAATGCAGAAACATCTTTTCAAGCATTAAAAGACAAGTTTAGTACAGCACCTATTGTAAAACACGCGGATGAAACTCAACCGTATTTTGTAGAAGCAGATGCATCACAATACGCCGTTGGGGGTCTTATCCCAAAGAGACTTTCGAACAGGCACCCTTCATCCAATAGCATACTTCTCAAAGACTCTATCCCCCGCGGAACAAAATTACACCATTGGAGAACGAGAGCTCTTAGCGATTAAGTTAGCATTTCAGGAATGGCGACACTACCTATTAGGATCACCTCATGTGATCACTATTTATTCAGATCACAAGAATTTACAGTTCTTTAAATCTGCAAAGGCACTCACTCCTCGACAGATGAGATGGGTCTCCTTCTTTAGCGAATATGATTTTCTTATTAACTTTAGACCAGGAGCCAAACAAGGAAGAGCTGACGCTTTATCACGACTAGGTAAAGAGTACAAATACATGGTTGACACTCCACCACCCTTGATCCCGGCTAATAAGATGGTGGCCGTTGGTAAAATTGAGGGGATTACAGATGAACCTTTTTATGAGAAACTACATACGGCATACCAGACCATTAGTATAGAAGAGTGGTTAGCAGACCCTATGAACAAGATTGAAAATGGGTTGTTTTTCCATGATACTCTCTTATACATTCCCTCTAAAGAATTACAGAAAGTCATCATAAATTGGTGTCATGCACTCCCTTAGCTGCACACCCAGGAGGTGAGAAAACACTACGGCTGTGCAAGAGATGGTTCTGGTGGCACAAAATGAATACAGAAGTGTATGATTACGTGAAAGGGTGTACGGTTTGTGCTCGTCAGAAAGCACTGCATTGTGCCCCAGCTGGATTATTGCAGCCCTTACCCATCCCTCCTGCCCCTTGGTCGTCCATTAGTATGGACTTTATCACGGATCTCCCTGCGTCCCAAGGGTTTACAGCGGTATTGGTTGTGGTGGATATGCTGTCAAAGATGGGCCATTTCGTCCCCTCAAGAAAATACCCTCTGCCAAAGAGTTAGTAGACATATTCATCACACACATCATACGACTACATGGAGTACCCTTGGTAGTGGTGTCTGACAGAGGGCCACAATTCATATCCAAGTTCTGGCAAGGAGTGTGTACTGCCTTGCGCATAGATCAACGCCTCTTCTCAGCCTATCACCCCCAAACAGACGGGCAGACAGAACGAACCAATCAAACGTTAGAGCAATATCTCAGGTGCCTCTTAAACACGGTCACAGGGGATTGGGTACAGGCACTGCCTTTGGCAGAGTTCGCATATAATAACTCCACGCACGCCTCCTCCAAAGTCTCTCCATTCTTTTCTCCTATGGTTACCATCCTAGATTCCTGCCTCTTTCCTTACCCCCTTCCCTCTCACGAATCCCCGCTGTGTTGGAACACCACACTCAACTCACACATATATGGAAACAAGCCATACAAGAATTAACAGAAGCCAAGGAAAGGATGAAGAGACAAGCTGATACACATAGACGACCTGCCCCTGAGTATCAGAAAGGCGATCAAGTCTGGTTGGCCACAAAAAACTTGAGAATGCCTGGTCCTAGAAAATTACAACCTAGATACATTGGGCCTTATACCATCGTGCATAAAGTCAACCCTGTTGCTGTAAAATTAGAACTCCCCCAGAGATACAGGTCCATCCAGTTTTCCACACCTCACTTCTTAAACCATATGCTCCTCCGTCCTGTCCTGAACCTCCTCCCCCTCCTCTTCTCGTTGACGGGGAAAAAGAGTATGAAGTACGACGCATACTTGATTCACGAAGGTACAGAGGGAAATTGCAGTATTTAGTGGATTGGGTAGGGTATGGCCCAGAAGATCGAACCTGGGAACCGGCTACAGGCGTACATGCCCCGCTACTAGTGAGAAGGTTTCATGCCTTATATCCCTCCAAACCCAGACCGGTGGGAAGGCCTTTGGGCGGGAGAACTGTTACACTTTAGGGTCCTGGTTAGACACGGCACACCGTAGACACTACATTACCCAGAATGCAACACTAGGGAGAATGATTGTGTGCGCTCACAGACTCACCACGTGACCTTGTGGGGGATAAAGACAGCCCCTTCCCAAGCGCAGGTGCTTGGCAATCGTTCTACCTGCTGGACCACGCCTTGCTTCACCTGTGCCTTGTTTCCTGTTCGAGGAATAGAGATCGAGTGTTTGTCTATCTGAGGTCTCCCGTGGTTTGAACGCTCTCCTGCCTGCTGCTTTACCGGACGGCTCTCTCTAGGCTCCTCGCAGTTCGACGAGAGAGTTATTCATGTTTCGCGAGTCTCACGTTCTGATATATATTTACACTATCGTTCCTATTAGGGAGCAGGATTTATTGGCTCTCCTTCGCCTAATTTTTATGAGTGTCGTGTGCGCGCACTACCTCTTATTTTTTGTGTTCTAAACCCGGAAAGGTTTTACCGCTACTAGATAGTTAGCGGTCTTTGTTTATTAATATCCAGTCCTCGCACTAATTCCCCCTACCCTGTTGGAATTGGATTCAACCCTCTGCACCTCCTGGATTGAGTGGATCCTTGGAAGTTGGACTTCTGGATGGCCTGAACTCCTGACACTGAGTCGCTGTGAACTTAACCGTTGCTTGGTGAGGATACCTGCTGGCTAGAGTTGGTCTAAACTTACGGCGATTAACGGCTGTTATACTGGTGAGTCTGGGGTCGTACACAACTAGTGAAGGGGTTATAATCTAAACAGGAGGTGGGTGGTTAAAATAGGAACATACATTTGTCACTCATCTGCATTTCTTTTGTCTATTCTGTTGTAGCACCTCAAGGCTTCTTCTCTGCCCCTTCTGAGAGTCCTGTGGAAAACCTTGCTCTTGCCCTCACTCTGGTGGTCCTGAGATGTCTCTTCTCTCCCTTGTGGGTAGACAACTAGTAATCCGGTAATATCCTGATCTGGTGATACCCCGGGGGAGAGTGGAGGTCCTTCTTCGCTCCCGAGGAAATTGGCACTCTACCGAGTACACAGGAGAACCCGACAGGGTTGTCCGATCCTGGCCTGACACGGTGTATTATGTTGCGGTGTATGTGCGCAGTTTGACATTAGGAATAGCGTGTGAAGCTCAACCAGCGGCCATCCACGCATCTACCTTAGCGTCAACATTTGTTGGATTTACTATCATCATTGATAGCATGTGCATATCGATTAGCAGCCAGCCACATGCTTCCCTGAGTGCCAATATTCTTCGAGCAGAGTGCGACCATTAGCAACTGTGTGAATAGTTACAGCATTTGTACTGTGATACGCACACAGTTTATTCAGCGTATTGCTGCCTGCAGAGGACTGTGATACGGACACACATTTTACCCGCGTTTCCAGGTTGAAGGTACGAATCTTTTCGGTGTTTTCTGCTGTGATCCGCACAGTTTCTCCAGCGTTTTACAGCACTGTGATACGCACGCAATTTGTTTTTTTCAAAGGTTGTAAGTGCTTTTAGCCACATACGCTGTATACAAAAAAAAAATACATATGTTCGTTTTAGGTTTTAATGCAATATGCACACTTCGATTCAGCACATCTGCAGTGTTTTTGTGAATTGTCCTACACAACTTTCAAGGAGCATTTATTTTAATTGTCATTTCTCTTGAAAAAGTTTTTACTCTTTCTTGTGTTAATTTGTGTCAGTTGGTTAATAACTGATTTGATCTTAGTTATATAATGAGCATGCGGAATATCAACGCACCACCACCTTTTCTAAAGACTCCAGGCGATCCACCTATTCCTTGGCGAAACTTGTACAGGGCTTTTACAAAGAACCTAGTGGCCATTGGGGGCAATAGATATTATCCTGAACGGAAAAGGTTTATTTATTTATTTATTTAAATTCTTTTTTATTAGGTTTCATGGTTCAATACAGAACTTCAATAAACAAATAAACACAGGTAGCCGTTCATAACTTGCTGATGCTTAGTGCAGTCATGTACATTATCGATTTTGCATACAGTAGGTAATTTCTCAGTCCATTGTCTTTGTAGCTAAATAAGCGTATGAGTGTCCACATTATTACAAACAGGGTTCAGTTTCCAACATTCCACTTCCCCCAATTATCTCATGCTCTTGTGCATGTCGTTCTTTACAATACTTGTCTTCTAGGGGTTCTTCTCCCCAATGACCCACGTCCCCCTCCCTCTCCCCTCTGCCATCCCAGCATATAATGACTCCCCTTATATGTTCTTCCCAGAGACATCCAGGTTGGATTGGTGCTCAGCCAGGTAGGTCCGCAGCGGATCCCATATGTTGTGCGGTAGGGAGGTAATCGGCATTAACTCCGCGTATGCAAGAAGCTGATCTTGACTGTATATGAGGTTGAAAAAAGCAAACACAAGGAGATGATGGACGGAGTGCTGAAACTTTTCAAATACTCACCCCCAGTCACAGATCTGGGTTGAATCCATCATCATTCTTTAGCTCACCTTGCCACCCCAGTTCAGACACAGCTATATGCAAATCAGTCTTGACCCTGTGCCTCATGGGAACAGTCCAGACAGAACTGCCAAGCCATGTCTTCTCTGGACCGGAATCAAGCATCCTGGGACCGGTTTCGGGCTAACAGCCCTCATCAGCCAGGCAAGCTTGAATCCAGTGGCAAAGTGAGCAAGGGACCCACGTCTGGGCATACACTGCCAACTTAGGGCGAACAAAGCAAACACAAGGAGATGATGGACGGACTGCTGAAACTTTTCAAACACTCACCCCCAGTCACAGATCTGGGTTGGATCCATCATCATTCTTTAGCTCACCTTGCCACCCCAGTTCAGACACAGCCATATGCAAATCAGTCTTGACCCTGTGCCTCATGGGAACAGTCCAGACCGAACTGCCAAGCCATGTCTTCTCTGGACCGGAATCAAGCATCCTGGGACCGGTTTCGGGCTAACAGCCCTCATCAGCCAGGCTAGTTTGAATCCAGTGGCAAAGTGAGCAAGGGACCCACATCTGAACATACCCTGCCAACTTAGGGCGAACAAAGCAAACACAAGGAGATGATGGATGGAGTGCTGAAACTTTTCAAACACTGAACCCCAGTCACAGATCTGGGTTGAATCCATCATCATACTTTAGCTCACCTTGCCACCCCAGTTCAGACACAGCTATATGCAAATCAGTCTTGACCCTGTGCCTCATGGGAACAGTCCAGACCGAACTGCCAAGCCATGTCTTCTCTGGATAGGAATCAAGCATCCTGGGACTGGTTTCGGGCTAACAGCCCTCATCAGCCAGGCTAGCTTGAATCCAGTGGCAAAGTGAGCAAGGGACCAACGTCTGGGCATACCCTGCCAACTTAGGGCGAACAAAGCAAACACAAGGAGATGATGGACGGAGTGCTGAAACTTTTCAAACACTCACGCCCAGTCACAGATCTGTTTTTGCATTTGTCACCCCGAGTGGGCGGGTATGCCCAGACGTGGGTCCCGTGCTCTCCATGCCACTGGAGTCAAGCTATCCTGGCTGATGAGGGCTGAAAGCCTGAAACCGGTCCTAGGATGCTTGTTTCCAGTCCAGGGAGGACCTGGCCTGGCAGTTCGGGCTGGACTGTTCCCATTGGGCGCAGGGTCAAGACTGATTTGCATATGGCTGGGTCCGAAATGGATTGGCATGGTGAGCAAAAAAACGATGGATTTAGGCCCAGATCTCTGTACTGGGTTGAATGTACGACATTGTTCTGCATTCTGTCCATCAATTGTTCTTTTTGCATTTGTCACCCCGAGTGGGACGGGTATGCCCAGACGTGGGTCCCGTGCTCTCCATGCCACTGGAGTCAAGCTATCCTGGCTGATGAGGGCTGAAAGCCCGAAACCGGTCCTAGGATGCTTGTTTCCAGTCCAGGGAGGACCTGGCCTGGCAGTTCGGGCTGGACTGTTCCCATTGGGCGCAGGGTCAAGACTGATTTTCATATGGCTGGGTCCAAACTGGAATGGCATGGTGAGCAAAAAAACGATGGATTTAGGCCCAGATCTCTGTACTGGGTTGAATGTACGACATTGTTCTGCATTCTGTCCATCAATTGTTGTTTTTGCATTTGTCACCCCGAGTGGGACGGGTATGCCCAGACGTGGGTCCCGTGCTCTCCATGCCACTGGAGTAAAGCTATCCTGGCTGATGAGGGCTGAAAGCCCGAAACCGGTCCTAGGATGCTTGTTTCCAGTCCAGGGAGGACCTGGCCTGGCAGTTCGGGCTGGACTGTTCCCATTGGGCGCAGGGTCAAGACTGATTTGCATATGGCTGGGTCCAAACTGGAATGGCATGGTGAGCAAAAAAACGATGGATTTAGGCCCAGATCTCTGTACTGGGGTGAATGTACGACATTGTTCTGCATTCTGTCCATCAATTGTTGTTTTTGTATATGAGGTTGTGCATCCATTCCTTAAATTTAGGTACTCTTCCCCTCCCCCACTGGCAAGCTAGTCTACGCTTGGCTAGTAATAGCCCCAGCAATACATATTTCCTAAGTGAGGCTTCTATCTCCGCTGTGTATCCTAGCAGTGCTGTCAGTGGGGTGTCCGAAATTGGGGAACCTATCATCTGCCCGAGGGCCTCCAAACTTGTCGCCAGTATCCCTGAATAGGCTCGCATTCCCATGCCAGATGTAAGAATCCTGCTCCCGCTTTGCTGCATCTATCGCATCGATCATCATCTCGGAGCTGGAATCGATGGAGTCTAACCGGGGTGTAATATAATCGATGTAAGTATTTGAAGTGTATGATACTTAACCGACTACTTGCTGATACATTCCCAGTTTGCTGGCAGCAATATGCCCATTTGTCATCACTAATGGGGGTTCCTAAATCCCCATCCCATTGGGTTCGCAAATTCTGCCTCTGGTCGGGGCTGTTTGTCTGGGTGACGCAGTAAAGCATGGAGACCACGTGTGTAGGTGCAGGACTTTGTAGCAGGGCGTGCAGTGGAGCCAGCGTCGCAGGTTCAGCGGGAAAGTCAGGGGTGGCCGTTTTGACGTCCTATTGCAACCGAACATATAGGAACAATTACATTGGGGTGGGCTGCCGGTTTCGGAAAAAAGCCTCCCGGGTGCAGAAAGTTCAGTTTTCGTAAAGGTCATTCCATGTCGACCTCCCGGCCTTTCGAAGCATTTGTCAGCAGCTCGCCTCATGCGTAACTGGGAGGTCTGGATGATGCTGTGTTTCCAGCATCGGGGAGTATAGCATGGGTGTTTGTAACCGTTTGGCAATTTTCGGCCAGGCTATGTTCGTGCAATCGACTGTCGTCGGGTCTTTATCCCTCACTTGCTTGGAGGAGCACAGGAATGCCGTGGTCAGGACGGAAGACATGTATCCCTGCTCCACAGCTAAATGTGGCATATACAGTGGCGGTCGCATCCAGTACGCTGCGCCTCGAACCCCCCCCCTCGCAAAGGGCTGGGTCAGCAGTTCCCATTTCAGCCTGGGTTGTTTCCCCCCCCACGCTAGTCGACTCAGTTGAGTCTTGAGAGCCTTGAAAAAATGCTTACTGGGTGCATAGGGAATATTAATGAACAGGTAAAGTAGTTTCGAAAGTATTATCATCTTTATCAGGGAGATTCGTCCTGCTAATGATAAGGGCATAGAGATTCATCTTGTGACGGACTCCATCAGGGCCTCTAGCGTTCGCCCATAGTTATTGCGCATCAGCTCCGCCTAGTGTCTTGTTATCATACCCTGCCTTCTGGTTCCATTATCTCTAGTATTGTATTGGAGAATCTCGGTTTTCGAATTAATTCCGCAAGTGCCTTCCCTGGCCTCTCTCCCTCTCCATATCTTCGGGCATGATGATATTTCCCTCAAAACAGGCATTCCCTCTCTGCTGTGTCCTGATATTTGGTCAATTTGTCCCTGATTTTTCCCCGCAAGTCTTCATTAGCGGGACTTTCCAATTGGGTCTCCATCTGTCGGATGTCAATTTCTAATTTTCTGAGGGTGGTGCGAATATCTCTCAGTATACCCCATCCCTTTGCAATGTACACGCCTCGGATAGTGACTTTAAAGGCTTCCCATACCATGGCTAGTGTGAGAACCATATCCATGTTTCGCTGGAAGATGTCTGTGATTTCTTGTTGCAATTCTAATCTAAATGGGGCATCTAAAAGGGCGTGAGGCAGCAGCCGCCAGGACTGGTATGGCACTGTCATGGATGGGGGGGGGAGGTCAGTTTCATTACCACTGGGGAGTGGTCGGAATATGTGCGAGCTAGGTGGCTCGCTTGCGTCAGCCAAACCTTACTCCCTTAGAGATCAGCCAGTAGTCTATTCTTGACCACGAGGAGTGTACTGTAGAGTGACATGTGCCTTCTCTGCTAGTTTGATGTAGGGTGCGCCAGGCGTCTATCAGTGCATGTTCTTTGATTAGGTCTCTCATCTGTCGTTGGGCACTGGTGTAGTGATGGGCCTGGGGGTATGACCTGTCCATCCCAGGATCTAATGCTATGTTAAAGTCGCCCCCCCATATAACATGAGTAGACCCTATGTCAATGATTTTTCCCCATAGTATTCTAAAGAATTCGGGGTCATCACTATTAGGCCCATAGCAGATCACCATGGTTAGTGATTGCAACGCAAGTTTGCCCCACATGAGGCAGTAATGACCCTGTGGGTCCTGCATGGACCCCAAGGCCATGTACAGGACACCCTTCTTTATCAGGATTGCCGTCCCATGTGCATATGTGGAATATGCGGCAAAGCTCCGGTGTGCTGCCCAACGGTTTGCGAACGTGGTCAGGGAGGAGAAGCCCAGTTGTGTCTCTTGGAGCATGGCTCAATGTATGTTATGCCTATCTAGATAAGCTAGGATATGTCTTCGCTTGCACAGGTTACCCAAGCCTCGGACATTCCATGTTATAAAATTATAGCTAGGCGGGTCGGGACGTTTTGTCATTCCTATGCACGTTGACTAGGTGAATGTGGAGGTTTCTCATATGTTCTACCAAACTGTATGCTTTCTGTGCTCTGTGAACCCTTATCATGACTTTTGCTACTATCAACATCATTTTTCCCTCCCTTCCCTCTCCCACAACAGCATCCCAAGCTTGCCGTGCTATACATTCTCCCCCTTCCCACCCTCCCAAAAACATCACAACGACAAAGTCACAACCATCTTTGACTGTGGCACAGACTTGAATGTCTAAGATTCGGGCCACCTTTCCCTCTTGCTGGTGCGCCGCCACCCATATGGGGTTCTTAGCAGCTTCCAGGGGAGGGCAAGTAGAGCAGGGCCTCCACGCGCAGCGCAGACGGCCCCAGCACCTCGCAGTGGAGTCTGTAGCATTTGTGGTGTTCTAGCCCCTTTTATGTTACTGTGGACAACAAAATAACAAAGAAAAGAAAAGAGGGAGAAGGGAGTGGGTCAGAAAAAAAGAAGACATACGAAAAAAGGTAACCAGTTTGATTGAGGGATGTCCTTCCGGGTGTCGCAGGAGGGTACAGCGGTTCCACCTCGACAGTGCAAGGGTGCCCGGGACTTGCTCTGGTGTCCCATGGGTCCGTGGCTGTACTTTGACATGCTCAATTTCCGCAGGCGCACTGATGAATCACCGTCTTGTGCCTATTTCTCCCTATAAGTTTCAATTTGGTCGGCGGTATCATACTCTGCCCTAGTCGCCGTATCCAGGTGCTGTTTGCGATCTTCAGTTGCTTGGCTCATCACTGGTTTCATCCTCTTCAGCTAATCCCTCTGACATCAACGAGGGTGATCGCGAACGTCCCCCAGACGCTTTTGTCTGGGGAGATTGTCTGTTTATAGCTTTCAGATATTCCGCAACCTGCTGGGGATTCGTGAAAAAATGCTGTTTCCCCTGGTGTGTTAAACGGAGGCGCGCCAGATATAGCATGGCATATGTAATGTTCTCTTTTTGTAGTTTCTTTTTAACAGGCAAGAATTTCTTGCGAGCCTCTTGTACCGCCATGGTAAAATCTGGGTATATAGCGATTGTTGAGCCTTCAAAGGAGATCTGTCGCTGCTCCCTTGCCAGTCTTAAGGCAGTATCGCAGTCCCGATAATTTAGCAGCCTGGCGATGATTGGCCTCGGTGGGGCTACAGGCGGAGGACGGCCAGCAAGCGATCGGTGTGCCCTTTCCACTATGAGCATTGCCGAGAATTCCCTCTTTTAGAAGACAGTTGTAAGAAGACGTTCAACGTATTCTTCCATCTTTCCAGTGTTAGTGGATTCCGCCACGCCTAGGATCCTGATGTTTTTGCGTCGCGACCGCGATTCTAGATCTTCTTTTTTTGCCGCTATTACTTTCAGAAGCCGATCCATGTTCAACAACTGTTCTTTCCGTCCAGCTTTCGTATCCTCAAGCTCAGATATGCGGTGTTCTGTTTCCTTGATGCGCCCATCATGCTGCTCGAGCTTAAGAGTTATTGTGTCCATCCGAGCACTCATATCGTCCATTTTGGATTCAATTGAGGTGAGACTAGTTTTCATAGTGAGGAGTAGCTCTTTTAGATCATTCACTGAGGTTTGGTCTTCTGAGGGTAGGCTTTCCGCCATAGTATCCTCCGGTTCGTTGTTCTGCACACTAGCTGAATTTCGGGCCTCAAACTGCAATTTGGTTTGTTTGCCATCGCTCTTTCCCATGCTGCAATTTTGTCACAGTTCTGGCCTATAGCTGAGCTCTGCGTATTGATGTGTGCTAGTTATTCTTGGCTAGTTTTTCGCAATACTTTCCCAAGCAGATAAATGAGGAGGGGGGCCCCTCGCCTAGCCCAGTGTCGCCTCCGAATATGTAGGGTCGTGCTGCCGCGCTTCAAGTGCGCTGTGAGCCGAGCATAGGCCTAGTTACTTTTCCTCTCACCGCATTGACATGTGTTCTCCGCGAGTCAGGATCCTCTTATTCTTCCTGCAGGGCGCACCATTCGGCAGTGTATTCGCGCGCTTCCTGGGCGCAGTGTTGTCTGGTATGGCTCCCTTAAGCAAGTCGCGGCTGGTAGTCAGACAGATAGCAGCGCTGTACCTCCGCGTAAAATGAGGCCTTTGCGCTCTCCACTCGGTTCCCTCTTTATGGCGTGTGTCGTGGTCTGCTTCCCCCTGCACTGTGCATTACCTCCTAAGGGGAGCCTGAAACACAAGGGATCTCCTGGAGCGTCCCTCGAATTTTCGCAGGGGGCAGCGGCGGTGTTGGACTTGGCCCTTTTTCCCAGAAATTTTTCGCTTTTTCCCCCCCTAGCCTATGTATTGTACCATGGGTTTAAAATGTAAAAGAGTACTACTATGTAATGGTGTCACTGTCACGTTTAAAATGGATGCCATTCCTGCCTGCCCTTGTGCCGCCTGACTGTATTGAGTGGCGGTCTAGTTGTTGTTTCCCAGCACTCCCAGCTTTTGGAGGGAAACCTGGCAGCCAGGGTGCTCTACACCTCCCCCTAAACCAGTTAAGACCGGTTCCCCAGGGAACCTTCCAGAAGTTGCCAGCCTTTCTGGTAGGTGGGGTGAGGGGCATATATAAAGGGGGCTGTGCTGCCATGTGCTCGGTCAGTCAAGAGCAGTCCAGACAGTGAAGGGGAAGTGACTGAGGGGGAACTCTGCCAGGAGGTACCGCCACATTGGGCCTGTGTGCTGGCCCCTGTGCCCATCTGCCCCCCCCCGTTGTCCCTAGGGCCAATAAAGAGACATCGCCGGAGTGGAGGCTGCTGTGCTGGCAGGATTGCCACCTTACTGGAGGATGACCATTCCGAGGAGCTGCTGCTTCAGAACTGGTGAGCCGCCCTGCTAGCCACTGATCTCGCCCTGCACTACTTGTCTCCTGGCCTCTAGCGCCTCGTGAGCGCCATATTGGGACTGCCTGTACTCAAGGAGGTGAGGAGCGTGGACAAAACCCCCCCCCCCTCTGTGGGCCCTGGACCTGTGAGGTCCCTAGCGCCTTGGGAGCGCTTTACTGTACTTGTCTGTGCCTGCCTGCACCCTAGCGCCTGGGGAGCGCTATATCTAATGTGCCAACAGAGGGGCTGTCACCTGCAGCGTTTTGCGGCTCAAGCGCTATAATTGTGCCAAGGAGTGGAGGGGCGTGTGTATCCCCGCAGCGCTGTGTTGCCTTAAGGGCCCGAGGAAATCCCGGAGTGGAGATCCCCCCTGTGTGCAGGAGAAGAGCGGGTGCCCACCCCGCATATCTGTGACCTTCGCGGGAGCCCATCCCGCCTGCTGCCGCGTTATGATTTAAACCAGCGGGTGCCCATCCCGCGTGAAGGCTGTGTGGCGGGAGCCCACCCCGCACGCTGACATTGCCGCAAATCACCGCCGCGGCCTCTGGGCTGTGGAGAAGAAGCGCTGTGAAGCAGAAGCGCTGTAAGGAAGAAGCGCTGTGAAGAGGGGAAGCGCTGTGAGCCCCTGTCACCGCCACGGCCCCCGCGCTTACCGGTGAGCCAAATCACCGCCGCGGCCCTCGCGCCGCCAAGCCCGGAGAAGTTGTGGCCAGGATCACCGCCGCGGCCCAGGCGCCGCATGAGAGGAGCCGTGATTGCCGATTAGGCTGCCCCGGAGCTGCCGCGCGCAGGAGACGTCGCCTAGCAACCAGGGCGCCGGCCGCGCCCCCAGGAAGCAGCGACACCATTGGTTCCCGGGCCGAGAGCTGTTGGAGGCCCGGGCGAAGTCAGGAGAGGAGTCGGGACGAGGCAGGAGCCTATCCCACCTCGTGTGCTGCCGGAGGCCCAAGGACGGGGCAACGCGAGCCTTCCAGAGAAGCCCCGGGTCCCAGGAGGTGGCCCGGGTGAAGGGGAGAAGCCGCCTCGCGTGCAGCGCCAGTGAGGAGAACAGGGGACTGTCGAGGCACAGGCCGGTGCCTGTCCCCTGCCCGAAGGAGTCCTCCACAGGAGCCCGGTGAGTTTGGCTCGGCTGCCTGGGGGTTGGGGGGAGTGTCGGGGCGCATGGTCGGTGCCCGCCCCCCTGGACCAGGTCGGATTCTCTACAATTGCCCGCTGGACAGTGGGCAGTTGCAACGGTTTGAGGAGCAGTTGGGCCTCACCTAGGACTACTGAGTCCCCGAGGGGACCCCAATTCCGTTAGGGCCAGCTCAGGTGCCACAGCGGTCCGCCGGACAGTGGCCGCTGCAACTTGAGTGAGACTGTTGGAGGCGCCAGGGACTAATCTGCCGCAGCCTGGGGTATGGAGTCTAGGTACCCCCCTGTGTGCCCTGCTGATATCAGGTGTGATGCCCTATGGGGGATGTCCTGCTGGCCTGCATTCCACGCCTAATGCTGATGTAGGGGTGCCAATTGGGGAATGCTGAGTGCTGCTGATCTTATGCCCAGTATGTCTCCCCTGAAATGGTGATAAACCCCCCACTTGAGAATTACCTACAGGTATTGCCCAGCTGCATATTAGTTAACACCTGCATTGCCATCACCCATGCATAGGAGATGTGGCCTTACTAAAGGAGCTCTGAGGAAATGTTGCCTTGATGTTGAATGCCCACACAAGGGATGTTGCCTTATTGAAGTGCTTAAGAAGTGTTTCTAATGTTCCTAGGTTGAATGCTATTACCTGCCTCTTAAGGGTCAATCTTTGTGCACTGCACACAAGTGAATCCATGCTCATGAAAGGTTCCTGGTGTGGTATACCTACGCCAGGGGGTTACCTTACTGAAAGTGGTTAAGAACTGTTCCTATGATGTTTGCAAGCCTGCACTAGGCCCCTTGTTGAATTGAATGTACCTGATTGGGGCCCCTGCCCCTGTTATCACCTGCAAGTCATCACCTACCGTGTTAAGGGCATACCAGCATCTAATTTCTGTTAATGGAATGTACCTAAATGAGCTTGTGCCCATGTTAACACATGCCCTGCATTACCTGCAGTGTTACCTGTTTTAAGACACATGTTGCTAACGTCTTTTCGCTTATATGAAGGTTTAATGCCTTGATGTACTTGCATGAATTCCTCAAGTTTTACAGTGACATGAATTTACTGTTGCACTGAGTTTATCTGCCCCATCTAATGCTGACTTGAATTAGATAAAGAAACTTGTTTTTACATCACCGCCTGGTGTGGTCTCCTTTTTGTAGTGTGCCTGGTGTGTCGCCTGTGTGTGCTGCGCGGATGCTTTACACAATGCTCCGAGTTTAGCCTTCCCGCTCTGCACCACGCTACCCATTTCCAACAGGCGGCACTTACTGTTCGTCAACGCTTATCTTCGGTTGCTAGGCCCCAGGCAGCCACCTGCACAGTGCCGCTACTCTTCTCCCGGTGCAGCCGTCGGTCTCTGCTTTCACACACCTCCTTTCGTCTTTTCTAAGGCTGACAGTGGAGTCGCTGCCAGTGCTGTGGCCGGTGTGGTGTTCGTGTCAGGAGTTTCCTGCTCCCCGCCTGGCAAGTTTGTTTTAGCGGTACTTTTCTCCCCCGGCAGCCGCCATCTTAGACGATTCGCATCCGCTGCCAGAGGCGCGGTCGCGTCTGGTCACCACTCGTCGCTGTTTTGGGGCAATTGCACGCCTTCGGCCACTCAGCAGGCCATTCGCTTCTTCTGCCATGCTGTTTGGGTGCCAAATTCGGACGTATGAGACAGGATAATGCTGCTTAGTATTGCCGGGCGGCAAGAGCCTCACGCAAGTGCGGCCATCTTGCTCGTGCACCCTCTAGCGCCCCCTCAACGGAAAAGGTTTTTGCTGGAACACAGCTTAGGTTTTGAGGGGCAATCTGTCTATGAACATTTACCACCTTATGTTGTGGTTGAAGATGATGAAGACATTGATGAGTATCAAATGGCAGTAAAGAAATTGGAGAAACAATTTGATGTACAGCCAAGTTTGATTGTTTTTCACTAGAGAATAACAACGGATGTGTTAATTGTTTCATATGTTGCGGCGTTACACACTTTAGCGTCTGAGTGTGATTTTGAAGATTTTACTTCACAGCTCATTCGTGATCAAATTGTCATGAGTTTTTGGGACAAAAAGTTAAAAGAAAATTATTAACACTTAAGAATCCCACACTCTCAGAAACTACTGACATTGTCAAAATAATTGAGATTTCACGTAGGTCGTGCAAGGAGCTGACACGTAAGGGGCAGAGTGGGGTGTCTGTGGTTAAAGAAGGTGCTAATCTTTCTCACAATGGTCAAAGTAAAATGGTTAATAAGAAGAGAAATGTAAAAGAAGGATCTTTTAACCAAAAAAATTTGTGTTTCAGATGTGGGTATCCCAGACACACGGGCAATAGTCAGTCTTGTCTAGCGAAGAACGTAAAATGCAGAAATTGTGGCAAGATGGGGCATTTTGCAAAGGTATGCCAATCTGTGAGAGACCAAGACAAGATGAATTTGATGCTTGAAGATTCTGGGGTTGAGTGTAATAAAGAGAGGGATTTAGTATTGGTTGTACAAGGTGGTGAAGTGGATTTTGTTGATCCTTATGAAGATATAGTGGTTTATGGGAAAGTCCTCAATCTGTTGATAGACTCGGGGGCAAGAATGACCATGGTCACCTACGAATTGTTTAAAAAAAACCTGGGGTGAAAGAAGCTTACTGCCTCCTGATAGAAACCCAGTTACATTTGATGGGAGGAAAATCGAACTCATGGGATATTTTGAGTGCCATATGAAATTTAAGGCCAAAGTCATTTTTAGGAAAGTGTACGTAGCAAACAAGGGATTGAATATACTTGGGTGGTACCATGAGGGATTAATTGGGATGACTCTTAGGCCAGGGAAGAAAATACAGGTCTTGTTAGTAACAGATGACAATACGAAATGAGCAAGAAGTTGGGAAGGAGATTAGCAGTGTTTGGAGCAGTGCGTTTAAAGATATATTTTGTGACAAACTTGGGAAGATTGCTGGTTTCAGGCACAGAATTAAAGTCCAAATTGGGGCCACTCCAGTCAAACATAAGTTAAGAAATGTTCCTTTCAGTATACGGGAAGAGTTAGCGGAAATTTTGAAAAAATGTGCGAAGATGAAGTTGTGGTCATTGAATCCATTGAGTTTCCGTTATGGTTATCTCCTTTGGTGTTAGCAAGGAAGGAAAATGGTCAATTGAGAGTTTGTGTGGATTTGAGGAGCCTGAACAAAGTTATATGGGTAGATTCCCATCCTCTTCCACGCATTGATGACATCATCACTACGTTTACAGGGGCCAAAGTCTTTAGTAAAATCGATTTGGCATCTGCTTACCATCAGATAGAGCTGGATGAGTCGTCCAAACACTACACAGCATTTGTGTCACCGGTTGGTATGTTTCAATTTAGACAGATGCCATTTGGATTGGCATCTGCTGCTTCTGTATTCCAACGTGTCCTGGAAAATGTCCTTCAGGGTGTTAAAGGGGTGGTGATGTTCCAGGATAACATTCTGGTAGCAGGAGAAGATCTAGTCAGTCATGACAAGACCATGCAGGTGGTGTTAAAAAGGTTGCAGAAATCTGGAATTGTGGCTAATAAAGAAAAGTGTGATTGCAAAGAGCAGTATAGAGTATTTAGGACACATAATTTCAGAAAAAGGGGTAGAACCCAGACCTGGTTTGGTAGAGGCTATAACGAAGGCACCGGTTCCTAAAAGCAAAGAACAAGTGTCATTGTTTCTTTGTGTATGTGAGTTCTATGTAAAGTTTGTAAAAAACGTATTGGCAAAAACTGTGAATTTGAGGGAGTTACTAAAAAAAAAAGAAAAAATTTGAATGGAGTGTTGGTTGTCATAAATGAGTTTGGTGCTCTTAAAAGAGATATTGTCTGTGCTGGAGTGTCAGCACCTTTCAATCCCACCAGAGAGTGTATCATAACAGTGAATGCAAGTAACAATGGGCTTGGAGCAACATTAGCACCCAAAAAACAATGCAGTAGGTGAAGTTACGGTGGGGTTCGCATCGATGTCATTGAAGGGAAATGGAAAGGTATTCTCTATGATAGAGAAGGAGTTGCAAGCCTACTGTTGGGCTGTTGAGAGATTCAAGTGTTTTATTTGGGGAAGGAGATTCACTCTTAAAACGGACAACAAACTGTTGGTGAATATCTTAGGAGGAACCATCATCAGGAATCACCCCCCCCACCCGATGGGCCAGATTGAGCTCTAAACTATTGCCGTATGATTTTAAAATAGAATACATTCCCGGCGGGAAAAATATTAGAGCTGACTATTTGTCCCGGTCTCCAGTTCCTATGGAAGAAAGTACTGAGACATGTGAGGAGGATGATGAGGAATGTTTGATAGCTTCTATTGACATAGGTCAAGGGAGTGCTTTCACTGAGGGGGAGTGGACTCCTGGTATGATGAAAGACTTAGACTTGGAGAATGTGAAGAAATTTGTGAAAGAGGGGTGTCCCAGGGAGAGAGTGTTGCCTGTGAGGATGGAGGCCTAAGCTAAGGTTGCTTAAGAGCTGTCAGTTGAGAAGAATGGGATGTTGATGAGAGGTGAGAAGTTTGTTCCCCACAATGGGTTGAGAGATAAAATAATTGTTAACGGAAACAAAGGTCATTTGGGACAAACATCACCAAAAGAAGAATAAAACTATTGGTGGCCAGGTATGGACACAGAGATTGTCACAAAGGTTGAGTCATGTGTGATATGTGCCAACAGCGATAAAGGTTTGAAAACTGAAGCGTTGCCTCTTCAGCCATGTGTGTTACCTGAAGGGCCATGCGTCAAACTGGCGATAGATTTTATAGGGCCATTCAACATTTAACCACGAAAATCAAGGTTTGCTGTAGTGATAGCTGATTACTACAGCAAGTGGTGGGAGGTCGAGTTTGTAGAGGAACCAAACACTGAGGTAGTCATAAAATGTTTACAAAGCTTTTTCTGAGAGGAGGATATCCTAAAGAAATTGTCTCTGACAACGAAGTGCAGTTTGTTTCTAGAGAGATGAGGGATTTTCTAGAGAAAAATGTGATTAAACACAAACGTGTAGCTCTGTATCATCCCCAGGCCAATGGTCTTGTGGAAAAAATGAACCATACATTGGTGAAGTACATCCATTGGGCTATGCAAAATGAAATTGGCTTGACTGAAGCGGTGGAGAGTATGTTGTGGTCTCACCGTTCTACCTCTAATGCTGTCACTGGTGTGTGTCTTTGCGAAATTATGAGGGGATGTGCGCCTTTATCCAAACTGTGTCCCGCATGGTTTAGGGAGTATCAAACAAAATCTGAAAGAGGACAGGAATTCATGCGTCCTAAAGTGGAAGAATATCAAGATAAGATGAAAGTTAATTATGATACCAGCCACAGGGTCAGGAAGGAAAGACAGGTGATCAATGTTGGTGATTGGGTCTGTGTAAAAGATCCTATTCATGTTACCAAAGGGAAGTCCAAATTCAGGGTTGCTGAAAGAGTGGACGCTGTTTCTAAGAATGCAGTACGTATCAAAAAATGTGATTGGTGGAACAAAAGCAGGGTAGTTAAAGTGAAAAAGTCTTTCGACAGTCAGGGTGATGTGGAGGTAAAACCCCTGGGAGATAAACTATTGTTGTCTGATGAGAAGCATAGTGATGTCAACATTTGTGTACGTCCTTACCCTGGAGAACGGAGGAGCAAAAGAGTGGTGGTTAAACCAGCTAGATACCATTATGAAAAATGATCAATAAGGGTGGTTTGTTTATGTCAAACAAGCTGTATTGCATTATGAATAATGGTCAACAATGTTGTGTTGCTTATTTTAATATGTTTAGAAGCGGTTCGATGGGTCTTTCTGTCCCATTTTAAGCCATTGTTAATTTTATATTATATATTTTTGTGTTGCATTTGTATTATCGTGTTTCCTAGTTTGTAATATGAAAGGAGGGAAATTTTGTGGTGATGTTGTTATCTCTCTTCATTCCACATTCCAAGTTCTGTAACCTTGGAGTGTTGAATACGGAGTGAAGGTTGAATTTTGGATGTTCCAGGTTTGTCAGTTGCGGGCTGAACATGGAGAAGACTGTGACCAATAAAGATATCTCCTGATCTAAAGTAAGAGTGTTGGAGTCATTGAAGGAAAATACATCACTACCGGTACTTTTAACGAGACAGCCTTTTAAATGTTGTGACTTCGACGGCGGGCTGGGGACATTTGAAAGAGGTGGGGCGTAAACGTTGGGTATGACTTTTATGTAGCGTGCAAAGCAAGCAAGTTTAATGGACAAATCTGAGGTGCCGGGTGGGTTCTCCTCCCAAGAAAAAAGTTAAGAAAGATTGACAAATGGTACATTTGAAAGGAAATTAATTTAGTGAGAAAGCAAGTTTATAAAGCAGTGGGAACGTATAGTCTTGAAACATCAAGCACATTAAAAATTGCCCCATATCTTACTGCATCAATATGTTCAACAGTTACTTTAATGTGCAAATTGCACAGGCCCTTTAAAGCGTCTGCCAAGTGTCTTGCACTGCATGCGGCATCAACTGTGAAAGGAAATGCTCCAACCAGCTGCTAGTTGCAATCAGGCATATAGAAATATGTGCAGACAGGTCTTTAAGTGGGATGAAAAAAGTGGGGGCTCTCTAAAAGACAACATGTAAAATAAATTTCTGTGATTCCCACAGTGTGCCACCCGGCCAGTATTTTACTTTCTCTTTGAGATGTTATTGCATCCAGATATATAACACAACAACTGACATACACCTTAAACCTCTTGATGTGGGGTGTTAGGTGTATAGGAAGTAATGGCGCCTGATTACTTCTGCGTGTAATATATTGGATTTGTAACTAGTGCGGTGCAACAGGTAGGGGGAAACTCCCTATAACCCCTAAATTTGTGAAGGATCAAATCCTGCACGTTACTGTAAACCAGAGTCCTGTGCACACGTTGTGAGTATCCTATGACAGGTATCCGGAACAGAGCGCATACCCGATGCCGATCCTGATCACAGCGTACTCGCTTTAGGTCAAGCAATAATATTTACAGCAGGAACACGCTCCACTCGTTGTTCGGCACGTTCTAACCACCGATCACCTTCACATAGGTGTTACTATTACCTTTGGAATACACTAAAACTTTTGATTGGGACACCGAGGATACCATTACAGTAGACCAGCCGGGTCGGAATTAAAACCAGCAGAGTGATCACTGGATATAAACACGAACACTTAATACAGCCCTGAAGAAGTCGGGGGACATTTCCCCATACGACGAAACACGTGTTGGCTGGATGCTTTTGATTGTTTGAATAAAAGACAAGAAACAGACTTCATGAGACTTTATCAACATATGTGCTCCGATTACTTGATGACCTGTCATAGGATACTCACAATGTGTGCACAGGACTCTGGTATACACCTAAAACCTGTCAGTGTAATCGGCTTTGCCAGTGGTTATTAGCTCTTTAAGATAAATGAGTAACAACAATGATTTGTTATAAATAATTAACATTGGAAATGTTTCAATTCTGAAATTGTGAAACTGTGAATGAAATATTATTGATGGCTGTGGAAGGAGTATTGGCCAGTTATGTATGCTTTATGTTATGCATGCCCTTTTTCTCTGTACGTCTCATCCATTTGCACATTTTCAACCGCCTCTTTTTCCTCTTCCGCACCCTCTTTTCATCATTTCATCACCCCCAAACATACACTGCACTTGCTCACATTGAAGCACTTTATTTCCTTTTGCTTTTGCCTTGTAAATATTTTGACGTCTGTTTAAGACCTTCACACACATTTTCACAGAATTTCAATTGCAACTGGAATACATGAACATTGTGTTGTGTGCTCTGCAGAGATGCCAACCCACTTAAAGACACTTTGCTTTGTCTTCAGCCTCAGTCAGTGCCAGAGCTCTCAATCAAAGCCCCTCATAAACACCTGACACAACTTAAAGTATGCACTATGCAAGAATAAAATGCACCATACAAGTACAGAAACACAACATAATGAAATAGCCAACTCTCTTGGGGAATGTAAGATTAAGTAAAGCATGTGAAATAATAGAGAAACTAAATCGTTGACATGCATTACCTTAATGTTTTTAATATTCATTGTTCGGAATCAATCCATGTTTTTGGCATCAATGTTAATCGCGTGAAGTCAGGGCCAGTTTTAATGTCATACAGCAGATCACTGTCTACTGTAAGCACATATTTTTTGCTTTGCATTGGACAGGGTTGTTTGGACCAACTTCTCAAGGGAACAAGGGAACAAGAACCCTGCTTATCTTTTGGATCAATTTTGCGGCACAACAAATAGAGCAGAATCACTTCTAAAAGGGCCAACGACCTGCAGCCAGCGCCTGGGGTGTCACAGTGGGGGAGGTTAGCGTGACGAGGGGTCTCAGCACAATATACATAACACAAGATTGACATTCTAGCGCTGACCATTATTGAGGACAAGACACCAAATCACACGTGCTTTCATCCACTCCTACGTGTAGCGAATGGGAAAGGGTGGGATCTATGCCTGTGAATGGCGGACGTCTGGAATCACACCGGGATGAAATCTCCAACTTCCTAAACCATGACGCTTTTAGCTTCACTGGACTACAGTGGATACCACCATAGACCACAATGGCAATGTAGGGCTTTAGAAAAGCAAGCCCTGCGTAGTGTGTCACAGTGCAGAAAGTTGATTTACTGCCTGACTTTTGTCTCCTGCTTCAGAGCGAGGCAGGCATCCTGGACAGAGAGCCCAGACTTAAATACATCGATTTGTTTAGGGATACAATCATATTTCTAAATAAATCTATCTGTTTAATTTTTTTATATAAATGTGTAGGAATGTCAGATGGGCACAGCCCCAGAGCCCTAATGGAGGAACCACCCCTAGCGGCTTGCAGCTTTCATTGACTGTGTCTGCACAGGCCACTGGAGGAATGGTGTTGTCTTTTTATATTCCCTGGTGTGTGGCCATACTTTGTTAGGGGCAGGAGTAAGTGTGTGTCCTCCAGACACGTTTACATCTTGCTGTGCCTAATGCAGAAAGGTGTTTGTTACTTTCCGCCACACCGCTTTTACCATCTACCAGCCGCCACTGTGTGCAACTTCGTCTATACTGACACGCACATCTATAACAGTTAGGGAATTTGTTGGAATTGTTTTCTCTCTGATCGTTTGTTATTCCTTCAGGCTTGCAATTTTATGGCACAGTTACTTAGGAAATTTAGTAGCACAAATGTACATAATCAATCTGCTTGTTGTATTTAGGAGAATTTCATGACTATGTTGTTTAGCTACACTTACAATAATGCAGCCTAAGAGCTGTCCAGATGCACACATCACAGGAGATACAAATTATTCTGAATATCAATATCATAACATAATTGGAAGGGATATTTGGTTCCTTAATATCCAAGAATTGAAAGAACCATTCAGAAATAGATGTAAACAAGTTTATCTGTATACCATCAATTTCTATTCAAAACATAGATGTCCCGGACAAGGTTTATCTTTGAATAATCACTGTATCCATCTTCGAGGTTCAATCAGATTTATTGTTCAACTGCAATACAGATTCAAAAAGTGCTTCTTGCTACTAACGTGTTTTGTTCTTTTTTAAAAAAAACCACATATTTTATTGAGTTTAAATGGTACCATCTGCGCCAACGGCCCAGCATATACATAGTGAAACATCGGATAAATCAAAAGTACCAGATTTTGTATACAAAATTAGTGCCAATAACATGCATAACAAGAAAAACTTTGTGCGGACAATCCCATTACCCGTAAAAAAAAAATTAAAAATGTTTTCGTTTTTGAGTCGCTTGAGCTATGATGTTGAATGTGGCGTATTGCAACCTGGAACGGATGGGAAACACACATTCCTCAGGGGGTCTGGGAGGGAAGGGGGGGAAGATATATGCCCGGTATGCAGCCCATCTGGACCAAATTTTCCTATGTTTTAAAGGACAACCTCTCGCTTGGAAAACCGCAATTTCCACCCCCATGCATCTATCAAGTTCTGTCCGCCATTTCCCTATCGTCGGGGGAGATGTTCCCTTCCACATTAAAGCAATATCCCGCTTAGCTATGGTCAGGGCCAGGAATAATAGGTGCTGTTTGTACCGATTTCCCCCTATCCCATCAGTGCTGTGTAATAAGAACAGTTTGGGGCCAAATGGCAAGTCCCAGGATAACACCTCGCCCAGACAGACCGAAACCCTACGCCAAAAAGGCTGTAATACAGTACAGTCCCAATCCGTGTGAGAAACGTTCCCTCGTCTCTGCCACAGCGTAGACATTGGGGGGATTGTATGACTCCCATCCTCCAGAGGCGGAGTCGGAGTCGGGTATAGTACACTCGGTGTATATATTTAAATTGTATGAGGCGGTATCTAGAGAAGACAGCGGCTCCCCGGGGGCTGGCAATGGCCTCGGCCTAGTCATCGTCTGACAGGTCAAGAATATCTGCCTCCCATGCCCCTCTGGTCTTATGAAGGGCCGTTTTGGCATGTGTCGTCAGGGTCTGGTATATCTGTTTAATTTTATGAGCTGTCAAATCCCCCATGAGAAGGCGGCCCTCCAAGAGGTGAAATTCTGGAAGGGTGTCCAGGGTGTGATTTATGGGAGTGAGGGCATGGCAGAACTGGAGATATTTATAAAATTGCGACTGCAGCTGCTGGAAAGACTTCAGTGTGGTGCCCTTCATCACGTCCCCAAGGGTAGAGATCCCATTTGAGAAATCCCGTTAGGGCGGCTACTTGGCGCAGAGGATTGCCATGCCACAAGGGGGTCGCCTGGGGCAAGCGTCCTTGCCACCCCATCTGCCCGAAAGTGTATCTCCAAATCTGGATCGTTGTTCTACTGGCATGTGGGAGGAAATCTAGCTTCTGTTTACTATATAATAACCGAAGGAGGGGAACCCCTTCCATCACCGCTTGCTCCAAAGCGAACGCAGGATCTGTCGGTGTACTGTATCACCATTCATTAATAATCAAGAGGTGAGAGGCAGCGTAATAGGCGTAAACATCCGCCGCTGCAATGCCCCGCAATACGTGGATTGTGCACAAGTTTGTAGCGCCACCCGAACAGCCTCTCCATTCCATAAGAACTTATTATGTATGGCATTAACTTGCGCAAACCATGACCGCGTTATCTGGTATGGAAAGTTCTGTAACCTATATAATAGTCTAGGAAGAGAGACCATCTTAAATATCACATAACGCCCATAGAGCAAGAGGGGAAGGGATGACCAAATATTTGTCTCGTCGCAAAGGCCAGTTAGGAGTGGATTTATGTTGTGTGCCCATGAGGTCTTTGGGCATGGGGACATAAAAATCCCTAGATATTTAAAGCCCTCTGTCGCCTGCACCAACTGGGCCGACCATGAATTCCTCCCCTGGTCACCACAGACCGGAAACAAAACGGATTTGGAGGGGTTGGTATGGAGCCCTGAGGTCTGACCGAATACTCGGAGGATCTGTAGGATCCGTGGCCCCGAGATCCATGGGTCCGTCATAAAGAAAAGGCCGTCGTCCGCATATAGTGCAATCTGATCAGGTTGCGACCGAGACCACTCGAATCCCCGGAGCACCGGGTCTCTATGTACCCAGACCGCCAGAGGTTCAATCGCTGTGGCGAACAGGAGAGGAGACAGGGGGCAGCCCTGTCTCGTGCCCGGCAAATGGGGAAGAGGGCCGAGCGGTGTCCCGCAATGCGCACTGAAGCGGCAGGTTCTGTGAATAGTAGGTGGGTATATGCCAGGAAGCACAGGCCGAGATTGACCCCCTCAAGCAGTTGAAAAAGATAGTCCCAACTAAGGGAGTCGAATGCCTTGTCAATGTCGGCAAGTAGTATGGCTGCGGGTCATCCCAGCTCTGGGGCCAAAGCCTTTGCATTGTGGACCCGGCGAATGTTGTGGCGAGTAGCCCGAAATGGCATAAAACCGGATTGATCCAAATGAACCAGGTCCTGTAGGCAAACTCGTAAGCAATCCGCTAAGACCTTGCCCAGAAGCTTGAGTTCCAAATTCATCAAGGAGATAGGGCGATATGAGGAGGAGTCTTCCGGTGGGCGGCCCGGTTTTAAGAAGAGAACGATCTCCGCATGCCGCCAGTCCTGGGGCAATACGTGCCGTTCGAGAGCCTCCTGAATGGCCGCTAATAAATGCGGGCCCAACGTGGTCA
Source organism: Calotriton arnoldi (assembly GCA_963921515.1). Lineage (NCBI taxonomy): Eukaryota > Metazoa > Chordata > Amphibia > Caudata > Salamandridae > Calotriton > Calotriton arnoldi. Next base: position 385,789 of record CAWUFW010013928.1, read on the forward strand.
TATGCGACCGAAGGAACTTCATTGGGAATCCATTAGGGTCCGGGGCACTTCCTGGGTGCATTGCTACCATTGCCGCATTTAATTCCTCCAAAGTGATAGGGGCGTCCAGCTGCTCTCTCATCTGATCAGTTAGTCTAGGGGGGGGATGTCGCGAAGAAATTCTGCGATGAGAGCTTCCGAGATCTGGTCTTGCCGCGCATATAAGATGGAGAAATAACGCGCAAATTCCGTGGCCACCGCCCCAGGAGAGGAGTGTAAGACACAGTCAGATCCCCGGAGAATCGGGACAGTTGCTGGAGATCTCGCGGCTTGGCAGAACCTATGTAGCATTTTGCTTGATTTGTCCCCCCCCACTGATAGATCCGGTGTTGTGACGCCAACCAGATTTCTTTTGCCTCGTCTATGAGATGTTGTTGTAACTGCTGTTGAGCTATGAGGAGTTTACGCCGGAGGGAGGGGCTGGGGTCGCTTATATATTGTACCTCAAGTGACGTATAATGAGCCTCTAGCTCCGTTCGTTGGGTGGAAGGTTTGCGTTTCTTGTTCGTACGATAACTGATGTCAGCCCCTCGGAGCTTCTTTGATGGGGCTGACGTAGCGTTTACATACATATATTCCTGGATTGCTAAAGTAAGAGTCTCTTGATAATCAGGGTCCCGGAGATGCCATGGAACGTGTTTTGTTCTTGATATATTACTCATATGGCACTTCATCGGCCAAACCCGCCCCCCCAGTCCAGGATATAGGGACTGCGAACGACCTAAAAGCAATACTTCTGAACACACGCTCTATGAAAAAGCATGAGTTCCAAATCTTTGACCTCATTAATGATTTCAAATCTGATGTCATGTTTTTGACCGAGACTTGGCTAAATGAAGGCTCCAATCCCACGCTCGTGAATGCAATCCCCCCTGACCACCTGATAATTAGAAAGGATAGGCCTGGAGGTCAGGGTGGGGGAGTGGCTATTATTTATAAAAACTCTAATTCCTGCATATCACTACCCACTATAGAGTTAGAAGGAGCTGAGAGTCTTGGCTTTCTGTTATCAGTATCTGCCCATCAGTCAATTGCTGGCGTTGTAATTTACCGCCCACCAGGGCCGGCTGGCCGGTTCTTGGAGTCTTTAAGCAATGCCATTTCGCCTATTGCTGCGAAATACAAGCAATGCTTGGTACTCAGTGATTTTAATATCCACATGGATCAATCTACTGATCCTGAGTCCCTGAAATTATATGAATCCCTAAATATCCTCAATGTGACTCCTTATGTTTTTTCCCCTACACATGAAAAAGGCCATATCCTTGACCAAATTTTCTCAACGAACAGGATTGAAATGGACCCACCCTCTCCCATCATTTGGTCTGACCATTTCCTACTTTCTTATAGATTATGCAAAGAATCAGCACAGTCTCAATCCCACTGCAAACCATGTGCCACATGTTTTAGGCCTTTCAATCAGATGACTCCAGAGGCATTAGCCAGAGCACTTAAGAAACACCCTATTTCTTTTAGTGGCCACTTAGAGAGCGACGTACACTCACTAGAATATTGGCTAGAGGTACGCGCGAATGAACTCGCCCCCCCCTAAGACCCGAGTGGCAAATGGCTGTAGAGCCTCTGCCCCTTGGTTCACTGAGGCTCTCAGGAAAAGCAGAAGTACCTGCAAACGTCTTGAGAGAGTCTGGAGGAAGAATTTTAATCCCTCGGATAAAATGGCGTATAAATCGGCTCAAAAAGCCCATTACGCCAAAGTTCGCGAGGAAAAAAAGATCTTTCTGTCCTCTAAAATCGAGCAAGCTGGGAACAGTAGCAAGGAACTGTTCAAAATTGTCAAAGATTTCTCCTCCCCCAGTGCCACTAACAGCCTTTTTTCTCCTTCAAACGAATGGACTAATCTGAATGCGCAATACTTTTATAAAAAAATTACAACCATTCAAGCCTCGCTTGGGGAATCCCCCACTGCTACGGAAGGCAGCACAGACGGGTCCCCCCCTGTTTTCTCCAACGCTGGAGAGACCCTCCTGCAATTCCCCCCCATAATGTTGGCTGACTCCCTGAAGATACTGAAATCACTGAAACCAGGCTCCCCCTCAGACCCCTGCCCTGCGAAAACAGTAGCATCTATTGCAGAGGTGATCAACCCAGCTGTTAACCGGGTTCTGAACCTCTCTTTATTAGAGGGCTTGGTGCCTGACAGCTGGAAACATGGGAAAATCCTACCACTCTTAAAGAAACCCTCAGCCGACCCTTCTGTAGCTAGCAACCACAGGCCAATTTCGCTGCTGCCTTTCTTCTCCAAGGCTTTGGAGAAATATGTAAATAGGGTCTTCGCGGATTTTGTTTTCTCCGCGGGCTTCGATACCGTGCCCCATGCTCTTCTTCTGCACAGACTTCAGGGCTGTGGCATTGGTGGCACGGTCCTTCGGTGGTTCACTTCTTATTTGGAAAGCCGCCAGCAAACTGTCTGGTCTCCCCCTTTTTCAGCCCCTTTTTCCCCGTTGAATGTTGGTGTCCCACAGGGATCTATCCTGAGCCCCACCATGTTCAATGTGTTTATGGCACCCATGGCACTTTTGGCGGAACAATACGGCGCTAAAGTAATATCTTACGCCGACGATATGCAGCTATTTTTCACCTGCGAAAAGGATATGGCCCTGAATGGGACCGAGATAAACATCTGCCTGTCTAAGGTGTTCGCTTGGTTTAAACAGAACCAATTGTTGTGTAATTCTGAAAAGTCAGAAATTATTTTTTTGGGACACAACCCGGTTGAGGAATGGCGCAATTGGTGGCCACAGAATACGTCCCCCCCTGCTAATTTAGCTACCACCGTCAAAATCCTTGGGGTGAAATTGGACGCGGACATGTCCATGAAGTCCCAGGTCCAAGCAGTGGCCGGCACATGCTTTGGACTACTGAAAATGTTGAGGAACTTCCTTCCACTACTCCCAGTTCCTCATAGGAAAACAGTGGTCCAAGCATTGATTGTTTCTCGCCTCGATTATGTGAACGTCCTGTACTTAGGCCTCCCTGACTATCTTCTTGGCCGATTACAGGTGGTGCAAAACGCCGCTGCAAGAGCCATACTTATGGTAGGCTTCAGGACACACATGACCCCTCATTTGAAGTCCCTACACTGGCTTCCAGTGCGTAAGAGGACACATTTTGAAGCCCTGGTATTGGTCTACAAGGCCTTCCACAATATGGGGGCCTCATACTTGAGGTACAGAATACAGCACTATGCTCCATCTAGAATTTTGAGGTCTTCCACCCAGCAGCTCTCCACTGTTCCGAGGTTCTCTCGTTCTAGTCTGGGTGGACGTTCCTTTCAGGTGGTAGCCTCTCAGCTTTTGAACAGCCTGCCGCCATTCTTGCGTCAGGCTCAGGATCTTCTCAGCTTTAGGCGAGGTTTAAAAACCTGGCTTTTTTCACAATAAAGCAGCTGATATACGTGTGCCGGTATTGTTCTGTCACTGGTTTCTCTTTCTCAGCGCCGGGACACTCCAGGGAGTAGCCGTGCGCTTTATAAGTGCCCAGTAACATTAACATTAACATTTGCATTCAATTAGCACTTTCATACCATTTCTCAATATTCCAGTAAAACGAGCAGTGAAGATGTTGGCTACAGAAAGACTAATATGCTGTATTTAAGTGAGTCAGATTGGAATTTACAGGACTAATTTATAACTAAGTTTTTTTTAATGTCCTAGAAATGTACCAGATATTAGATGGAATTTGTTGAATGGAAACTGATGGTGTGCAGATAGACTTGTTTATGTTGTTTAATTATCTGGCATCTAAAGAAGATCTATCCCCAACCTTCAAGAATCCATAGCACATTTAAAATATTTGATAGTATGATTAGAGGGCAGAATGTTCTCATTTGTAAATCAAAGGCCTCACATAGTCCAAGCAGTAGCTGTGAACAAACATTGGAATGTTGATGCTCCGGGCTTCTACCAGCCATTAAGAGCCCGGAGCACTCCATTGTCTTCAATGGAGCGCTCAACATTCCAGTGTTCTAATAAAGCATCTAAAAACCATGCATAAGCAATGTGTTTGTGACATAATTTCAGATAAACATGAAAGCATGTGGTGCCAATTGTTTGGCACTATTAAATATAGTTTTTATTGTTGCTTCTGGCAGCTGGTGGACCATGGTATGGACAGCTATCAAATTACATATTCATATCACATTCATTCTAGGGTGATGCTCTGTGGAACAAAACCATAATTTTTCTTTTCCCTAATTGGTCTAATAGCAACAGCCTTATTACTGAAGATTATATTAATCCACTGTTAAAGAACAGCCATTCCAGATCTTTTATAAGAACTGCTATAACAAGATTAGATAGAGGAAATCCCTATCATGATGTAGCAGAATTGTTTTTATTGAATTCTGCTTTTTACTGTTGTGTTTTTGCACAGTGTATTGCTCTTTAAAGAGCTGAGTTTTCAACTATATCCTAAATTGAACCTTATTTGGGACAGCCCTGATGGATATGGGGATATGGTGGTTTTCCAGATGATTTCCCCTTATAAAAATGCATGGTTATGTAGAGCTTTATGGTTGGGGCATGTCTAAATCTGTCACTCACCTAGGCCTTCTATCCACATCTTTATCATCTCCACTGGTATTGCAAGGTGTAGCTTGTTTCTACTAGTACTGAGTCCCCTCTTAACGGTACAACCCGTCTCTTTCTTAATTCTTGCTCTCAAAATGTTTTCCACTGACTCTAGAGCATGACAGATGTAGGAAAGTTGTCCTTTTTGACATGGCTCCCTACACCTTGCCTAGTAACTGATGTGATTTCGACAGGACGTGCACTGGGTTCCTGCTAACCAGGTTCCCAGTGCCAGAGCCCTTTCCCAAAACTGTACAATTGTTTCCTGTAATTGGCAAATCCTTTAGGACCCTCTGTAAGTCCATAGTAAATGGTACCCCTGGTACCTAGGGCCTGAGGTACTAAAGAGGGAGCCTAAGGGCAGCAGCACCAATTGTTCCACCCCTCACCAAGCACATGCAGGGCTGCTATCGCAGGATGCGTGTCTTGGTGTTGACAAACGTAAAAACTTGACATGTCACACATCCCTGTATGCCTTGTCCCCTAATACTGCATGTGATATTTGAATGTCACCCCTACAGCACGCCTGACAGCCCTAAGGCAGGGTGCTGAATATTACATGTGAGGTCATACCTGCATGAGAAGGTATGCCCCTGTGCTGGTCAGTCCTATTACTGCCAATGCAAGTGGACTAGCAAGCCATTTTAAAACATGTGCTGGACACTGGTGAAAACAAGTTCCCCAGCTACATGATGGCTTCACTGAAAATAGGGATATTTGGTATCAGACATCTCGTATTGGTAACTCCACACTAATTCTAGTGATGGATTTACCAGTACATGCAGCCAGAGGGCACCTTTGAGGTGACCCCTGAAAATCTACCAGCCTCTGGTGTGCTCCCTGACTGGTCTCTGCCAGCCTGCCGCCCGAGACACTGTTCTGACCTCCTAAAGATTCAAAGAGCATTCGCCTGTGGAATGAGATTCTGGCTCCCCTCACAGGAGAGGAAGCCGTCCCCCTTTGTCCAGGACTGCCTTGGCACCTGGACTGGTGGAAAAATTAGCTAGTCAGGTAGGCCTGCCACTTCCAGGCTATTACCACCCCTAAGGTGGGCTACTGTGAGGTGGACACGATTTTTCAGAAGTAGCCACCTTTGTGATGGTATACTTAGGAATTCTGGGACAGTGTTATGCCCACTTCCCCCAGGAAGTGGTCATATAGGGGGCGTAGTGACCCTACACACCCCTAACGCCTCTAAATTCAGTGTTTAGGAGAGTCCCTAGGCACCAGAGAAGCAGATCCTGATGACCTAATAAGAAAAAGGACACAGAAGAGCAGCAAAAGCAGAGAGGAGAGAAGAAGCAGCTGACCTGGTACCAACGCTGCCGGCCTGTCTGCATCCTTCATGGAAAACTGCGCCAAAGTTGACTCGTCTTGCAGCTGTTGACTCCAGAACCTTGGGAGGACTGCCTGCCTTCGATAAAGACCCAAAATCTCCCGTGAACAGCAGACCTGTTCTCCTGCATCCTGCTCTGAGGCCTCTGGTACTGCCAAAACCTGACACCTGAAGCAACTAGTGCATCCGTCATCCCCGGCCCAAGTTTAAATGGGCCAATGGTGTCAACAAGGTCCCCCAGCGCTCCAGAGCTCGAGTCTATCGTGGTTTCACTCTTCGTGGACTCCCCGATGCCGCCGGCTTCCTCTGCACGCAGGCCCCCTCGGCCGCAACTGCTCCTGGTAAGGAAAAACCCGACGCCTAAGGACACCTCTGCACCCGTCGCCCCTGAGCCATGGAGAAGAGGACCAGAGGTGCACCTACATCCCCGAGCATCCCAAGGCTTGAGACCCCATGTTGGTTCAGCCTTACTAGCCACCTTGCCAGAGCCTGCAGCCTCTTTTTGCAGAGACCAATCTCCATAGAATAACATTGGGCACCCGATGCTGTTTTGCATCCTGCACCCGCCCGCCCTCGTGCCGCTGATGATTTACTGTTGGTGCTGCCTTGGACCTTGCCCACCACTCACCTTTACTCCTGGAGATTGGTCCTGTAAGTCAATGTACTATACCTGTGTGCAGAACTTTTTCTTCTTTCCATAGGATAACATTGCAGAACTCAAAAATTGCATTGTGTCCACTTTTTGAACTGAAATATTTTATATTTAAAAACTTACTTACCTGAACGATTTCTCTCTGATGCCTAAACATAAATAAATATACTTGCTATTTTTATAAATTGGTGTGGATCTCCTTCTTGAATCATGTGTGTCATGTATTGATCATTGTGTGTATATGCAGATGTCTTGCACTCCTCTCGGTTAAGCTTAAGGCTGCTTGACCACACTACCCCTAACAGAGTACCTTGGGATTGCTAGAGCAATCCTCTTTTCACATATAACGGAATACCTGCACTCTTTACACAGTATATCAGATTATTGATATATCACAGAGAGAGCCAGCTTCCTACAACAGGGCAACAGGATCTCTTGAATTAAGGTACCAACCGATGGCCATGTGGACCATATGGACCATCTGAATTGTGATTGGCTGAGGTTGCGCTTGACATCCTACCACATGACCAGGGCAAGCCTTTTCCTACTCTTGCCAGGGGGTGGCATATCCCCTGCATTTTACTTTAGGTACAAATGAGGTATATGGGACTCCTTGTGTTGATTCCCTCATTTGTTATGGTGTCAGGTCAGAATATCTACAGATCCAATGACTTCCAAGACGCTTCGCAGCAACAAGTATGATGAACATCCATATATATTCAAAACCTGCTTGAAACTACTGTAAATGCCCCTTTATCATATGAAGGTGTTGGCAATGTTCTACAGCCACCTAATTATAAATGTGTTACATTTGATTATAAAGCAATGCACATGCAATACACATTGTCGAAAATCTAACCACTCAATAGTAACAATCCTATACATATTGCTTCTTTGTCTGGTTTACAGCAGAATAAACAGGGTTGCCAAACTACACTTTTTTCAATATTATGTCACTTCTGGGTCAACTGCATAAACGTATTCCTGCGCACTCTAAGGCTTCTCACATTTCTTGAGAATCCCTACTGGGTGGACCTCACACCATTACTTGCTAGGAACTGAGAACATTGCTAGTTCCAAGTTACTGCTAATATACTTAACAGTTTTCATTCAATGCTAATTGTAAGCAGGTATGTAAAGGAGGCTTGATTCTCAGAAGGGGTTAGTTGGAGCACAGTATCTGCATTGTGCGGTGACTGGCTCTCTCTTTGTAGTGTGAGGTATGCATCCCACACAGACTCTTCACTTAAAGTCGCACAGACCACCTGCCTAATAAATATAAATAAGGCAAGAATTGGCGTGCAACTACTTGTGAAAGGTTCTGAATGGTCATGTTGAAGCATGCCTGGGGCAGCAGATCGCCATTCCAGCATCCTAATAGGCTGCTATTGTGACCCCAGACCCCTAGAAGAGACTAGGGTCACAATGCCACACACAATAGGATTCAGACATCAAGGAAGGCATGCAGCCATTGGTGGGACTACTATCTGTTCCTCACAACATACCCAGCCTGTACAAGCAGAGTGTAAGCTGTCAAATATTGACAGTAAGTGAGTCTTCGTAACACTAGCCCTAGGACAATTAATAAAACCTTTACAAGACAAGAATTCAAAGTCAAAACCATAAGGTTTTATTCAAAATTTAGATTATTACAGAAGACAAAAAGATTGTTGGTCAAATCATGGGGAATTACCATAATAAGTCAAAATCAAATAATGCAATCAACATAGGTCGTCCTCCAAAGTAAGCAAACAGCCAGAACCAAAATATGGAGCCTCCCTTTATAGAAAGCCAGACAAACGTCCATGTGTAAATGAAATGACAGACGAGTGCAGTCTGCTCAGTAAGCATGCTTTATAAGGGTGTGAAATGACATAACAGGGCTGGATTAACAAAGATACATATAACAACATCAGTCACCAGTAGCGGCTGCTACGGATTATAGTGGTGGGTCAGGAAGGGGTTAAAAAAAAAAAAATCCACTTACCTGCCAGCTGCCACCTCTCTGTCCGATGCAGGAAACCGGAAGCACACAGGCTCCCAGACTCCCCTAGCCAATCACGACGCTCTTGTCACCAGCATGACAACTGCGTTGTGATTGGTCTGAGCGCCGTGGTTCGGCGTTCAGACAGGGACTGCGAGCCTGTGCATGTTCTCCACCTGGCTGTGCAATAAAGCTGGGTGGAGAACATGCTAAGTACACATGACTATTTGGCCAGGCCAAGACGGCCAGCCAAACCGTCAGGCTCACTTAGAAAGTGCCCGCCACTCCTCCCCCTGCTATGGGGGCAGTCCAGCCCCACCCCGCCCGCACCTAAACAGAGCGAGTTTGGAAAAATAAAATGAGAAGAACATTGTGTTTTTATCATTTTATTTTTCCTGTGGGGAGACGCTCAGAGACGCTCATCCGCCTTAGCGTCGGAGCTGCCGCTGTCAATCACTATTCAAATACACATGATACATGAAATAAGAAACATTTAGGAACACCTACTGTGCTACATATTAATAAGCAAGTATGAATAAACAAGAGGAAATTACTGTGCATTTCATAACAAACTCATAAAATAACACTGATATAGATGGATTGGTCATTGCAAGAGCCTTGAGCAAAAGGCCTTGAAATTGATACAGAGACAAGAACATCCCCAGCACAGCTTCCTCGCGAGGAAGGCACTTTAACTTGTGACAACATATAGAGAGCTTCTATTTCACCTAATTTTCTGTACCAGAAAAGACTTGTTCATTGTAAATTTTTTCTATAAGGATGTCTCAATCACAAGCTGGCTGAGGCCTTATCTTTGACTGAGGCTTCGTTATTCGTACTTAACCGCATCTGAATTAAGTATTAATTTCTAAATATAAAAAACACTTTTACAGTATCATTGTGTTGCCAGCACCACTAACCACTTAGAAATAACACTTACAAAAATCCAGCAGAATACTTCAACGCACTGCTGCCTAGACGTCCAGCACAGGGCAGCAAAGGCATATAGTTGGGTATCACTGTGATCACACAGGCACTACACAATAAGAAATACCATACACAACCTCCAACAAAATAGCTTAGACGAGCATCGCACACGGAGCCAGCCCTGCACAGACACTCCATATTGTTCGGTACCACACATATCCACAGCAGAACATGTTATCTACTTAGACGTCTCATTCAGCACTACATGTCTACTCAGTTACTTCAGGGGACTGAAGTAAATGCTCTGGTTTATAGTTTAGTTTGAGTCCAGTTGCTACTCATATCTGGGTGTCCTCCCACTCATTACACCAGTCAGATCTCCTAGCACCAACCCAGCTTCATCTAAATCACACTCTGCTCTGAGATGCAGTCACCACAACCAAGAGTGGAAGATACTGCACTAATGGAAGAACACGGGCTATACAAATGACTGCAGCATATGACATGGAGACAGAGTGGGTGGGGGGGGGACTTGGGGCAGCAGCAAGGACATCCATTATGTTGACTCACAGTCAGGGGCGGAGCTGTGACACTGTTAACAAGCTACCTTGAAGCCTCGTCTCCTGCTCTTTTTGTTTGCAGTTTCCAGGCAACAGAAAGCCCATTTGTTTCCACGACGAGCAGGACATAATCAGGTGAAGGGAGGTGGATCCGTACAGGAGTGAGCAGCCACATCAGCCTGGCATGGCAGGGCCCCTCCGTTGTTTACCATCAGAGTGCCGCGCTACAGCTTCGAGGCCAAGGGAGGGGGCCCACTCCCCTGGGCCTCATAGGGAGGGGGGTCCACTCCCCTGGGCCTCATAGGGAGGGGGGTCCACTCCCCTGGGCCTCATAGGGAGGGGGGTCCACTCCCCTGGGCCTCATAGGGAGGGGGACCCACTCCCCTGGGCCTCATAGGGAGGGGGGTCCACTCCCCTGGACCTCATAGGGAGGGGGGTCCACTCCCCTGGGCCTCATAGGGAGGGGGGTCCACTCCCCTGGGCCTCATAGGGATGGGGGCCCACTCCCCTAGGCCTCATAGGGATGGGGCCCACTCCCCTGGGCCTCATAAGGAGGGGGGCCACTCCCCTGGGTCTCATAGGGAGGGGGACCCACTCCCCTAGGTCTCATAGGGATGGGGGCCCACTCCCCTAGGCCTCATAGGGATGGGGGCCCACTCCCCTGGGCCTCATAAGGAGGGGGGCCCACTCCCCTGGGTCTCATAGGGAGGGGGGCCCACTCCCCTGGGCCTCATAGGGAGGGGGACCCACTCCCCTAGGCCTCATAGGGATGGGGGCCCACTCCCCTGGGCCTCATAAGGAGGGGGGCCCACTCCCCTGGGTTTCCTAGGGAGGGGGGCCCACTTCCCTGGGTTTCATAGGGAGGGGGGCCCACTTCCCTGGGCCTCATAGGGAGGGGGGCCCACTCCCCTAGGCCTAATAGGGAGGGGGGGGCCCTCCCCTGGGCCTCATAGCCTCGGATCAGCCTGCCAGGTCCAGGGGAGTGCCACTTTCTTCCCTGGCCCTTGAAGCCATTATTCAGTGCTGCAAGGGCAGGGTACCCCCTTTCCCGGGCCTCACAGCGCTACATTATGGCTGCGAAACCCAGGGGATGAACTCCCACAGGGCCTCACAGCTTTGGAAGTAGTTTAATGTTGTTTACAGTCCAGGTTGAGATAGCGGTCAGTGTTTCGCCCTGTAAAGGATATCAATATAGAGGCCACACAGATTTTAAGTACTGCTGTGCCTGAGATCTGGAGGGACCTGCCTCACTGAAACCCCTAATCCTGGGTTTACACTGTTCCCCTTGTTTTAGTTCAGCCCTATGTAGTACCTTGTAGTGCCTTGAAATAAACACGAATCCAAAATGGAGCAAAAATCTTCCTCTATTCTGTCAACCCTAGGAGTACATCTGTTCACAGCACAGCAATGCCGCCACCAAGAATGGCCTTTAACATTCCAGAACATTGAGCAAGGTACATTTTTCACAGTCATACACTTAGCAATGCAAGCCCAATACAACACAATTCCTCTTTAAAAAAATTTTTTTAATTAAATTAAAAATTAAAAAACGAATTGCACTCAAACATTTCAAATGTTTTAGGTTTCTTCACCTTTCTCCCACAAGATGTTCTTACTGCTATCTCATTGTGGGAGTCATTCTTCCTCTCCTCTGCAGAATGGAAAGTATTCTCCTGTATCGTGCTAGGGGGAATGGGTCCCTGACCATTTTCAGAATTTCCATCTGACTTGGGACAATTTCCAATGCTCGTTGATTCGGAATCAAACTGAATATCCGATGTCAAACCACAGGGATCAATCCACCAATAATTACTAATAGAAGTTATGCCTCCACTCAACGTACAGTTGACCCCACATTTTCCATATTCTGCCAATGCAAGACCACTCATGTGCCAAACTTCACCATATCCCAGCAGGACAGTGTTCTTCAACACTTTAACAACTCTTTTGGGTTCACTAAATTTGCTCTCTCCTTTAGCAACTTTCCTCGCACTCTTCACACGCACCCTGTGAGAAAGTGCCATCTTTCTTGCATGGTATGCCCCCACTTTTTGCTGAATTGCTGATGTACTTTGACTGAGTGTGCCCTGGGCTCCTGCCAATCAGGTGCCCAGGGCCTGTGTTCCTTCCCTAAAACTGCATTACAGCCTAAACCCAATTGGCCTCTCTGGCCACAGGTAAGCCCCTGGTAAATGGTACCCTAGGTACCCAGGGCACTGTGACCAGAGAAGGCCTCTAAGAAGCTGCAGCACTTATTGTGCCACCCTTGGAGGCCCTGTACCCTGACACACACACACTGCCCTTGCAGGCTGAGTGTCTTGGTGCAGAACAAAACAGAGAGTCGACATGGCACACATCCCTGTGTGCCATGCCCAAAACACACTGCCCTGGCATACCTCAGTCACCCCTCTAGCTGGGTGCCCTATGCCAGTGGTGAGGGTACAGGTGCATGAGCCCTGTGCCCCTACAGTACCCAGGTCCATTCCTGGGCACTGTAAGTGCAGTGCTGCCATTCCGAGTATATGGTGCTGGGAGGTCGTCAGCACGAACTCCACAGCACCATAATGGCTGCCCTGAAGACTGAGAAGTTTGGTATCAAACTTCTCAGCACAATAAACCCACACTGATGCCAGTGTGGGATTTACTGTAAAATGCACGACAGGGGCAACTTAGAGTTGCCCCCTGAACCTAACCTAAAATCCACGTCTTGTCTGAGGGGCTGCCTAGGCTGCCACACAGCAGACATGTTGCTGGACCCCTGGGTAGAGAGCCATCCGCTCTCCCGGGCCAGCAACAAGTTGCACGTCCTGGGCGAGGTGCTAGGCCTCCTCCCCAGGATGGGCAGAGGGAGCTTCAAAGGCATTCCGCCTTTGTGAGCTTCCCCAGACCACTTGCTGTACTCAGCAACTGGTCCCCACCGGTTCTTCCCCCATCCTGGCGGGAAGACTGGCGGGAAACACCAAGGGAGGAAAGGGGGTGTGCCACCCTCTGCCAACCCCACCCCTCAGGTGGGGGAGGCGAGGTGAAGCACATCTCCGGGCTCTTGCCATCTTGAAGATGGGGAGCCCTGCCCAATCAGGACTAGGCTCCTGCCCCCTCCCACAGGAGAGTGGCAGGATAGGGGTGTACCCACCCCAGGGCAGGGACCCATTGGTCCCTGCCCTTTACCTACCTGTAGCGCCCCTAAATCTAGTATTTAGGGGCACCCTGAACCTTCCTTCCTTAGATCCCGATTGTGCAACAAGAAAGAAGAACAAGAAGAAGACCTGCCGGGCATCTGCTAACAAAAGGACGACACCAACTGACTTGGCCCCAGCCCTACAGGCCTGTTGATCCTTGAACCTGCTCCTGCTTAACCCCGGCGTCTCCAGCGGACAGCAACCTCGAAAACCCCGGAGGATCTGCCTGCCTTGCTCATCTAAAGACAGGGACTCCCACGAGCAGTGGTCCTGCTCAAACAAGTAACACCCCTGGTGCCAGCCAGAGACCGCGAATCCAGCACACTCTGCACCCGTCGAGCCCGGCCTGTGCCTGAGTGAACCAAGACCACGAGGACGTCCCCCCGGCGACTGTGACCCAGAATCCAGCACCCAAGGGCCCTCCTCGACCCTCCTGACGACGCCTGCAGCCTCAGAACCTGGGCCCCCTCCAACCGCGACCGGCAGAGGGTAAGATTTCCCGACGTGAAAAGACACCCCTGCACCCGGCGCCCTGCGGCCTCCTGTGCCCAACTCTGGGGTGCCTACCTATCCTCCAACTACCCAACTTACCCCTCGAAGTGGTGGTCGCACCTGAAGAATCTCCGTGCCCGAGCTTGCAGCCTTTGTTCAACTTCCAAGTCTCCCATTGAATAACATTGAGCGCCCGACGGCTCAAAAGCACCCTGCACCCAGCAGTCCGAGTGCCCCTGGCAGTGCAACCTCTACTCTAATCTACTTCCCCATTTGCCCTGAGCAAGTGACCAGGAGCCCAGCTCCCACAGCCGCGTGGCCTGCCTGCCAGCAGCCACCAACCAAAGGCCCCCTGCCTTCCATAGGATAACATTGGGCCTACTCACTCTGCTCCCGGCCGCCCCTGCGCCGCTGAGGGTGTAACAACTGTACCTACCTGACCCTGGGGGACCCCTGAGTCTATGCCCAGAACCTTAACTCTGCCAGTCGAGTACTTACCCAAAAGCCGATAACTCACTTTCCTTCCCTAGGGTAACATTGACTGGTTTCACTTGGAAATTCTTCTAAGTGTCGAGTTTTGAAACTTTAAAATATTAATCTAAAATCCGCCAAAGTACGAACACGAATTTACTCACCTGGCATCAGGAGAGATCCCAGTGCTGGATCTAGGTACCCAGCACTGACCCTGAAAAGTAATCCTAACTGTACTTACCGGTAACTTGAATTTCCTTCCATAGGATAACATTGCCTGAGTTTTGCCAAAAAAGTTTCTAAGTGTCGATTTTTGAAACTTACAAATATTTGCTAAAAATCGCCTGTGTGACATAAACGCATTCTTTCAATTGTTTACAGGAGATGCACCAGTGCTGGATCCAGGATCCAACACTGAGTAAGAAAAAGTAACAATAACACTACTTACCTGCTAAGTGAATTTCCTCCCATAGGATAACATTGGTGATTCTATGTGAAAAAGTTTCTAAGTGCCCACTTTTGAAATACAATAATATTCCTTAAAAATCACAACTGTAACCAAAACGTTTTTACTCAACTGCTTACAGGAGATGTCCCAGGACTGAATCTAGGATCCAGTCCTGTGGTTAGAAAAAGTAATCCAAAAAGTAATCTATTGCATTTAACCAGAAATTCCCATTGAGCTCAATGTATAATTGTGTTTGAAATTGTGTTGCCTTTTGCAACAATTGTAACTATTGCATTCAAAAGTCTATTGCCTATTGAACAGTATTTAACTAAAGCATCTCATTCTGAGAAAGTATATTTTGATACCTATTGTTGGTTCTAAAATAAAACAACTATATTTTTATATACAAAACAATTGGCCTAGAGTTCAGTTCTTGAGTGTGTGGCTTCATTTGCTGACTGAGTGTGTACAACAAATGCTTTACACTGTCCTCTGATACTGCCTTACTGCTCGACCAAGCTACCACTTTAGAGAGTAATGTTATATCTAACTTTAGCCTCTGCCAAACCTCTGGGGACTGTGGACTCTGTGCACACTGAACCTTACTTTTGTTCAGTATATACAGAGCCACTTTCTTACATTGGTGGATCAGCGGTGGGATACAAACTTGCATTTGTTGGACTACTTGGTTACCATCTGATCACACAACAGAACTCTTAAATTGCCTTTAGAATTCTGATTTTTTCAAATTGGCATTTTTACCAAATTACTAAAAGTCTTATTAGGGCCTTGCTTAAGTCCCTTTAGAATTTTAGAAAATAAAAAGTCACTATAGTCAAGGGTAGAGGGGTTAGAACTTTTTGTTAGAATGTCTCAAGAAAACAACCCAGCTATTAGTGAAAATAATAATGACATACAGGACCTGGTTGAGGAGCTCGACCTCACCCCTTATCTTCATTTGTCTTTCAAAGAGATAAGGTCCTTATGTAAACTTAAAAATATACCAATGGGCCAGCATCCAACCAAACAAGGGCTCCAGGAGCTCCTGGCTGAGTATGCTAAGGCCCACCCCTCTGAGCATGGTGATGACCAAGCAGAGGAGGAAAGGAGTGAGGAGGATGGGGATGGTAACCCACCTCCACCACTTCCTAGGGAAGACAGGGTCACTGCACCCTTATTTCCAAGAGTAAACCTCTAGGGACCTAGGGGCCACCTAGGTGGTTCAGGTCCCAGAGAGGACACTGAGGATAGCCTCAGTGAGGAGGACAACCTTTTAGCAAGGTTGGCCAAAAGACTGGACCTAGAGACCAGGCTCCTGGCTCTAGAGAAGGAAAGACAGGAGATGGGTTTGGCACCCATCAGTTGTGGCAGCAATACTAAAACTAAGGATAGGGAGGAAACTTCTGATCCTAAAATCCCCAAAGGGATTGTCCCTAAATTTGAGGAAGGTGATGACATCACCAAATGGTTCACAGCCTTTGAGAGGGCTTGTGAAATAAGAAAAGTAAAGAAACCTCTCTGGGGGGCACTCCTGTGGGAACTGTTCTCTGGTAACTGCAGAGACAGGCTTCTGACCCTCTCTGGGCCAGATGCAGGGTCCTATGACCTCATGAAGAATACTCTGATTGAGGGATTTGGGCTCACTACTGAGGAGTATAGAATTAGATTCAGGGGGGCTCCCAAAACCCAGACTCAGTCCTGGATTGACTTCGTAGACTACTCAGTAAAGACACTGGATTGTTGGTTAGCTGGACATAATGTGCATGATTTTTCTGGACTTTACAATTTGTTTATGAAGGAACACATACTAAGTAATTGCACAAATGAAAAGTTGCATCAGCATTTGGTAGACCTAGGTCTAATTTAGCTGTAGCTGTGTGGCCACCCAACTTAAAGACATATTTACAGTACCTCTGGGTTAATGGAACTAGGATAGAAGCTCTGAGGGATACAGGTGCCAGTGTCACTATGGTGAGAGACACGCTGATTTCCCCTGAGCAATACTTGATTGGGAAAACCTACCCAGTCACCAATGCTGACAGTGTTACCACTAATCATCCAATGGCTATGGGGACATTAGGCTGGGGAGGGGTTACTGGCCTGAAACAGGTAGTGGTCTCTCAGAAGTTACCAGCTGCATGTCTGCTAGGAAATGACCTGGAAACCTCAGCCTGGGCTGAGGTTGAGCTAAAGACCCATGCAGCCATGCTGGGTATCCCTGAATTGGTGTGTGTGCAAACCAGAGCACAGAGCAAGAGGAAGGGTTAAGAAGTAGGTTTGGAGCCTGAAAGTATGGTCCAACCAACCGAGAGAAAAGGTAAGAAGACTGGGGAACCAGCTTCTGTACAGCAAATATCTCAGGACCCCTCTCCTCAGGGAGAGGACTTGGACACCCAAGAGGGAACTGAGCCCATGGAGCTTGGCCCTTACCAGGTTGAACTCTTAGGCCCAAAGGGACCCTCTAGGGAAGAGCTGTGCCAGGGTCAGCAAGACTGTCCCACTCTTGAAAGCCTGAGGCAGCAAACTGTTTCAGAAGCAAAGGGAGATGTCAGTGGTACCCACAGAGTCTATTGGGAAGAGGGATTACTGTACACCGAGGCAAGAAACCCCACTCCTGGAGCCACCAGGAGGGTGGTAGTGCCACAGAAGTACAGGGAGTTCCTCCTAACTTTGGCTCATGACATCCCCCTAGCTGGACATCTGGGGCAAACCAAAACTTGGGAAAGGCTAGTTAGTCACTTTTACTGGCCCCAGATGCACCAAAAGGTGAAGGAGTTTGTCAGCTCCTGTGTCACCTGTCAGGCCAGTGGCAAGACAGGTGGCCACCCAAAGGCCCCCCTCTTACCACTACCTGTGGTGGGGGTGCCCTTTGAAAGGGTAGGTGTGGACATTGTGGGTCCACTTGAACCTCCCACAGCCTCAGGGAACAAGTTCATTCTAGTAGTAGTGGATCATGCTACTAGGTACCCTGAAGCAATTCCACGTAGGACTACTACAGCTCCTGCAGTAGCCAAGGCCCTCCTGGGTGTCTTCACCAGGGTAGGGTTTCCTAAGGAGGTGGTTTCAGACAGAGGTTCCAACTTCATGTCTGCTTACCTGAAGCACATGTGGAAGGAGTGTGGAGTGCAGTACAAGTTTACTACACCATACCATCCACAAACCAATGGCCTTGTTGAGAGATTCAACAAGACATTAAAGGGCATGATCATGGGACTTCCTGAAAAACTCAAAAGGAGATGGGATGTCCTGTTGCCATGCTTGCTTTTCGCTTACAGAGAGGTGCCACAGAAGGGAGTAGGGTTTTCCCCCTTTGAACTTCTGTTTGGTCACCCTGTGAGGGGAGCACTCTGTCTTGTGAAAGAGGGTTGGGAGAGGCCTCTCCAAGAACCCAAGCAAGACATTGTGGACTATGTACTTGGCCTAAGGTCCAGAATGGCTGAGTACATGGAAAAGGCATCCAAGAATCTTGAGGCCAGCCAGGAGCTTCAGAAGCACTGGTATGACCAAAAAGCTGCACTGGTTGAATTTCAACCTGGGCAACAGGTGTGGGTTTTGGAGCCAGTGGCACCAAGGGCACTCCAGGACAGATGGAGTGGCCCTTACCCTATCCTGGAGAAAAAGAGTGAGGTCACTTACTTAGTTGACCTGGGCACTAGCAGGACACCCAAAAGGGTTATCCATGTGAACCGCCTTAAGCTCTACAATGACAGGGCTGACATCACCATGCTGATGGTGACTGATGAGGAACAGGAAGCAGAGAGTGAACCTCTCCCTGATCTCCTCTCCCACAGCCCAAAAGATGGGTCAGTAGATGGAGTAGTCTTTTCAGACACCCTCTCTGCCCAACAGCAAGCTGACTGTCTTGCAGCAGTATGCTAGCCTCTTTTCCCTGACCCCTGGTCTGACAAACTGGTGTACCCATGATGTGGACACTGGTGACAGTGCACCTGTCAAGAACAAGATCTATCGACAGTCAGACCAAGTCAAGGAAAGCATCAAAGCTGAGGTCAGCAAGATGCTGGAGTTAGGGGTTATTGAACCCTCTGAGAGCCCCTGTGCCAGCCCAGTGGTTCTGGTCCCCAAACCTCATCCACAGGGTGGAAAGAGAGAAATGAAGTTCTGTGTGGACTATAGAGGGCTCAACTCTGTCACCAAGACAGATGCTCATCCCATTCCAAGAGCAGATGAGTTGATAGACAAACTAGGGGCCGCCAATTTTCTCAGCACCTTTGACTTAACTGCAGGGTACTGGCAGATTGGCATGGCCCCAGGAGCAAAAGAAAAGACAGCATTCTCCACACCTGATGGGCACTATCAGTTCACTGTGATGCCTTTTGGGTTAAAGAATGCCCCTGCCACCTTCCAGAGGTTGGTGAATCAAGTCCTTGCTGGGTTGGAATCCTTTAGTGCAGCTTATCTTGATGATATTGCTGTCTTTAGCTCCACCTGGCAGGATCACCTGATCCACCTTGGGAAGGTTTTAAAGACCCTGCAAACTGCAGGTCTAACTATCAAGGCGTCCAAATGCCAGATAGGGCAGGGCACTGTGGTGTACTTGGGCCACCTTGTTGGTGGAGGCCAGGTACAACCCTTACAACCCAAGATCCAGGCCATCCTGGACTGGGAAGCTCCCACAACCCAGACTCAAGTTAGGGCATTCCTTGGCTTGACTGGGTACTACAGGAGGTTTGTGAAGGGGTTTGGGTCCATTGTGACTCCCCTCACAGAACTTACCTCCAAGAAAATGCCCAAGAAGGTTAACTGGACAGTTAGTTGCCAAAAGGCTTTTGACACCCTGAAAGCAGCAATGTGCTCAGCACCAATTCTAAAAGCTCCAGATTATGCCAAGCAGTTCATAGTGCAGACTGATGCCTCTGAGCTAGGGATAGGAGCGGTCCTATCCCAGACCAATGATGAAGGCCAAGACCAACCTGTTGCTTTTATAAGCAGGAGGCTTCTCCCTAGAGAGCAGCGTTGGAGTGCCATTGAGAGGGAGGCCTTTGCTGTGGTTTGGTCCCTGAAGAAGTTGAGACCATACTTCTTTGGTACTTACTTCCTAGTTCAAACTGACCACAGACCTCTCAGATGGCTAATGCATATGAAAGGGGAAAATCCAAAACTTTTGAGGTGGTCCATCTCCCTACAGGGAATGGACTTTGAAGTGGAACACAGACCTGGGACTGCCCATGCCAATGCAGATGGACTTTCCAGGTTCTTCCACTTAGACAATGAAGACTCCATAGGACAAGGTTAGTCTCATCACCTTTCGTTTGGGGGGGGGAGTTATGTGAGAAAGTGCCATCTTTCTTGCATGGTATGCCCCCACTTTTTGCTGAATTGCTGATGTACTTTGACTGAGTGTGCCCTGGGCTCCTGCCAATCAGGTGCCCAGGGCCTGTGTTCCTTCCCTAAAACTGCATTACAGTCTAAACCCAATTGGCCTCTCTGGCCACAGGTAAGCCCCTGGTAAATGGTACCCTAGGTACCCAGGGCACTGTGACCAGAGAAGGCCTATAAGGGCTGCAGCACTTATTGTGCCACCCTTGGAGGCCCTGTACCCTGACACACACACACTGCCCTTGCAGGCTGAGTGTCTTGGTGCAGAACAAAACAGAGAGTCGACATGGCACACATCCCTGTGTGCCATGCCCACTAACACACTGCCCTGGCATACCTCAGTCACCCCTCTGGCTGGGTGCCCTATGCCAGTGGTGAGGGTACAGGTGCATGAGCCCTGTGCCCCTACAGTACCCAGGTCCATTCCTGGGCACTGTAAGTGCAGTGCTGCCATTCCGAGTATATGGTGCTGGGAGGTCGTCAGCACGAACTCCACAGCACCATAATGGCTGCCCTGAAGACTGAGAAGTTTGGTATCAAACTTCTCAGCAAAGTAAACCCACACTGATGCCAGTGTGGGATTTACTGTAAAATGCACGACAGGGGGCAACTTAGAGTTGCCCCCTGAAACTAACCTACAATCCACGTCTTGTCTGAGGGGCTGCCTAGGCTGCCACACAGCAGAAATGTTGCTGGACCCCTGGGTAGAGAGCCATCCGCTCTCCGGGGCCTGCAACAATGCACGTCCTGGGCGAGGTGCTAGGCCTCCTCCCCCATGATGGGCAGGGGGAAGCTTCAAAGGCATTCCGCCTTTGTGAGCTTCCCAGACCACTTGCTGTACTCAGCAACTGGTCCCCACCGGTTCTTCCCCCATCCTGGCGGGAAGACTGGCGGGAAACACCAAGGGAGGAAAGGGGGTGTGCCACCCTCTGCCAACCCCACCCCTCAGGTGGGGAGGCGAGGTGAAGCACATCTCCGGGCTCTCGCCATCTTGAAGATGGGGAGCCCTGCCCAATCAGGACTAGGCTCCTGCCCCCCTCCCACAGGAGAGTGGCAGGATAGGGGGTGTACCCACCCCAGGGCAGGGACCCATTGGTCCCTGCCCTTTACCTACCTGTAGCGCCCCTAAATCTAGTATTTAGGGGCACCCTGAACCTTCCTTCGATCCCGATTGTGCAACAAGAAAGAAGAAGAAGAAGAAGACCTTCCGGGCAGCTGCTAACAAAAGGACGACACCAACTGACTTGGCCCCAGCCCTGCAGGCCTGTTGATCTTTGAACCTGCTCCTGCTTAACCCCGGCGTCTCCAGCGGACAGCAACCTCGAAAACCCCGGAGGACCTGCCTGCCTTGCTCATCTAAAGACTGGGACTCCCACGAGCAGTGGTCCTGCTCAAACAAGTAACACCCCTGGTGCCAGCCAGAGACCGCGAATCCAGCACACTCTGCACCCGTCGAGCCCGGCCTGTGCCTGAGTGAACCAAGACCACGAGGACGTCCCCCCGGCGACTGTGACCCACAATCCAGCACCCAAGGGCCCTCCTCGACCCTCCTGACGACGCCTGCAGCCTCAGAACCTGGGCCCCCTCCAACCGCGACCAGCAGAGGGTAAGATTTCCCGACGCGAAAAGACACCCCTGCACCCGGCGCCCTGCGGCCTCCTGTGCCCAACTCCGGGGTGCCTACCTATCCTCCAACTACCCAACTTACCCCTCGAAGCGGTGGTCGCACCTGAAGAATCTCCGTGCCCGAGCTTGCAGCCTTTGTTCAACTTCCAAGTCTCCCATTGAATAACATTGAGCGCCCGACGGCTCAAAAGCACCCTGCACCCAGCCGCCCGAGTGCCCCTGGCAGTGCAACCTCTACTCTAATCTACTTCCCCATTTGCCCTGAGCAAGTGACCAGGAGCCCAGCTCCCACAGCCGCGTGGCCTGCCTGCCAGCAGCCACCAACCAAAGGCCCCCTGCCTTCCATAGGATAACATTGGGCCTACTCACTCTGCACCCGGCCGCCCATGCGCCGCTGAGGGTGTAACAACTGTACCTACCTGACCCTGGGGGACCCCTGAGTCTATGGCCAGAACCTTAACTCTGCTAGTCGAGTACTTACCCAAAAGCCGATAACTCACTTTCCTTCCCTAGAGTAACATTGACTGGTTTCACTTGGAAATTCTTCTAAGTGTCGAGTTTTGAAACTTTAAAATATTCATCTAAAATCCGCCAAAGTACGAACACGAATTTACTCACCTGGCATCAGGAGAGATCCCAGTGCTGGATCTAGGTACCCAGCACTGACCCTGAAAAGTAATCCTAACTGTACTTACCGGTAACTTGAATTTCCTTCCAAAGGATAACATTGCCTGAGTTTTGCCAAAAAGTTTCTAAGTGTCGATTTTGAAACTTACAAATATTTGCTAAAAATCGCCTGTGTGACATAAACGCATTCTTTCAATTGTTTACAGGAGATGCACCAGTGCTGGATCCAGGATCCAACACTGAGTAAGAAAAAGTAACGATAACACTACTTACCTGCTAAGTGAATTTCCTCCCATAGGATAACATTGGTGATTCTATGTGAAAAAGTTTCTAAGTGCCCACTTTTGAAATACAATAATATTCCTTAAAAATCACAACTGTAACCAAAACGTTTTTACTCAACTGCTTACAGGAGATGTCCCAGGACTGAATCTAGGATCCAGTCCTGTGGTTAGAAAAGTAATCCAAAAAGTAATCTATTGCATTTAACCAGAAATTCCCATTGAGCTCAATGTATAATTGTGTTTGAAATTGTGTTGCCTATTGCAACAATTGTAACTATTGTATTGAAAAGTCTATTGCCTATTGAACAGTATTTAACTAAAGCATCTCATTCTGAGAAAGTATATTTTGATACATATTGTTGGTTCTAAAATAAAACAACTATATTTTTATATACAAAACAATTGGCCTAGAGTTCAGTTCTTGAGTGTGTGGCTTCATTTGCTGACTGAGTGTGTACAACAAATGCTTTACACTGTCCTCTGATACTGCCTTACTGCTCGACCAAGCTACCACTTTAGAGAGTAAGGTTATATCTAACTTTAGCCTCTGCCAAACCTCTGGGGACTGTGGACTCTGTGCACACTGAACCTTACTTTGGTGCAGCATATACAGAGCCACTTTCTTACACACCCACTATCCCACTCGCAACTTTACCTGTCTTACTCCATGTTTAGAATCATAACATGCCTCGTTTTTTTATTTGAGAATCCGTAAAATGGCTCCTCACTTCATTGACATCCCATTCAACCATCACACTCCTCCTTATCCATCCAGGATTAACCTTCGAATAAGGTACTTTTTCTCTAATCATTGTAAAGGGACTTTTGCCTTAAGAACCATGGCAAGTCACTCTATATGCTGATACCATCTTCCTTAACTCATTTTCCCAACACACATTTCTCTTGTTAGAAAGTTGTAAAATATCCTTAATAATACTACTGACCCTTTCCACAACACCATTCACACTAGGATGATAAAGAACAGTAAACATCTGTGTAAAATTTAAAAAATCAGTCATCTCAACACATTTAAACTACACACCATTATCTGTAAGAATGGGTGCAGGAAATCCTTCTCTTCAAAACACACAATCAAGAAATGTAATTACAGTTTCAGTGTCCACCTTATCAAGGATACTCAATTCAAACCACCTGGAAAACATGCCCACTAAAACAATAATACTTTTAGAACTTCCATCTTGCTCATAATATCTAAAGCCACATTGTCCCAAAGCAAATTAGGACACTAACAAACTCAATGGGGGATTAAAGATTTTCTATATCTCATGCTCTATTTCACACTTAACACAAGATCTAACAAATCTTTCTATTTTTGTATCAACTTAGGGCCACCAATATTTATCCTTCACCTTCCGTTTAGTATGGGAGATACCCATTGTGATGAAGGTTAATTATTCTTTCATGCAAACCTTTGGGCAGAAGGACTTTATCACACCTCAAAAAAAGATCTCACATTCAGTTCATCTCTGACCTCCCAAAATCCCCTTAAATCATCATCAAGCCCCTTTCTATCTTGCCTACCCCAACTATTCACAATGTTACCTTTCACTTCCAGCAATGCAGCATTTTCATCCTCAGCTTCCAAACAATCATTTCTGTCAAACTGTCACCAAGAACACTAACCTGGAAATCACTAGCAACCGAATATTCATTCCAGGGACCCATACCAATCTCTGTAAGTGGCAACAGCATCCTACTTTAAAAGAAACGCAGTAACGTTTTTTGTTCCTGGAATATACTGAGCGTTGGAATTAAAATATTGCAAGCGAATGGATAACCTAGCTATCCTAGCTGATATGCTAAACAATCATTCCATAGTCAATAACTTCATTAATGGTTTATGGTCACTTCCCACAGTAAATGTTCTACCCCACAAAAACTTCCGGTAGTTTTCCAATGCCCAAACACATGCCAATGTTTCTTGGTCTAATACAGAGTATTTCTCCTCAGTAGACGTGAGTGAACGAGACGCAGAGGCAATGATAACTTCATTGCCAACATCATCAATTTGGGCAAGAACACCACCCAAACCTTTACTACTAGCATCAGTAGTAACAACAGTACTGGCAGCAGGAGTAAACCCTTGTAAATTAGGAGGCATATTTCCAAGAACTGACGCATCGGCGTTGATGCGTCAGATTTCTTTCGCCTGCCGCAAATGCCCTAACAAGGCCGTGGATGCGCTGTATTTACAATACAGTGCTCAATGGCAGAAGGATTCAAGGATCTGTCAGAAATTCTGATGCATCTTTTGGCGCTACAGTGACGCATTGCTGAAGTTGGTCGTAAGACTGACGCAGCTCCAGCAATGCGTTAGAACACAGAAGCGAGTCCCATGTTAAAAGCTCTGCGTCAATCCTTGCGTCTGGTTTGAGAAGGAGTAGGGATTTTGACGCAGTCAAATCATAGAGTAACGCAGTGTAAAGTTGTAAATTTCACTGCGTCAGTTCTATGTGGCTTTTAATGTGGGAACTCCTACCCTGCATACATTATACCTAGGCTTTCCTGTTTTCAGTTTCTATTTTTAGTAATTTCTGGTGGTTTTTTTCCCAGTGTTTTCAATACCTTAAAAAAAACAGTGGTTATTAGTGGTTACACATTTTCACGCAATTAAAAACAACAGAAACAGTTTTTTCCAGTGTTTATGGAATGTTTTGCTTTTATTATTGCTTGCTTTCTGCACTGATTGTGCATGTGTATAGATAGTGTGAATACAGGGTATATGAGGTCCAAATATATTTTTACAAATCAAACTTACTGTAGTACACAATACAGTACTTCTTTAGTGAGCCTTTGGTCATACGCGCTCACTCTTACCTTCCCATGTAAACTTTTATCTGTGAAAAGGCCAACATTGGCACTTGAGACAAGCAACACCAAAACATCCAGTACAGAATTTGCTAACTCTGGTCACTGACATAGCTTTCCATGCCAATACTGGTGCACCTGAAGATTGCAATTCTCTGGGACAGGTTCTGCATGATATGTTGAACTGGGCGCATGTGCCCTAAGTTATTGAAGCAGTCAAAAATGAAGCAGTACTTTTCAAAGTCCGGAGAAAATTCCCCTTTATGGAAGAGAGCTAGAACTTGTGCAGAGAACCTCAGTGAGGCTTCATTGACTTCAAATGCCCTGGCTGGTGAAGGGACATTTCCATGCATCATTGCAAGCCATTTCTCATGCACTGTAAAAGAAAATTTCCTGAATTGCTCCTTAACATTTCTTTGCTTACCAAGTGGCAAGAATTCTAACATGGAACATGTTGCTGTGCCAAAGTCACTAAAAGTGTCGCCCATCACATCTACACCAATTACGCTGAACGCTTGGTAGACAAGGGTGTTTTCAGACTCTAGTTTTTTGATTATGTCCACCACAGCAGTCATGTTTTTCTGTAAAATTCTAAGAATGCAGCAGAGTGTACTTTTTTTCACATCACTATCAATATGCGACCAAAGATCCTCACATTTCTTGCCCTTGGCATCATCACTAAGCAAAAATTCTGTAAACGGTCGCCACATGGATAATGTAGCATTCACAGCCTCTAGGACTGAGAACCATCGGCTAAATGACACAGTTGGAATGACTCTTTCTTTGATGCTACACAAAGCGCAAAAATGAGAAATATTCACGTTTTAGTTCCTGCGCATAACGAAACAGTGCACCAGAATGGACTACAAAGTCAATAGCATTCTTCATTAACTCTGAAGATTTTAAAGATGCTTTTAGCATACCATTTAGGAAGTAGCAAGGATCTCTTACAGGGAGGCACTTCAGCTCAGGTATCAATTATGACAGGGCATCACACAACTTTTTCACATAAGT
This sequence comes from Calotriton arnoldi, assembly GCA_963921515.1. Lineage (NCBI taxonomy): Eukaryota > Metazoa > Chordata > Amphibia > Caudata > Salamandridae > Calotriton > Calotriton arnoldi. The sequence goes on from CAWUFW010013928.1 coordinate 412,183, forward strand.
AGCTGAATCACTACAAATACAAACAATATCACTCCCATCTTTGTTGAACTTGGTAAGAACTTTGTGCAGCAGCTTTCCAAGTGACACTGCATTCCTTGTTTTCCAAACATCTGGTGTCATGTTTTCACCACTATCTCAGATGCTTGGTGACAGCACTCTTTTCACATATACCTCTCACTACACCTTGCATTGAATGTTTCAAGCCTGGGGTGTTTGACAATTCACCTACTATCAATAATGACTTGCTAGAAAAGGGGGCTGATGTATCAAAGGGTTTTACCTAGTCTCTGTCTGTGGGTAAATGTGATGCTATATATTGGGACAGATTCATATGAAACCAGCCATTTTACCTATCAGTAAAAGAATCAAACTTAGCCAGAATATCAAATTTGATTTTGATATTTCCTGATTTTCTACAGTTTATAAAACAATTAAATAAGACATAAAACATGCTTCTAAACCCTGCATCTTTAGACAAAAGATCACAAAACTGAAAAAAGGAAGAAACAATATTTTAGTGACATCCCTAAACAACAAAACTCAAGCAGAATAATATTAGCCCAGTCTTTCTTGCTGCAGCCTTGTATAAGAAAGTTGCATTGTATTGGCCCCTACAGGAAGAAATAACAAGCATTGGCATAGCCAATAGGTCTCGCCTTTGGGACCTTATAAGTGTTTAGTTATCCAGCACAACATCCTTGGTGCAACAACATCAACTGTTGCATGGCTAAACACTTATAAGGTCCCAAAGCAGACCTATTGGCTATGCCAATGCTTGTTTTACATTGGCGTTGAGTCCCTTGGTGTCTGTATTAGAGAGGATCCATTGTGTGATGGGCCAAGATGTGGGAGGAAAGAATTTCTCTGTTTGCAGACAACGTTCTGCTATATGCGTCGAAACCCAAGCTGACTATATCCAGAAAACTGAATGTGTTTCTGGGTATATAATAAACTTTGAAAAATCCCACATATACCCTATTATACGAGGATTATCGAGATTGCCAAGGGACTGGCAAATTCTTATTGCACTTGAGGGCTTTAGATACCTGGGCACTTCTGTAACAAGAAATATAAATGTGTTCTTTGACCAAAACCCCTACACATTTCTTGACTATATCAAGAGTGATGCCTGGCACTGGTGGACTCTGCCGCTGTCACTTCTGGGCAGAGCGGCCATGTTTATGATGGTGTCCATGCCCAGGTTTCTATGCGCTCCAGAACACCCCTTGCTGCATCCCAAAGGAATTCGTAATGAGGCTGGAAGCTGAGAGCAGGCTGTTATTATAGGAAGAGGGCCCCCCTATAGATACAAACAAATGGACTAGGTGAGTGTATGATGGTGGGCGGTCTATTTGACATCAAGAGATATTATTGAGCCGCACAGCTGGTACCGATGAACGACTGGGTATCCGCAGCTCAAGAAGCAACCACGGTTAGGATAGACAGGTATGCAATGGGCAAAAGCGGCTATGCAGCAGCATTATACAGAAACAGACGTCGAAGAAATACACCTACCCACACACAGATGGTGATATCAGTTTGGAAAGAAGTGACAGCCTACTTGGGATGTGAGGGGATAGTGAGGCTTTGGCAGAAGTGGGCAAGTTAGAACGCTTCACCAAGTGGGGCCCAACTGGCAATACAAAAATGGGAGGTTTATGGAGAAAAGGGGAAACCGTGACACTAGACACTCTCTGAAAGGAGTATCAGTTGGCCGAGACAGAAGCATAGAAGTATTCGTGGCCCATCTTTGTTTTTCCGTGCAAGTTGCACAGCGCAACGACTAAATATCTGTGTGGCTCTTGGTGTCTGTTTGCCTGCGCGTTTGCTTGTCTGTGTGTGTGTGTGAGTGCATCTCCCTGTGTCTTTGTGAGTTGTGTGTGCCCGTGCACCTATCTGTACCCGTCTGTCTATGTATACTCTGAAACTCACCTCATTATTGCGAGAAAATATTACCGAAGATGGGCCCAACTTGCCACTTTTTCAGTGTAACATCGCTAAGAAAAAAAATGTACTCAACCATTTCATATTTTTTTTTTAGATAAGCTGGCGTCACGAAACTGTAATATTTTTGGAAAACCTTTCAATCATAACCAAAACCACTCACCTCACTGACGGTGTCTTCGCGTGTGTTCATTAAACAGTTAATTGTTTCCCTAGAAAGTTATGTGGAATTCGCGCTAACACTGGAATGTGGTTCCATGTGTTCATCTCCTTCGCGTTGCAGTGCCTCTGCTAGTATATTCGATTGCTGATTTTCAGGACATTTTCGGTGGTTTTAATAATTCCAACGTTTTACAGTCTCGTGACCGCCAACGCCTTCACATGACTGAACGTTTAAATATAAAATAGAGTGGAAGGCCATGCACGGTACTTATATGTGTGTGTTTACATGTGTGGAGCGCTCACCTAGCTTGCGGTCGTCTGTGTGTTTTTATGCAACTGCACAAAGCACCTACGGGTCCACTACGCCATTGTGTAGGATAGTACCAGCCCTGCAGTGTCACCACACCTTACATTACACCCTTACACTGACACCTTAAGAGAGACTAATATCTCTAGAAATGTCCGCTGAGATCAGTTGAAATTTCCATGAGCTGTGTTGCGATCTGTGTGGTATACGAGTGTGTGCTATGTGAGCACACAGTGTCAGTGTGGTCTGCAGCACGAGAAAGGGGTTGATTGCTTCGGGTCCGCTCATGCACGAACATAGACATAATGTCATTTCACAAGTGTGAATACATGCATGAAATAACAGCAGAGCGACGGAGACGAGCAATCACACTCTGTCTCGCAAGTCATTAACAGAGCAGTAAAAAGAACAAGCGGTGGGGGTGAAATTAAATGCAATGAAAAGGAAAGTAGCATGATCAGTGTATGGAGTGGAAGAGAAGAGAAAGGAAAGGAAATAAACAGGAAGAATAGAACAATACAATATGAAGAGACAAGCCTGAGATATGAGATGGTGAAAAGGGGAGAAGGAAAAACTGATTTGAGTATAGAATGGAACGTAATGGATATTTAGCATGAGACGACAGAAGGTGAAGGTGAGGTTCCCAAGAACAACAAGCATTGGCCGCGTGGCCGTGAAACTGACACGGCCGCGCGGCCGTGAAAGTGAAAGTAATCGCGAGGGAAGCCAGATGGCGAGGGAAGCCATATGGCGCCTGATCGCGCGTGCACGCTCGCGTGAACGCAAGCTGGTCGCCAGCAAAAGCCACTGCTGTTTGCACTTCCAAAACCCGCTTACTAAAACTCTCGCCAGAGCAGCGCATGCGCTGGCTCAGGCGAGACCTAAAAATGACTATTTCACTCACTTTCCCCTTTCTTTGAATGGCATTTAGTTTGTGGTTCCAAAGGTGTTTTTTCAGTGTTTATATGTTTACACTGGTGAGGGCTATTTTCCTTTTTATGGGGTTTTATCAGTTATTATAGGTTTAAACCTAATGCAGGACAGCCTAATTATACCTGGCCAAGGTATAATATGACACAGGCCTCTACAAACTGACGCATTGGGCCAAATGCATCAGTTTGTAAATATTGAGCAGTGGAGAGCACTGATTGCATGGCCGCTGTTTGAAAAAAAACTTTGCTGAGGCAGTGCTAGCTCCTTATAAATATGCTCCTTTACTGATGGCATAATGATTTCATTGAAAGACTGTTGACGCTCAATGGACAACACAAAACCACTTTGTTCTTTAGCAAGGTTCTCATAGCATGTGTTTTTCAGAACATTTATCCACCAACTTAGAATAGAGCTCATCCAAAACCAAAAACGATCTAAGGCCATCCTCGGATTTGGGCGAGGATGCATTGACAATGCCATTTACAAGTTTCTCCTTTGTTCTTGTGCAATCACCCCTAATTTCATTACCTAAGTATGTGACTTTTTTCAGCAAACTTACATTTTGTGAGCTCCGCTGTTAAACCCTTTCTTTGTAATACACTCAAGACTATTCTCAACCTTCCATCATGTTCTTTTTTATTGTGACCTTCGACCAAGATGTCATCTTGAAAAAACACTACGCCCGGCATATCACCAAACAGTTCCTTCATAAGTCTCTGGAAAACCACAGCTGCGGGATCTAGAACAAAAAGCATACAACAGAACTGGAAACCACCAAAGGAGCAGAGAATGTTTTCATAGGCACGGTTCCGCGGAGCCAGAGTCGACTTCGCGCTTCCCCCACCTTTCTGGGAGCCAGAGCGACTTCCACTCAAATAAAAGAATTTTACGAGGCCATGCGCCGCGTATTTGAGCGGAATGACCCCGCTGGAGAGCCTTCGGGCCCCGGCGCCGGAATGGGCCCCATTGGGTTTGACGCCGTTGGCTACGGCCACGACGCCGGTGGGCCCTCAGGGATCCAAACCCAGATCCGGTTCGACGCCAGTCGTGCCAATGCAACCTTTCCCGGTGTCGAACCCGAAGTCAGTGCCTGCGACGTCGGTGATGCCCTACGGTGGCACAAGCCCCATCCTCATCCCCGATGACACGGAGCTGGAACGGCGTCTATCGACGCCGATTCCTACAGAACCCAGAGGTTCTTGTCGCCTGAGCACTTTGAAGACGTGCTAGGCTCAGGAGAGGAATGGGAGGGGTCTGGGGACCCTCTTGAGAACCAGGATGTCCCTGAGGAGAATTTGGACTGGTATGGGGAACTTGGGGAGGCCAGTGGGCTGGATACTTCCCCTGATACTGGCATGCTCTCACCTCCTACGGTGGCTACAGAGGAGGGAGTGTCCTATGCCATGCTGGTAAAGAGGGTAGCTGAGGTCCTCGGACTGGTGCTGCCCTCAGTGCAAGTCAGGACTAATCTCCTGACTGAGGTCCTTCAACCTGGGGCTTCCACTTCTGAACCCCTGTTGCCCTTTAATGAGGCACTTACAGACGTCCTTCTAGGAACTTGATCCAAACCTAGCACCGGGGCTCGTGTAAATAGGACGATTGCACGCCGCCATAGCCCGGCTCCTGGCGACCCAAAGTTCCTCAGCCAACACCCACCCCAGAGAGTTTGGTGGTGCAGGCCTCAACTTCCCAAGGCGCATTCACTTCTGCCCCTCTGGATAGGGAATCCAAGAGGTTGGATTCACTTGGGAAGAAGATGTTTTCGTTCTACAGCCTCGCATTGCGGTCGGTGAATACCGCATGCTTATTGGGCCGTTTCTCCCATTCCCTTTGGGAGACGGTTGCGCAAGTGCTGCCACAAGTCCCGGAGGAGGCCCGGGCTGTGCTCTCCCAAGCTGTCAAAGACGGGAGGGATGCAGCAAAATTCACCATACTGTGTGGGTTAGATATGACCGATTCGCTGGGCAGATCGATTTCAACAACGGTGGTCCTGAGACGCCACGCCTGGCTTTTTACCACTGGCTTCTTGGGCGATGTCCAAGCTAATTTGATGGACATGCCCTTTGATGGAACCCGCCTTTTTGGGGAAAAGGCAGACTCGGCCCTGGTCCGATTCAATGACTCTCGTGCTACAGCCAGATCCTTGGGCCTTTCCTCCACTCCCCCAGTCTTACTTTCGCCCCTTTCGTGGCAACGGAAGGGGTTTCCAGCCGTGTCAGCCCTACCCCAGCCACCGTCCTGCACAAGCTGCCCAAGCCGGGCTTGGACGTGGACACGGTGCATTCCGATCTCAGAATGGAGGCCAGAAGTCGTCTACCACACTTCCCCCAGCAGCCGCAGACTTCAAGCACTCGTAGGCTGATTCTGCGGGACCACACTACTCCAGTGGGCGGGAGAATTTGTCATCATCTCCCCCACTGGAGATCCATAACAAGGGACAAGTGGGTCTTGCAGATCGTCCAGGAGGGCTATTCTCTACCTTTCCTTTCTTTTCCTCCTACTATTCTGCCACATAAGGAACGGCTGACGGAGGATCATGTAAAGTTGCTCCAAGAGGAAGTTACGGCTCTTTTGGCCAAGGGAGCTATAGAAAGGGTCCCAGTTTCAGAAGTAGGCAGTGGCTGTTATTCCCGCTACTTTCTGATTACAAAGAACAAGGAGCTACGGCCCATTTTACTGTGGGACCTGCAGGATACGTATTTTCACATTCCCATCCTGCCGGCCCACAGGTGTTACCTGCGGTTCAAGGTAGGCCGTGAGCACTTTCAGTTTACAGTGCTCCCCTTTGGCCTTACCAGTGCCTGTCGGGTGTTCACCAAGGTGATGGCGGTGTGCGCAGCTCATCTGCGCAGGTTAGGGATGTTGGTCTTCCCCCTACCTCGAAGACTGGCTGTTAAAGGTGTCCTCGTCCCAGGCAGTCGTCTCCCACCTTCAGACTACGGCGAACCTCCTGCATTCGCTGGGGTTCTCTATAAATGTGCCGAAGTTACTTCTGACTCTTTCTCAGACGTGATAGATTCCAATGATTTATTTTTTAATTAGGAGTTAAATTGTATTCTGTTCTCCGTGCGTTTATCGTGGCGAGGGGATGATTTTATTTATTAAGCATCGCACGGTCGAACATCAGGGTAATACTACATCGAGACTAATGTTTATGTAACAAACATAGTCCCCTTTTGCTTTTCGTTCTTTATTTCGAATTACCATCTGCCGTCACATGGTCTTGATCATGATTGGCTCGTGAACACCATGTGATGGACTCCGTGCACATCTTATGCGGAAGTGCACGGACCCCAGTGCAGTCTCCACGAGGAGTTCGTGGCGTATAGAGGCCCCATCATCCGGGATTCGAATGCCATCAAAAGACAGTAAGTAGGTACTTGGTAGCATTTAGCATTTGGTTCATCGACTGGTGAATTTCTCGCGGAACGGCAGTCTTTGAGTTTTCGTATAACGGCAATTGAAGGGCGAGATATCACATAGAGTACTTTTAAATTTTAAATATGATTGAGGTTAAACCCCGGAGCAAGATTCTGACTGTGACATTTTTCATCAGTTCACGCCAGTATTCTTGTTGGTCAAGATTTATACTCTGACTCCTCTAAATTAGCCTTCGGTAGGGATGTCTATCCTAGCTCTCGGTTGTTGGTTGTGTTTGGGGGTCAACAGTTTTGATACCTCCGTTTAGTTTATGTTGATGACCTTTATAAAGTAGGGTTTTGACTCTGACTCCTCTAAATAGCCTATAGTGAGGATATTCATCCGAGTGCTGACTTTGGGGGAATAAACAGGAGAGACAAGACACTATTTAACCCTGTGTTGGCATATTGTATGGAGTTAAACATCAAACATTTATTTCATAATTGCCTTGTGAGTCAATACAGTGTCAATTCATGAGTTGGCAGTAAATAATTTTTATATTGAACATATAGCCCCTTTCCTTACTAGTGATACGGTCTAAATTGTTGTTTTTTCTAGATAAATCGATATAATAGCGGATATTCAATGGATATGTAAGTACTACAACAATTTAAAATACCAAATTGGGTCATAAACCAGCATTTTGATTGTAGTCATGCTAGTAGCCTTACAGCAAATTTAATTAAATGGTTAATATGTAAGGCTAAACATCATTTTTTGTGCTCACAGTATAAATCATAAGGACGGCACATATCGAGTGCGGAATTGAGTACATCACAATTTTATCTTGGACGACAAAAATATTAATTAGCGTTGGAGACAGATAGCCAAGGTATTTATATACCCAACTAATAAATATATTGATGAAGATCATAAACCAAAGAATAAAATGAGGTACTTTAATTTAATTTTTACAGTTGGTCCTCTAAATCAAGAATCAACCAATACCTCAAAGTGCTTATACAGTAGCGGTCAATACTGACGAGTTTACTTCAAGATATAAGGTCATTCTTTATAAAGTTTTTAAACCACGTATATTTTTTTAGTAGATCACTGGGTGAATCGACTGATATGGATTTTTTAAATGAGGTGGTGGCTATTTTTCTTATCTGTTTCTAATCTATCCTGTTATACACAATTCTTTTTCTGGACAATTCACGAGTTCTTGTATATACACTAATTGGGGACCTCAAATTAGTCCTTTGTCTTGCTCTTTAAATTGTAAATACTATATAATGCACACCTTTATGGTGGCACAATATGTATCAGTAAGTGAGAACCCTGTATCTGAAATGTAACATATATATTTTATTTACAGAGATCAAAAGTTAACATTGTGGCCCTTTTCCTGACGAAGGCACAGCTGTGCCGAAACGCGCGTCGATAACACAGATTATTAAAATTCTGCCACATAGTTTCCTCAAGATTCTCAGAAATTAATGGTTATTTATCATCTAATCATAAATAATGACATGTGTATTTTTTAAATTGATTGTTAGTCATATGTTGTATGAATGAAGAGGAATGAATGAGTACAAATGGGTTGTTACATTTTCTTTTAAAAAATGAAATGATAAAAGTAATTTTATAATCTTTTTGCTATTGTGCATCAATAAAAATTATTATTTCTGTATAACAAAATAGATACTGTTGGTTCTCCTTTTGTTTTCTATTAAGTCAGTCAACAAAATTCGTGTTGTTTTGTGTTGTTTATATCACTGTTGCCTTAAGCTTATACATTAGATTAATTAGCCCTGCCTTAAGGAACCTTACCCTATTAGCAGGGGGCCTCCAGTTTTACAATATATTACCCGCAGCCTGTCTGCGTGGGGCTGTTCGCATTGTGATAGACATTTATATGTGTTTCAAGTGAGTGTTTACATTTAAACGCAAGGCAATATACCTTTTGGATGCATTGTCACAATCTATTGAGTTGTCCAGAAATTTTGGTATAGTTTTCCCTTAAGTATTGAATTTACTATATCTATCCTTCACAATTTTTTGATTTTCTAATTTTGTTTAGTTTTTTTACATTAGATCATCAATATGGAAGCAATACAGACGTTTGGTTTTACAGATGAGCAATATGCTCTTCTAGTAGGAAATACATCTGTCCACAATAACCAGACAAATAATAATGACCCAGTCTCCAATGATGATTTAAATACATTATTCCAACTGAAGAAAAAGATTCGGAGGATAGAATTGCATGGTCAGTTTATGTTGGACTATTTGAAAGCGGGCATCATTCCCCAGGGACTTAGAGTTAGAAATATCCCTGGACTCTTTGTCCAAATACGAGCATTTCTTGAGAAATGGTCGCTGATAGCAAACCGATGTTCTCGTGATTTCATGATTTTAATAATAGAGACAGCTAAGGAGTTAATTCAAACATTAACATCGGAATTGATAGCTTTAGAGGAAAAGATCAAACAAAATGATGCCCTGGCGAATGCCAAGAAAAAACTAGAAGACATTGAAAAGGAAGTTTCAGCATATTCTGATTACTTGATTAAAAGAAAAACAGACAAATTAAATAAAGACATTAGATTCACCACAAAGGAAAAAACGTACCCCTATCTAAATGAACATTTTTATAATCAAGGGGACTATATGGATACAGAATCTGGGGGACCACAAAGATCAAATAGAAAGGTTACTACCTTTTCGGATACCTCCGATTCTGACAATGATGATAATGGTTATCGACCCAGTTTTGAAAATCAGAGAGCCTCCTATTCAGGCAACCGATCAAATGGCCAGTCTTTTTAGGCAGGCGACAGGCACGACGGGGCCCTTGGAGGCCGAGGTATCAACCGAGGTATCACGATACCTTCAATCGGGGCAATTACCAGCAAAATACCCAACAGTATCTAGTTACCAGAAATGCTCAATATTGGAGGCCGTAAAGGAAATACCTATATTCAATCTATCAAAACAATCGTTAGAAGATTCGACAGTTGCACTTCTATCAAAGGGCCTGACTTTTGTACCACAGACAGGCATTAACATTTTTGAATTATATCAAGATATTACATCATTCTTTCGCAAAATACGCCTAAAAAATTTTTTGCAAATGAAGTCATTCCCAACTCAGGTGTGGCAGGACTTTCGGAAAATCATTCAGGATTACGTCCAGTATCTACCTTTACTCCCAGTTTAGATGATCTGGGCCCTGAAGTAGAGATATATGAAAAATCTGTTTTAAAAAGTTTAAAAACATCTTTGAAGCATATTTTTCATCCTCCTAACAACTTAAATTCAGAAGAGCTTAAAACATTAGTCTCTCTCCGTAATAATCCAGACATCACTATAAAAAACTGTGATAAGGGGGAGGCATAGTTGTTATCGATACGGATAAATACATTGAAACTATGTTACATCTCTTGAGTGATACTAATTTTTATCTATCAGTCAACATTGATCCCACATCTAGAGTACAGAGAAAGATCTCCAATCTAACAAAAAGAGCATTAGAAATAGGCACTATCTGTCAAAAAGAATATGACTATTTAAACATCAAATATCCTAAAATGGCAGCAATTTATGGAATTCCTAAAATCCATAAAAATAGCCATGATCCTCCATATCGTCCCATTGTGACTACAATAGGCTCAGTCACCGAGCCAATCTCAAAATACATAGACCGTATCTTATGTCCCCATGTTTCGAGAATTACATCATATATTAAGGACACAAAATCCATGATACAAACAGTGGAAGGACTACCATTTAATGAGCATAATGAATTTCTGGTTACTCTAGATGTGGAATCCTTATATAGTAATATACCACAAGGAGGGGCACTTATGGCAGTGGCATGGTTTATTGAATTATTCCATATAGACTGTGATCCAGATTTCATTAAAGCAATACTTACAATAGTCTTAGAAGATAATACTTTTGAGTTCAATGGCAATTTGTATCGCCAAATAAAGGGAGTAAGCATGGGAGCATCTTGTGCTCCCACTGTGGCAAATATATATATGGCTCAATTTGAGAGCATATATATATATAATGAAATAGCCCCGTTTTTCGAGTCCATTAAACATTGGGCTCGGTTTATAGATGACATATTTTTTATTTGGACTGGTGAAGTAGAACAACTATCCGAATTTATACTATGGATCAACGAGTGTGATGTTAATTTAAAATTCACTGCTCACACTAGTCATAGTCATATTGAATTTCTGGACATCGAAATCAAAGCCAAGAGTCATGAGCTCGAAGTAGATCTATATGTGAAACCTTCTGCAAAAAACACTTTATTGCACTTTACAAGCTTCCATCCCAATAAACAAAAAGAGAGCATACCGTTTGGTCAGTTTCTCCGGTTACGGAGAAATTGTACCAATATTACTGACTATGATTTGAGATCTGAAACCATGAAGGCGAAATTTATAGCACGTGGTTATCCTCATAGATTGATACGGGAGGCCTATAAACGCGCCCGTTTCTATGATAGGGACCATCTACTGGGTAACCAACCACCCAAACAATCCCCTGCACTTGTATGTGTTACTAGACATTCTATGGCGAATGAAAAAATTAGACAGGCTGTATGTACTCATTGGCATATTTTGAATGCCAATTCAGAGGAAGATAATATATTGTCACGCCCGATGTTCGCTCATAGACGCAACAAAAACCTCAAGGATCAAATTGTCCATTCTCGTATGCCCAAAAAAACATCTATTCAAACTACCCTTGATAACTCAATGCCACTAGTGGGTAATAATATATGCACCCAATGCAAAGCTTGTGATACCGCAATAATCACAAAGAAATTTATTTACAATTCATATAATATTACTCTTAAATCATACACCAATTGTAAAACCAAGAATATTATTTATTTGCTATTGTGTCCATGCAATAAAGGCTATGTGGGTGAAACATCTAGGACTCTAGCAGTCCGTTTGACTGAACATCGCTCAGCTATACGCACTAAAAAGATTCATGCTCCGTTAGTAAAACATTACTTAGAAGCAGGACACAATCATGATCAAATTAATTGGCTAATTTTAGAAAAAATAAATGAAAAGACAGGCACAGACTCAGATGAAGTAAGGAAAAGAAGAGAAGTATTCTGGATATTTTCCCTGGATACATTTGCACGAGGTTTAAATTTGGAAATCCCATGGGAACAAGCGATACGATATAACAGCTGAATCTACCGTCTGATCCTGATGGAATATTACATCTTCCCACAATGCCCAGTCTATACAATTAACATTGGAAAAAAATCTTTTAAAACAAATCACATATTGGTTGGAAATGTTAATTTCATTACCTATGTAAATATTAGACAACTAGAATCCCTGAGTGTAAATAAAAAATATATAATAAAGGATCCTCTTAAAAATTATGGATTTTGATATACAAAAGAATTCATTTAATAACTTGTAATATTAGTCAAGAGGATCGTATCTATATCACATCATACCTTTATTATAAAATTATTCAATTGAGCTAGCTGACCATATTTCCATTGTTATAATCAATCCAAATTAGAATATCTCAATATATAGATAAGAATTCAGTATGGGTTCACCATTAATGAAACTGGTCAGCTATTGGGTTCTGGTATCTACTATGATTGGTTAGGATTAACCACGTGATAGATTCCAATGATTTATTTTTTAATTAGGAGTTAAATTGTATTCTGTTCTCCGTGCGTTTATCGTGGCGAGGGGATGATTTTATTTATTAAGCATCGCACGGTCGAACATCAGGGTAATACTACATCGAGACTAATGTTTATGTAACAAACATAGTCCCCTTTTGCTTTTCGTTCTTTATTTCGAATTACCATCTGCCGTCACATGGTCTGGATCATGATTGGCTCGTGAACACCATGTGATGGACTCCGTGCACATCTTATGCGGAAGTGCACGGACCCCAGTGCAGTCTCCACGAGGAGTTCGTGGCGTATAGAGGCCCCATCATCCGGGATTCGAATGCCATCAAAAGACAGTAAGTAGGTACTTGGTAGCATTTAGCATTTGGTTCATCGACTGGTGAATTTCTCGCGGAACGGCAGTCTTTGAGTTTTCGTATAACGGCAATTGAAGGGCGAGATATCACATAGAGTACTTTTAAATTTTAAATATGATTGAGGTTAAACCCCGGAGCAAGATTCTGACTGTGACATTTTTCATCAGTTCACGCCAGTATTCTTGTTGGTCAAGATTTATACTCTGACTCCTCTAAATTAGCCTTCGGTAGGGATGTCTATCCTAGCTCTCGGTTGTTGGTTGTGTTTGGGGGGTCAACAGTTTTGATACCTCCGTTTAGTTTATGTTGATGACCTTTATAAAGTAGGGTTTTGACTCTGACTCCTCTAAATAGCCTATAGTGAGGATATTCATCCGAGTGCTGACTTTGGGGGAATAAACAGGAGAGACAAGACACTATTTAACCCTGTGTTGGCATATTGTATGGAGTTAAACATCAAACATTTATTTCATAATTGCCTTGTGAGTCAATACAGTGTCAATTCATGAGTTGGCAGTAAATAATTTTTATATTGAACATATAGCCCCTTTCCTTACTAGTGATACGGTCTAAATTGTTGTTTTTTCTAGATAAATCGATATAATAGCGGATATTCAATGGATATGTAAGTACTACAACAATTTAAAATACCAAATTGGGTCATAAACCAGCATTTTGATTGTAGTCATGCTAGTAGCCTTACAGCAAATTTAATTAAATGGTTAATATGTAAGGCTAAACATCATTTTTTGTGCTCACAGTATAAATCATAAGGACGGCACATATCGAGTGCGGAATTGAGTACATCACAATTTTATCTTGGACGACAAAAATATTAATTAGCGTTGGAGACAGATAGCCAAGGTATTTATATACCCAACTAATAAATATATTGATGAAGATCATAAACCAAAGAATAAAATGAGGTACTTTAATTTAATTTTTACAGTTGGTCCTCTAAATCAAGAATCAACCAATACCTCAAAGTGCTTATACAGTAGCGGTCAATACTGACGAGTTTACTTCAAGATATAAGGTCATTCTTTATAAAGTTTTTAAACCACGTATATTTTTTTAGTAGATCACTGGGTGAATCGACTGATATGGATTTTTTAAATGAGGTGGTGGCTATTTTTCTTATCTGTTTCTAATCTATCCTGTTATACACAATTCTTTTTCTGGACAATTCACGAGTTCTTGTATATACACTAATTGGGGACCTCAAATTAGTCCTTTGTCTTGCTCTTTAAATTGTAAATACTATATAATGCACACCTTTATGGTGGCACAATATGTATCAGTAAGTGAGAACCCTGTATCTGAAATGTAACATATATATTTTATTTACAGAGATCAAAAGTTAACATTGTGGCCCTTTTCCTGACGAAGGCACAGCTGTGCCGAAACGCGCGTCGATAACACAGATTATTAAAATTCTGCCACATAGTTTCCTCAAGATTCTCAGAAATTAATGGTTATTTATCATCTAATCATAAATAATGACATGTGTATTTTTTAAATTGATTGTTAGTCATATGTTGTATGAATGAAGAGGAATGAATGAGTACAAATGGGTTGTTACATTTTCTTTTAAAAAATGAAATGATAAAAGTAATTTTATAATCTTTTTGCTATTGTGCATCAATAAAAATTATTATTTCTGTATAACAAAATAGATACTGTTGGTTCTCCTTTTGTTTTCTATTAAGTCAGTCAACAAAATTCGTGTTGTTTTGTGTTGTTTATATCACTGTTGCCTTAAGCTTATACATTAGATTAATTAGCCCTGCCTTAAGGAACCTTACCCTATTAGCAGGGGGCCTCCAGTTTTACAATATCTTTCTCAGACGCTCCCTTTCATCTGAGCTGTTCTGGACACAGTGCAGTTTCGGGCTTATCCTCCCGAGCAGCGGGTCCAGGATATTCAGGCTATGATTCCGATATTTCAGCCTCTTTCCTGGATTTCGGTGAGACTGACTCTGAGGTTGTTGGGCCTCATGGCCTCCTGCATCCTGTTGGTAAGACACGCAAGATGGCATATACGGGCTCTGCAGTGGGACTTGAAGTTCCAATAGGCACAGCATCGGGGAAATCTCACCAACATGATTCAGATCTCGGAAGGAACTGCGAGAGATCTGCAGTGGTGGTTGACGAACCGTGATTGGGTACACCGCAGACCCCTCTCCCTTCCCCAACCAGATCTCACGGTCGTGACAGATGCATCACTTCTGGGATGGGGCGGCCATCTGGGAGACGTAGAGATCAGGGGACACTGGTCTCCAGCGGAGTCGGAGCTCCACATAAAATTGTTGGAGCTCCGAGCGATTCGGTTGGCATTGAAAGCATTTCTTCCCTTTGTCAAGGGGAAGCTAGTGCAGGTGTTCACGGACAACACCACCGCCATGTGGTACTGCAACAAGCAGGGCGGGGTGGGGTCGTAGACCCTTTGTCGAGAGGCCCTGCGGCTGTGGACATGGCTAGAACAGCAGGGCATAACCCTGGTTGTTCAACACCTGGCAGGTTCTATGAACCCCAGGGCGGACGAACTCAGCAGTCAATGCCTAGCGGATCACGAGTGGCGTCTCAAGTCGGAGGTGGCGCAAGGTCTCTTTCAGCAGTGGGGAGAACCTTGGTTAGATTTGTTCGCCTCCGAAGAGAACGCGCTGTGTCAGCAGTACTGCGCGCTGGAGTTTCCAAGGCGGCTATCGCTCAGCGACGCCTTTCGTCGAAAGTGGAGTTTAGGCCTGTTGTACGCCTTTCCGCCCATACCACTCCTACCCAGGGTTCTGAAGAAGATCAGGAGCGACCGGGCCCAAGTCATTCTTGTGGCTCCGAAATAGGCAAGGAGAGGTATCCAGAGCTTCTGAGAATGAGTGTTGATCCTCCGATCATGCTGCCCCTGCGGGAGGATCTTCCGTCGCAGCAGCAGGGGAGGGTTCTCCACTTGAACCTGTCAACTCTGCACCTCCGTGCGTTGATATTGAGCGGCGACAGTTGATTGCCTTTGACCTTCCTCCCGAATTCTGTGAAATTATCTGGCGGCCAGGCGGCCCTCCACTAAGACGATATACGCCTGCCGTTGGGAGAAATTTGTATTATACTGTACAGAAAGGTCTATTGATCCTCTTTCTGCTTCCCTTTCTACTGTCCTTTTATTCATTCTAACCCTTGCCCAGCAAGGCCCTGCCTTGGGAACTCTCAAGGGTTGCCTTTTTGTTCTGTCTTCTTTTTTGCGGCTGCCAGACCAGCCTTCTCTCTTCAAGTCTTCTATTGTAAATAGATTTCTAAAAGGGCTGGCTCACTTGTTTCGACCCACGCCCTTTGTCATGCCGCAGTGGGACCTTAATTTGGTCCTCACTTACCTGATGTGTGCTCCTTTTGAGCCTTTGCACAATTGTCCCCTCTGCTGTTAATCATCAAAACAGCCTTCTTAGTGGCGATTACATCGGCCTGCGTGGTGAGTGAGTTGCAGGCGTTATCCAGCTTGCCTCCTTATCTTATGTCCTTTCCAGACAAAATGGTGCTTCGCACCAGGGCATCCTTTTTGCCAAAGCTTGTGACCCCATTCCATCTAGGCCAGTCCATCACCTTCTTTGCTCCTCCACATCCCTCTAAGGAAGAGGAGCGTCTCCACCGACTGGACCCAAAAAGAGCGTTGTCGTTCTACCTTGACCGCACAAAAGAGTTTCGGGTGCATGACCAACTCTTTGTTGGGTACGTGGGAGCAAAGAAGGGAAGGGCAGTGCAGAAAATGACGATCTCTCGCTGGGTCGTTCTCTGCATCAAGATTTGTTATGCCTTGGCAAAGAATCAGCCCCCTGAGGGATTAAGAGCCCATTCCACCAGGGGAAAGGCTGTGACTATGGCCTTGGCTCAGGGTATCCCAGTCCAAGACATCTGTCAGGCAGCGACGTGGGCATCTTTGCACACGTTCGCGAACATTACTGCCTTGATGGGCAAGTACACAGGGACGGACATTTTGCCCGTTCAGTCTGCAAGACTTTTTAGTCTAGGATGTGAGTCCGCAACCCACCGCCGGGATGGTATGGCTCGGGTATCTGATTCAAAGGTAAGGAATCTGCACCTAGAAGTCTCTATCAGATGAACAAGTTTTCTTACCTTCAGTAACGCATTATCAGCTGGAGACTCTATCTAGCTGCAGATTCCTTACAGCCCCACCCATGCCTCTCCACTTTGTGGACTGATTTTGTCAAAACTTGTCTCTTTTCATACCAGTTAGAGGCCTAAAAGAACATTTTTGTATCCAGCTTGATTTATGAAGTATATTACCTGAGGAGGAAAAATTGCAATCAGTATTTTTTTCTTTTGCAAAATTCACCTTGGAAAAAAATACTTTATTACCTGTTGAAAGAAAGACAATATTATATGTGCATTCATTTTAAGAAATGTATTTTCACAAATGTAGTTTTCACTTTTTTCTAAAAACAAACAACGAAATATGGTGACTACTGTTTTTTGCATCGTTTGTGAGGTATCTAATTTATTAAAATAGAGAATAGATTATGATTTGAAGAAATAACATTATGTTAATTAAAGTTAGCGAACTTTTCATTTTCTCCTATATAGATGACATTTCAATAGACATACCATCCCATTGATGTGAAAACTCTTATGGTATTTACAATCTAGAAATAAGAATAGTCTAATTTTTAAAAATCTTCACTGAATTATGTTAATCTTTAATAACATTTGTCAGGAAAATAAAAAAATATAACATACAATATCCTTAACATGCTTACATTATGTATATTATGGAATTTTATTTCCAAATGAGCATTTGCCTGTGGAGAACAAAATGGTAATCAAGTTTATTTGTATAAAATAATCATCGATTTAACTTAGAATCTCTTTTCTCTTTTTAAAGAACATGAAATAAATGATCATATCCTCACAGGATTTTTGTTTGGATGTATTTAAAACTATTGCTGTCAGGAGAAAAATATATACACATGTGTTATTAATAATATTTAAACGTAATATTTTGATGGAAATACGCTAGTACTATTTGTGATATACTTACTCTGATAGCTGGGTGGTAGTGTTCTCTGATCTTGCTGCTGCTCCCAGAAAAGCGTGTGTATAGGTTTTTTTTAGGTTTAACCATAATTTAATGTAAAATACACATGCTGATTGTCATTTTTTGATAAATATATGACAGAAAACACATTTATGGTGATAGATAAATCTGGTGATTCTTTTTACCTTCTTCCATTACTTTGGCCGCCATCTTGGTTGGGGGACAGGTATGTTAACATCATGTTGACTTTATTTGTTTTAAAACAAATCTTTCCTAAACACACATAGTCCTTTTTAAGTATTAAACATTTTCTTAATCATTGATACAAAAAGATATTGTTTTGTTTAAAAACAAACATGGCACAGATGTGCATGGTAAAGCCATGCAAGTAACGGTTTACGTTGAAAAGGTATATTTAATGTTAGTCTGTGTACTTGCGTGGTAAAGTCATGCATTGTAAAATAAGGTTGCCAAAGGGATGCGTGCTATAGGCATGCTCTTTAATGGCATACATCTGTTGCTTTATCAACAGAGCTTCTGCAGAACAAATATATCTATATTCTAAATAGATGCAATGCCCATGAAATCTGGCTGTGCATTCATTCATTCATTTACTGTGGTCTCTATAGCTACTAAAGGCAATTTTTTGGTGTAGTGTGTGGCTCACTCAGGATACTATGTAAAGTATCCTCTATGGCAAATGAGTGTGAAGTGTAACGTTACTTTGGAGCTAAGCGTAGAGTGCTCTACACTAAGGAAAGTGACAGCAAAATGGGTCTCCCTTTGGAGGTTGAATGTGGAGTCTGC
Organism: Calotriton arnoldi; assembly: GCA_963921515.1. Lineage (NCBI taxonomy): Eukaryota > Metazoa > Chordata > Amphibia > Caudata > Salamandridae > Calotriton > Calotriton arnoldi. The sequence continues at coordinate 430,791 of CAWUFW010013928.1, forward strand.
CTTAAGACTCCCTGGAGGCTGATTATTGAATGTGTAATTTCAGATTGCCAAAAGGCGCAACTTGGAACCAGAAGGGATATACTGTGGGCTCTCCCAATTGGGCCTCACTCTTTAACTCAAAGGGCTGTCTTGGTTGAACAATGCTGCATTCTTGTGGTAAATGTTTACATTAGTTTTTCATTTTTGCTGTTGAACTCACCTTAGATATAGGTCACAATCTACCCCGCTGAGAAGTAGCAATCTCACTAGGATTGGATTTGGTTACCTTGCAGATTGCCCTTATATTCCTGATATTAGAGTAAGTGCCTGCAGATGGCCTATAAATCTGTACATAAAGTCCTTGCATATGGTGACGTACTTTCCTCAAACTATAACCTTTTTATTTTTATTTTTCAGTTTTCTTTCTCTTTTCCATCATGTTAGATAATATTTTACTTACACCTGCAACCTAGGTCATGATAGAGACAGGTATATTTTGGATAAAATGTGTAGTATTATTAAATTGGGTGATAGCATCACATATTGTCCATAGTGCTTACAAATTATGGAAGTACTGTATGAAGCACCATATTAAAGTCATTATCAAGTATAATTTAAATTAAGCTGAGTAAATAATATGTATTAGTAAGTAGGTGGGGGTAGGATATCAGATAAAAGATTAACTTTTCAGTCTTCGATTTGCTATTGATTAGAATCCTAAACATTTCTCCTAATAGGAATAGTGTATATTTGAAAAACTTACACATAGTTTATGTTTCCATTTCTGTATATAAAATGGTATTTGATTTTACATTTATGCTGAAAGTCCAAGCTTTTTAATGTAAGCAGTTTGGCTATCCCTGACAGCGGCTTTGGATGGAAATATGCCTATGGTGCATTAATGAGGAAAAGGAAGCTAGAAGATAAAAGTCAGCAGGAAGAGTTTCTTAAGTTTATGCGCAGGCGGATGTACAATGAGAAGGAAAGTAATCAGAACACAACCGGACTATTAGCAAGAAAAATCCAATGCTGTTTTTAAGCTCCAAGAAGAGGAGGAGGTGCGATAGAACTCGGAGGGACAACAGCAAGTTAAAGCCACCATTAATATACTATCCCAGTACTATGATCATGAGTAGAGAGCCAGTATGTCCAGCGGCTGAACATTGTAAAAGTGGCAGAGTGATAGCGATGAAACTACTGGTGAAAAGTTGCAAATATTTGCAACTGTGGGAAAGGTATTCCACCACATTGATGATGACCCTGGCACTCCTGGCAACAAGCGGACTGTCTAGTGCTGGTTCTGGAGAAGGCTTTTAATTCTTTGGAGTGGACCTTCCTGTTTTGAGGTGCTGCTGCGCTATGGTCTAGGCCTAGGGGCTCGTTTCATTCAGCTGGTTAAAGTTATTTATACCCAGCCGCTATCTAGAGTGAAAATGGGTGCCATCATTTCTGATTCCATTTTGGTCCACAGGGGTACCCGTGAAGGAAGTGACCTGATTAGGGCCACCCAGGACACTCGCGACCACCTCTCAGCCTTCCACACAAATGAAGAGTCGGTCAGACAGTAGAGAATACAAACCAAGTATATTTATTCAGGTACACTCGAGCGGAGTCCAGTCTGACCAGCCTCCTGGGATTGCTGCAGAGGGACTGAATTCAGCAAACATGGTGATACGTTATGTACAATTCAGAACCAATGAAGACACGCCCTGACTGGAAATTTCCAGTTGGAGGCAGCTAGACAAAGAAGGTACAGAAAGATGAGTTTCAATCCTGAGACCGGGCACATGTTATCTTAACGCCAAAGTCGTTCTGTTTGTGCCCGCTGCTCTAAAGGTGGGAGCAGGCCTATCTAGTGGGAAAGGTATGCACTAATAAGAACAGTGTATTCATTAGTACAGCAAGGCTCAACCTTGGAGAAACGAAAACGATCGCAGCTGCTTTCAGCAGGGGCAGAGAGAGGAATTAGTTTCGATCATGGCTCAAAATGGCGGCTAAACATAAAATGGTGCCGCCAATGCTAACTTAAGACGTATAATGCATAAACAGCACAGCTAAAACACTTTTATTCCAACACCCGCCAGGGTTGCCCACTGTCCCCTTTGCTTTTTTCTCTGACCATGGAGCTGCTGGCACTATCCCTTTGAGCGCACAGACTGAGATGTGGGATTCCGCTGGGCGACTGTCTACACGCCGTCTGTCTAAACACAGATGACTTACTTCTGTACCTTAAAGATATATAGGCAATCCCGGCCGACATAGCACTAACATTTGTCAGGTTTGCAGACCTTTCAGGCCTTAAGGTTAATTGGGCCAAATGATGCCTTTTTTTACTCAATTGTACGACAATTCAGAATTAATTGATTGAGCTGATGTCTTAGTTAGAACTCAAAGAAATCCTACATCGCGTCTGAAGGGGGGCGTGGCCAACCGCGGAACATGGCGGACGTGCTATAGCAGAGCTCCGCGTCCAGACCAGAAAATCCGACAATTATCTGCGGTGAGGTGGGGGCATCCGCAGCAATACTCTGCCCTTCTACATGCGGGCATTGCACGACAAGTGGACTGAGGTGCGGTCGCCCCGCTGGGCGCCATAAACTGAGGTGACACACGCATTTAGGGCAGCAGACGGCCGCCATGTTGTGAGTGCTGGGCCTGGAGGGCTGTAGCGGTCCGAGATGGTGCTGGGGGTCTGCGGTTCCCTGCTGAGCCCCGGTGCGGCCTGCAGATGCAGCGGTGCCCCCTGGGAGTGAAGCAGCGCAACATAGAAGCCTTGAGGTGAGAGCGGGGCAGTGCTATCGGGGCGCTCCGCTGGAGATCTGCCTGAAATTGAGAGCGGGGTGCAGCGTGTGGCCGGGAGTGCCGAGGCAGCGGGGGTGACCTGTGCCGGGGCCGGGCTGAGCGAGCCTGTATATGTGCCCCCCCTCCTCCTATTCAGGGTCGTTGCCGCTGGGGCTGCACCGGCTTCATGGAGCACGGCGGACGCCGGAATCCATTGTGGCCTGCACTGGATGGAGGCTGTGACCATCGGAGGGGAGGCCCCACCATCCAAGATGGTGAGAGCATGGCAGCTGCGACGCGGTGCCCTGCAGTGGACGGAGATCGCTGGGAGAATTACGCATTGTTGGATATTGGCGCGTAGCGGCCTACCTGGTACTGGCGCGGAGGATCTGCGGTTGGGGCCGTGACCGGGGGGTGCGGTCTAGTGTGTGGCTCCCCTATCTTCCTCTTCCCGGCCCTGGATGGGGGAGCCGCCTACGCTGGCACAATCCACTGCGTGACCCGCCTGCTTGCTCTGAACGCCTGTGGGCAGAGACGGTGAGCAGCAGCTTGGAGAATTGAGGCCTGGCCCGGGCCGACGCGGACAGACTGCAGTTCGATCTGAGACCGAGGAGCGGCCTGGCTGGTGCTTCCTCCACCCCCGTCCTCCACACTCAGGACACTGGTGCTGTCTGGGCAGGCGGTACTACCTGCAACTACTGTGGTGCAGCGCTGCTGTGTGTGCTGCTCGGCGGAGCGCTGCGTCTGCACTTTGGCTGGCCTGGACCCGCTTGGGGCACTTGCTGCATAGTTCCAGCCCGGGGATATGCAGACTGCTGGGGGGAGGCTGCGTCTCCAGGACCCCGGTTTGTATCACCCCCAGTCAGCGTGTCCCGCCACCCACACGGACACTTACATTGCCTCGCGCCACGATACAGCAGAGGGGCGCTGTGCTTGGGCTTGTGCTGTCTGCCCAGCTCGATACAAGGAGTGAGGAGAGGGTCTGCGGGAGTGCCCCATGCTCAGGGTACACAACCACTTCAGAACACTTATTGCAGGGGGCACTGCTGGCCCTTGACTCCAGTCTGTTGCAACCGGTGTTGGGACTACTTGGCAGTATATGATGGGGCGCACGAAAGGGAAGCAGCCAGAGTCGACCTGCCGGTGCTAAACAGCAAGAAGAACACGAAACCACCAGCCAGCTGCCTCTTACAGACTGTGTCCCACCAACAAACGTAGAGGCTGCTCTGGACAAACTCAACTTAATCCTGCAGGAAGTGCGGGAATCGCAGAAGGCAATAGTGCAGCAAATAGGTTCCTTAACAACTGGCTTCACGCTACTCAAGGCGGACCATGACAAGTTGGCCACAAAGGTGAAAAATAACATCACTAATTACAGAAATGCTCCCCAAGCACAGAGAGCACACAGAGCAACTAGCACAACTACAGCGCCAGGTGTCCAATCTACAGGACAGGGTCGATGACACAGAGGGTCGGGCGCAAAGAAATAATGTTTGTATAGTTGGCCTGCCGGAGCGATGTGAGGGACCCAACACCACTCGCTTTATAGAACAATGGCTCTGAGAACAGGTGGCTCCAGAAGGATTGTCTGAGCTTTTCTGTGTGGAAAGGGCACACAGGATCCCCATGAGAAAGCCAATTGCTGGTGCACCTCCTCGCCCAATGATTGCACGATTACTTATCTATAAGGATCGGGACACGCTGCTCTGTCATTCAAGAGAGAAATCCCCCATACTGTATGAGAACCATCAGATCTCACTGTACCCGGACTTCACAATTCTTGTGCACCGACAGAGGGCCTCTTACCAAGCGGTGAAAAAGAAACTCAGAGCCCTGAATCTTAAATCTGCCTTGCTGTTTCCCGCCCACTTAAAGATCATGCATGAACAAAAGGCATACTTTTTCGACAGCCCGGGGGCGTTGGCAGACTGGGTGGAAGTGACATTCCCCTCACGCACCGTACAGAGATCCACACAAAACACAAGCCCCAGAACACAGGCAGCACCGAAAGGGAAACTGCGCTGTATCCAACCCGCTCGTAAATCCACCGCCAAGAGTTCATCCCCGGAACAGGTTCTGGAGAGCCGTGAAGCAGCGCTTGTCACCGCGGTGACGTTCAGAGACCATGACCCTCTTTCATCGGCAGACTCTTCGGAAGACACTAACATGCAGTCAGACTCGGAAAACAGTCTTGCTTTATTCCCTTCCATCACTCCACAAACGGTGAATGATTATCTAGGTTAGCGTCTCAGCCTGGATGACTAGGCAGGGTTGCTCATTGCCTTGTTATTCGCGAACTACAGATCCAGGCAGTCTCTCCACCTCCCATCATTTTATAAACTTTGCAAACGACCATGGTCTGGTCAACTGTACTGCAATCAAAACACGAGTGCTCTGTCTGGCACAGGAACCACTTCCACCGAAGCGACTGCAAGTCGATTCATGTTGTTTAAATTACATATTGGGTTTTTTGATTGGTCCAGCATTGTTAATTGGCTGGACCTAGTATTGGGTGGTAACATGGGTTATTGTTTATCTGGCTTACCCCTCTCCACAAACATGCATTACCCCTTCCACACGAGGAGGCAGGACACAGAACAGGTCACACATACCTATGGCCACACCGGGGAAGTACACAATAGTTACCTGGAATGTTAGGGGGCTGGGCTCGGTGCACAAACGGCACAGAATACATGCCCAATTGAATAGAAGGAAAGTACAGTTCACACTCATGCAGGAGACACACCTTACCTATTCCGAGGCTGCTAAGCTACGCAAAAAATGGAAAGGGCAGGTATACAACACATCATACTCCGCCTTTGTGAGGGGGGCCGCTATTTGGATCAGAAATGGTGTCCCGTTTGTGGCTGTGGAGCAGCGTGTGGACATAAGTGGTAGATATGTCCTGATCCATGGCATGCTAGATGGCGCACACATAATTATAGGCAGCATATATGCCCCGAACTATGATCAGGATAAATTCTTAGTAAACTTAAACACAGTGCTGGCAGATTGGGCAGGGTACCTCTGGATACTGGGGGGAGGGGGACTATAACGCGGTACTGCACATACACCTAGATCGCTCTCATCCCCCTCTTCAAGAAGCGGCTTCCGTGAAGCAAGCGGACGCCCTCCGTGTATGGGCTGAGGTTTGGTCGCTGACGGACGTCTGGTGCCTCAAAAATCCAAACCGCCGTGAGTATTTGTTCTACTCGCCACCCCACATGCTCCACACGAGGCTGGATAGGGTGTTCTGCTCCATCACTCTTGCAGCCCAGCTTACACATGCCACGTACCTGGGGAAGACTTTCTCTGATCACAACCCCCTGGAGATTACGCTGTCCTGTGTGAGAGTCCCTACACCTGTTCCCACCTGGAGGCTGCGTCCACAGATGCTAGAAGACGCCGCTTTCCATGGCACTATGGCCACAACCATTACCTATTATTTTTCCGAGAACACCGACTCGGCGTCCTCGCCGCTTATAGAATGGGAGGCATTTAAGACTGTTGTGCAGGGGGCAGCCATTAGTGCCACCGTAGGGGCCCGGCAGGAGATTCACAACAGCCTTAAGATGGTAGAAAACACGCTGAACAGGTTAGAACAGGATGCGGTGACCGACACTACAAAAGCGGAGGCGATACAGGAGGCCCGTATACAGCACGCAGAACTACTGGAGCGCTTACGCATAATAGACCACCAATCCTACACTAAACTCAAACATGCGGAGGCAGACAAATCTGGCACGCTTCTTGCACGATTGCTGCGCAAAGCACCGCCCCCCAACCCTATACATGAGGTAATCTCACCCAATGGCACAGCAGTGACTATGCAAGTAGACATTAATGAAGCATTCTGTGAATATTATGAAACACTGTACAGGGCCCCTGAGAGAATAGGAGAGGAATCATTGAAATCTTTCCTGTGTAACCTCGGCTGCCCCCAATTATCCCAGACGGATCGAGAGGCTTTAGCTGGCCCCATCTCTAAAACTGAAATTAAAGAAGCCATCCAGGCACTCCCACGCTACAAAGCGCCCGGTCTAGATGTCTTACCGATCGAATTTTACAACACCTTCTCAGACAAATTAGTCCCTCACCTGGACCGCCTATACCGATCAGCTCTGGAATCAGGTACCCTGCCCCCTACCACAATGCAGGCCCTAGACACTTCTCTTCCTAAGCCAGGTAGGGATCCCACAGACATCTCGGGTTACCGGCCGCTGTCGTTGTTAAATACCGAATACAAGACCCTAAGTAAAATCCTAGCCGGTTGTCTGCTTCCTTATCTGCCACAACTTATACACATGGATCAATGCGGCTTTGTCCCGGCGCGAAGTACCTCCCTGAATATCAGGTGTCTCTACCATGTCATGGAGGCCACCCCCAAAGACCTTTTGGGGGCTGGGTGCATTTCTCTTGATTTTCGGCAGGCCTTCGATACCCTCGGCTGGGAATACATGCTATTCGTCCTCAGTAAATTTGGTCTCCCCCCTGCATTTGTACGCTAGGTTAACCTAATCTACGCGTCGTCCGTGGCTAGAGCCCGCACAGGAGTGCATGTGTCGCACCCCTACCTAGTGTGCAGAGGCACGCGGCAAAGTTGCCCTCTATCGCCCCTCCTGTTCGTGTTGGCACTTGAGCCCCTGGCAATCAAGCTTCGAAGGGAGGCGGCTGGGAAAGGTATTCGGGTTGGTAACACTGTGCATGTATTATCAGCATACGCGGACGATCTCATCCTTTATATACGAGATGTAGAGGACAACCTGGAGCCAATACCGCACATCTTTAGACAGTTTGAACAACTATCGGGACTCACCATAAACGAGAATAAATCCCATGCGTTCTTCTTCCGGCCCAGCGCCCACCCTGATGCAGTTCGATTTGGGATGCTTACTCTCCCAGTGGCGCCGACTACCTTTAATTATTTGGGCATCCAAATATATAGGCCCCCTCAAGATTTGCTGGAGGGTAACCTGCTGAGGGCAATCAAGTCCCTCCGCACTCAGGTTTCATTTTGGGTATCCTTACCTCTCTCAGTGGCGGGTAGGGTGGCCATCTCCAAAATTGTTATGCTACCCCGCTTGCTGTATTTATTTACAAACCTTTCAGTACTGATCCCTGCCTCTTTTTTTAGAACGCTAGATACCCTCTTGTCGGACTTGATCTGGGGGAAAAGCCGGAGAAGGGTGGGACTGACCAAGCTACAGCTTGGGACGGACGTGAGGGGCTTGGGGGCACCGGACTTTCGCACATATTGTCTTGCGAGTCAGCTGCAATGGCTTGCATACTGGCTCGTGGGGCGTAATCTGCATGAGCTGGGTTATACACCACAATCTCTGGCCCGAGGCTCCCTCCATGCACTACTTTTACCCCAAGGTCGGATTCCACCTACGGCCCCCCTTTTACTTTGAATATTGGAGACGAGCACTACAGTACACGAGACCCCGCTGCTTGGGATCCCCTCACCCACAGGGTTGGTAACCAGTCAGAGCATGAGGAGCTGGGAAAGGGGGGGTCTCTACAGTGGGGGTGCTGTTTATGGATGGTGCATTGATGGACCATGAGAATTTTGCTCGGGAGCAGGGAGTCCCGCGATCCCTTTTCATACTACATGCAGCTATCATTAAATATGTGAAAAACACTGGGCTCCGGGCAGTGTGGAGCCCCCCGCTCACGAGCTGGTCCCCGCTCTGTACTTGATGGGCGAAGGTCGCCACCTGGTAAGATGGCTTTACAGAGATGTCCGCGCGCACGAATCGATTCCCCAAAAGACACTTAGAGAAAAATGGGCCAGAGATCTTGGCAAAGACATACCAGACAAGGACTGGGCCACTCTCCTTGTATACCCCAAGAGGGTGTACCGCAGTGCTAAATTTAAGTTCATACAGTACATGATACTACATAGGGCCTACCTCACCGACTAAACTGCATGTACCCGGAGGCGCAGGAACACTGCCCAAGATGTCATGCAGACGACGCTGACCTACTACACATGACATGGACGTGCCCACGCTTGGTCATTGCTACTATAACAGGAACCGTGACAGGGATCCCTGTCTGGGACACAGCAGAGCGATGCATACTGGGGCTGCGCCGACGCTCTAAGACACAGAAAGCACAGTTCAGGTTTGCAGACTTGGCCTTAATCATCGCGAAGCATTCCATCACTATGAGATGGAAATCAGCCTCACCTCCAACAGTGCATGGCTGCCAGGAAGAGTTGATATGATAAGAAAGAGCAAAAAGCGCAGTTATTTGTAGGGAGGAGTACAGGGGGTTGCGGAAAACACTGATATCCATGGGATGGGACATGATGCTGGAAAGTCTTAAAGCCACTGACCCCTTAACATTATAACTCACATTAGGGTGTGAGCCCACCCCCTAGCCATTGGCCGCAGACGACCTCCCGGTGCCCACTTGAGACACAGCTCCTCGGGGGACACCGTATATGCCTCAAAGCCTCTCATGAAGATTTCACTCAGCCTAAGTCATAATTTGGGCCAAATGGGCCAAACTTGGGGTGAGCCAGATGGGGGGAAGGGGAGGGGAGGGTGGGTTGGGGTAGTTTACCGTTCCACTGTCACTACTGTTTATCAACCTGCACCTGCCACATGGCACCGATTACATGCTAGAATGTTAAATGTCACATTGTTGGGCAACTTTGTCTCGGCCTGCACTTTGTATGCCGGATGTAGGTACACTACTCTACCCCTTGTGGAGTGGAAGTTTGCTTTATGTACCAAGAATCGAATAATGTGCTATGTCTTGAGAAAATTAATAAAGTATGTTGTCAAAAATATTACAAATAAATCCTACATCGTGTCTGAAAAGCCAAACATTATTCAGTGCTCCTTGACTGTTCCTTTGATCTTAGTCATACAGAACAAATGACTTTTATTGTGAGCTCTGTCAGTTCTACAAACAGATGTGTTACCATTGAGGAGCATTTCCCTGGATTCATTCCACTTGTAGAGCAAACTGAACAAGCTCTTATTGATGCATTGTTGCAGAAGTTTGAGGCGCAGAAACTCCCCCTTGCTGATTGTCATGGGCAAGGATTTGACAATTATGCAAAAATGTGTGGACAATACAGTGAAGTGCAAGCTCAAATCTTAAAAAAGAGAACAGACAGGCTATTTTTTTACAACATGCACCTGTGACAATTGGACCTGGTCTTAGGAGATGCTGAAGCTTCATCTACATATACTGCCATCTTCTTCAGTATCATTCAGTGACTTTACTCAATATTCTCTGCATCAACAAAAAGATGGAAAATGTTAACTGAAGCTGGAGAGACCCCTTCCCTCAAATGTCTCCCTGCCTAATACATGAAGCACTTCTGCAGGTGTCTGAAATGGATAAAGATGTGAAAACTAGAAGAGAAGCTGCATCACTAACATCCAAACTTGCATAATATGAATTCCTGCTATGTTTGGTCACATGGCATGACATTTTAATGAGAATCAACATGGTCAGTGACCTGATGCAGAGTGAGAACATGAAGCTTGGTGTAGCTGTGTAACATGTTCAGGAACTACTTGCATTCCTAACAAAGCATTGAATGAATGAATGAAAACAGTACTTGTTAAGTGAATGGTTTCTCAAATAGAACATCCAGGCGCTAGCTCAAACACCATTTCTCAAATCAACCATTGCAGAATACATCAGCAAAATACCTGAGAATAAAAACAGAGAAAATGAAAAGAACTGACCCCTCAGAAAAAAATCGAGTTAGATTAGGCGATGACACAAATCATCTGGCGCCGAGAACAACCAAGTTTTCAGGTTCTTCTTAAAGCTAGCTTCATTAGTCATAAGACAAAGAGAACCAGGAAGACAGTTCCAAGCCTTCGATCCCAAAACAGCAAAAGATTTGCCTCCAATAAATATTAGACTGAATGTAGGAGCTTTTCACAAATTAGAATTTGAAGATCTAAGGGTCCTCTGTAGCCTGTAATGGCAGAAGTGATTGGATAAGTGTTTGGGCTCAATAAAAGGGAAGGACCTAAAAACCAAAAACAAAGATTTAAAAAGAACCCTCTTGTGTATAGACAACCACTGCAATTCTCAGAGCGCTATAGAAGCAGAGTTTTTTTTAGATGTCTGAGCACAAGCCTAGCAGACGCGTTTTGGACAACCTGGAGCCTGTGAAGAAGTTGCTTAGAAATGCCTGAATGAAGGCTGCTACAATAGTCCAACCTTGAGGATATGAGCGCAAAAGCAACCATCTTCCTTGCGGCCAGAGGGAGAAAATCAAATAATTTGTTTAGAGATTTCTTCAAGGAAAACACATTCCGTCACAGACAGAATTTGTGACCAAAAGGACAAAGCATTATCAGATTTTACTCCTAGATTTCTAGCTATCTCTACAGAAGATGGGGGGCACAAAGTCGGGCCACAAATGTTTGGTAAAGTACATATTGTACTCCACAAACAAGAGTATTTTGGTTTTGTCCATATTGCATTTCAAATTATTGCTCTCCATCATGTTCTGACCCAAAAGAATTTTTGTTCAAAGATAAAATCAATTGAGTGTCGTCAGTGTAGGGAGTAGTCGAAATACCAAAAGAGCTAATCAGAGCTATCAGAGGGACCATATAAACACTAAATAAGGTGGGGCTGATTGAAGAGCCCTGCGGGACTCCATATGATATTGATTTCTCTTCAGACGAAAACTGACCAATAGTCACCAATTGTCTCCTATCTACAAGGAAAGACTTGAACCAAGACCAAGCCTTGCCATTAATCCCAATTTCAAAGAGACGGGGAGGGAGAATCAAATGCGAGATGGTATCAAATGCTGTTGATAAATCCAAAAGGATCAGGACAACGTAATGACCACTATACACCTTCATCTTTATAGTATCAGAGACCTCCAGCAGGGCTGATTCCGTAGAATGTCTGGGCCTAAAACCTGATTGCAGAAAGTGAAGAACCATAGAATTTTCCAAGAAAGTCATCAATTAATTCTTTACAAGTTTTTCCAACATTTTAGTAAGAGCTGGAAGAAGCGAGATAGGCCTAAATTTGGTCAGAATTCAAAGATCCGCCTGAAGGTTTTTTCAAGAGAGATTTAACCACTGTCATTTTCCAGAGCGCTGGAATTACTGCCAGAGAGAGTGAGGTATTCAATAAGTGATTAATGATTGGATTCACCACTTCGATAGCCTTTTGATAAATATCAGGTGGACATGGATCATGAGGTGAGCCAGATTTGCAAGAAAGAATAGCATGTTCCAATTGCAACAGGGAGATAGGCTGAAAATGGCTAAAGAGAAATTAATGGACAGAACAGCCTGTGCATCCCCTTGAGGGTAACTCAACTCAAAACTATTATCTACAAAGCCCTTTTGAATTGCTGCAATTTTTTCTTTGCAAAAATTTCACAGCCTGTCACAGAGGGATTGAGATGGGAGGATAGCTCTTGACGAGGCTTTAGGTTGTAGAAAGGATTTGGATATTTGAAAAATGTTCTTAGAGTCATAGTTGGTGAGCTCCACTTGTGAGGTCTAAAAGGTCTTTTTGCCTCCCTTATTGATTTATGATAAGTTTTCAAAGCAGTTTTAAATCTAATTAGGTCGTCATCATCAGATTTGTAGGCCAAATGTCATTTTCCTTCTAATTGCTTACAGAGATGCTTTCCTTTAGCCAGCAAAGGCATAAACCAATGTGCAGAAGGGTCGGAGTTACTTCTGTTGGGACGCACTGAAGGAGCTAAAACATCTACATCATCCAAGATATACTGATTAAATGATTATAGATCATTGGGAAACTCTCCCATAAGAGAGGGGGTCTGCAGGAAGGCGGCTAGCCAATTTAGAACTCGTAATCTTCCCCCACTTGTGAATGTGCAAAGAAGCAGAATCTAATTGTTGGTTGGCAGGAAGCCGAGAGTCTATAGTTATATTGAAAGGTACAAACCAATGGTCCAACCACTCCTGAACTTCCAGCACCCCTAAAGATAGTGAAGGAAATTTGGTACAAATCAAGTCCAAAGAGTGGCCAGCTGAATGAGTAGGACCCACAACTTATAAGGAAAGACCCAAAAACCATTAAAATGTCTTGAAAACGTT